>JAKOGI010000819.1:0-362500 GCA_029747015.1 Carnegiea gigantea | reverse complement strand
TTTGTAAACTCAGAAGCATCAAACCAAATCCACTCCTCATGTCTTAAGGTTTTTCGAAACTGTAAGTTCAAAATTCACTTTGAAATATAGATTATCTTGCAACATTTTGCTTTAACTTTCTTTGCCATATAATCTCAATCAAAACAAGCCCAAAATGTCCTCTTCTTCTTCTTTTTCTTCCTCTCTTGTCTGCAAAACATTTCTCCATGAATATGATTTTAAGGTACTTTGTGCCTTTAGCCTTCTTAACCTTGTGTTTTCTGACTCTAGATGCCAAACCTATTTTGTTGTTCTGACTCGAATGGTTCAATGATGAAAAAAAAATAGAGATTCTAGTTTTTTACTTTACCTTTTAGAAGATGCAAATATCGAAAATGGGAAATATTTCATTGATATTACACCCCTGTTTTTGGGTTTCAAGTGTTGGGCAAGTCATTTACAATAAACCTTTCAAGTTTTGTTGAATCTAATTCATCAAAGCATATATCTTTTCCACTTATCTTACCTTTTCTACTTCCCCTGGAAATGAACTTTGCCTGGCTTTTCTGATATTCCCCACTATGGAACTTTCCAAGGTTTTTGGCCTGTTTTAGGATTTCTGAGAAACTTGACCAAAAACTTGTTGCTTTTAAGTGTGACACTCATAAGGATAACAATGTAGGTGGTATGAATGGTGGCTGTGTTGGTGTACATGTGGTTAGTTTTGCATATGTTATGAATAGTAATGTTCTCTTCTCTTGGCCTATTTCTGAATGGTGGGGGAGCCTATAGTTGCATAGGTCTTCTTAATTTGAATTTTTAGGGTTTTGATGGGTTTTCAAAAGAGAGACTGAAAGAGAAAAATAAAGCGCCAGATACTGATGAGTTCGCTGAATTTGAAGGAAGAGAATAGGGATAGGGAGGATGTTTTAAAATTTTACCCCTTCTTTGTTTTCCAAGGTATCTTGAACACAACTTTTTGATAGTTAATTGGCTATAACTGGTTAAAATGACATTTTTAATCCTAAACAAAAGTTCAATGACAACATTCGGCAAAAAATTTTCAGCGGTATTTTTGAATAAGTGGAAAGTTTAGTTCCTTTTTTTTAATTCACTGAGAACTTGGTATTATAACGTGATTTTGGTGGCCATATTATAGAATTCGAATTAAACATGCAAATTGGGTGTCGTATGGTGAGAATCGCCTCTGTCTAAAATTAGCTCAATGGGGTGAGAGTGACATAACTTACCAGTCATTTTTTTCTTGGCTTTATCTCTCTTTAAACAAATCAAGGAGTTGGTCTACCTATGAAGGTGCAGCACGTATACCATGGCCCCGGTCCATGGTGCAGCATGATCCCAAGGCACTTTCATAATAACTTGCTGCAACTTTTACTTTTCTTTTTTTTTATTAGGTGTCTTTTACTTAAATTGTTTATTAGGCTTGAGTCATGTCTTCTAATGTTTAAATGGCATGCTCTATCTGCCTAGCTAGGTGAAACGTAGTGCTAAAGTTTATCCTAGTCCCAAAGGCTTCTTATAGTTCATGCCAAAACACAGCCTGAAACCTTATATCCCAGTTAGAGACTATTAAACTAGGTACTCCATATAAGTGAGCAATCTCCTCCAAATAGGTCTGAGCAAGATGATCAAAGGTTAATGAGTTTACCATAGCAAACTCAGTCTACCTGTCTATAATTACCCAAATAGTATTGATCTTATGCCTTATCTTTGGTGGCCCCATTACAAAATCAATTGATACTAAGTCCCACTTCTGTTTTAGGACCTCTAATGGTTGTGGAAGGCTTGTTAGGTGCTGGAGTTCTACCTTCAATCATTGGCAAGTTAGACACTTAGCCACATAACCATCCATTTTTTGTTTCATGTTACTCCACGAAAAGGTCTGCTTAAGATCCTTATATAATTTATTTCCTCAAGGGTGTACTGAATAAGGATTGTTATGACCCTGTGACATAGAGCAAGACATCCAAGAGAGTTCCCTAAATCCAAATCAAGTCCATGGTACCGATCAAGCCAAGGAAGACTAACGTAAGCAAGCATTTGGTACAACAGATTCACTCGTTCTCATGTTCAAATTCAGAACCGGGCATGGTTGTGGATGGCATGATCCTTGGAGTTTTCAAGTTGTCCTATGAGAAAGTCCTACTTTGTGGACTTCCTAAGATGTCTAATCTCACTGAGTAAGCTCAATTTCGGCTTAAGTATTACATATTTTGCTACATTGGTCCAAAATAGTGAAGCTATGTTGTGGCAGTCTCAGTCTGCCCGTATTGAAAGATTAGGTGGGATCATCACCTAAAACTTGATTTAAGACCGATGTTTTTACCTAAGATGGTAGCCAATATCCTAAGGTATCAACCATTATAAGAAATAAAAATCATGACAAGTTTTTCATGTCGATTTAGCTGCATTTTGCCAACCGTTGCAGTTTGGGCTCTTTTTTGAGATGGTTTGAGTTTTGGGTTGGTTCTCTCACCTAACATGATTTAGAGCTGATTTTTCTATTTGGGATGCTTATTAACATCCTATGGAACTGACCCATGGATTAAAATCAATTTCTAAGCCAAGTATAGGTTAGGGAACCAACTTGATCTTTTTCAGCGCTAACCCAAGTTAATTAAGTCTGAACAAGATGTTTTAACTCTGCTATGATATTCCTTAATGGGAAGGGTTCGGTGGCCTACCTATTTGCTCCCTTGTCTCCTTAGACATTTGGAAACATCATCATAGCATCTTTTGCATCTTTGGAAGGCAGCCGATTGGGTTGAAGTTTGACATCGGCTTGCTTTCTGATTGGATTGCCGTAAAGTGGACAATAGCAGCCTACCTTTTCTCTCTCTCCCATGTTCAAGTGGCTTATTTAGAGATAATTGGTCATGTTCAAGCTTGAGTTTATCGTAAACAAAATGTATTTGCTAGACTCATACTTGTAATTAGCTTAGGCTAAGCTTGTTTTACATTTTCAGTTTAGCTAATCTTGTTTAGGGTTTCCTCATTCTTAAGGAACTTGCCTACTTGCTTGGTAGCTTAGGGGAACATGTATATAAGCTTGTTTAGCTGCTTATTATAACTAGAATCCATGAATGAAAAGCTCAACTTCGTGTTTACACACAACTCTCTTAAAATCTTACTTTAAACAATCAGATTGGTTGCTAAATTTAATTGGTTTCCTTTAATCTAAACTTGGTGGCTTAGCCTTTATAGTTGAGAGGGTGCAATCCTTAATCATATTAGGTGGTGGCATTGCCTTTATCTCATTTATATCCTCTATTCTTGTCAAAACTTCAATGCTAATCTAGAACTAAGCTCACGCATCAAAGTGGTATCAAAGCTTAACTTGGTGAGTGTTTGCTTATTGTTTTATTGATTTGCAATCTTCCCCTGTTCTTAAACCATGTTTCCAATAGCTATAAAAAACCTTAAACCACCTAAACACAAACCCAGCTATAAAAGAACCCTAAACACCTCAAATAGGCTCTAGTGATTTCTAATCCATGTTCGGGGAGGAAGAAAGTAATACCCCCAACCTAAGGTCCCTAGAGGACTTAGTCTTAAGCAAGCCTGCAAGTTAGGTAGGTGAAATGCCATACACAAACTTCATCAAAACTTTGAAACATTATCCATAGAGCTTGTGACCATTTCCATTGGGCTACAAGAAGTTTTAGCTAGCTGAAGTACTGACCCTGAGGAGGAAGGAGAAGAGAACGTGGTTCTCAAAGGTGTAATTCCCCTTCCGCTCCGTCATCTTCCCCCCAAAATGATGAGTCCTTAAGGAGAAGAAGGATACCTACTAGACAAGCCATTGATTACTTGAGGGACGTGAAGGTTGACCTTCCTGGGTTTGAAGGTAACTTGAACCCGGAACTTTACCTTGAATGGGTTCAATCTTTGGAGAGATTATTTGAAATTGAGGAATACTCTCAAGAGAAGGCCTTCAAGATTGCCATTCTGAAACTAAAAAAATCTGCCTCCTTTTGATATGAAAACATCAAAAGGCAAAGGAACAAAGGGGGCAAGTCCTGGATCAGAACTTGGTCCAAATTGAAGAAACTCATGCATAAGAGCTTTTTCAATGATAACTAAAACCATGATCTTTATCTTAAGGTCACCTCCTTGTATCAAGGATTCATGAGTGTGGAAGAATACATACGGGAGTTTGAGCAACTCTAAATTAGGAGTGACTTAGAGGAGGAAACTGAGAACACAATGTTAAGGTTTCCAAGAGATCTTGATTCTAGCATTGCTGAGAAGCTTAAGTTGCAACCTCACTGGACCTTTGAGGATGTGTGTAAGCTAGCCAATAAGCTCCAAGAACAAGAGATCATTCTCTGGTTCTTACTCACAGCCTAGTACACAAACCAAGCCCTTGGCTCATCCTAAACCTGAGACTACCTGAAGATAACATAAGAGCAAAGACAAAGGTAAGGGGATTGTTAAAGAGTTTGCTAATAAACTTGATGGCAAGAGATGCTTGAAATGCCAAAGGTATAGTCACTTTCAAGCTGACTTTGCCAACAGAAGACCACCCACCATTAGGGGTGTGCAAAGTCGGTTAATCGAAGTTTCAATTAATTGTTTTTTTGGTTCAAGAAATTTGTGAACCGTACCAAACCAAAAAGTTGGTTAACTGATTTTTCAGTTCGGTTAACCGATTTTCAGTTCCGTTATCGTTTAATCATTCACAAATAACAAAAAAGCATACCTTCTTACCTAAATTTTTCATTTTTTTATGTTCAAATTTTTGTATAAAAATTAAATTTTGGTTACTATTCATAAATAATAAAAAAGCATACTTTCTTACCTAATTTTTGCATTTTTTATGTATAATTTTTTGAAAACCAAAATTATTTTTTGTTCGGTTAACCAAATTTTCAAATTGTTCGAATCATAATCGAACCGAAAACCGGTTAACCGAATTGATTTTTTAGAAAAATTTGTTTGATTAACCAGATTCACTTGGAAACATGTGAGGAGGATGAAGAATTGGAGGAACGAGTAACTATCTTACCTTCTGATATGGGAGAAATGCTTGTACTCTGAAGGATATTATATGCCATGGAGGGACCCCAAGAGGAAAACCAAAGAGAGCACATCTTTCGCTCACGGCATACCATCCAAGGTAAGGTATGTAGTTTGATCATTGATGGAGGTAGTTTTACCAATGTGGTTTATGTCCATTTTATTGATAAACTTAAACTACCAACTGTCCAACACCGACGGTCCTATTCACTTGAGTGGCTTAAGAAAAGAAATGAAGTACAAGTGACTAAACAAACCTTGATTGCTTACTCCATTTGCAACTTTAAGGATGAAGTGCTTTGTGATGTGTTTACCTATGATGCATGTCATATGTTGCTTGGTAGGCCTTCGTAGTTTGATAAAAAAGTGCTATTCATCATGAAAGACCAATACCTACTCCTTTAAAGTCAAAGGCCATAGTTATACTTTGGCCCCTTTGCCCCCAAGTCAAGTCCAGCCTATTATTAGGATAATTGGGGAGGGAAACACAAGTGAGAAATCCTATTTCTGAGTGGAACATGGGTTGAGAGCTCCATTAGCAATGGTAAAACTGTTTATGCCTTAGTTATGCAGGAAAAAGGAGGGGAACCAACCTTTGCATCCTTTGGCTCAACCTCTTATCCAAGAGTTTGGGGATGTTTTTCCTGTTGATTTGCCCTCAGGATTGCCTCCACTTAGAGGTATTGAGCACCATATTGACCTATTGCCTATAACTGCCTTACCAAACAAACCAACTTATAAGGTAATCCCACTGAAACTAGAGAACTCCAAAGGCAAGTTCCAGAACTCATTGATAGGGGATACATTAGGGAAAACATGAGTCCATATTCTATCTCGACTTTGCTTGTTCTAAAGAAGGATGGAACCATGAGAGTGTATGGATAGCCGTGCTATTAACGACATTACAATCAAGTATAGGTACCCCATTCCTAGACTTAATAATATGCTAGATGAATTACATGGTTCTAAGGTGTTTTCCAGAATTGATCTAAGGAGTGGATACCATTAGATTAGGATGAGGGATGGAGATGAGTGGAAAATAACCTTTAAAACAAAGTAAGGGTTGTATGAATGGCTTGTCATGCCATTTGTTTTGTCTAATGCCCCTAATAATTTCATGAGATGGATTAATGAGGCCCTTAAACCCTTCATTGGTTACGTTGTTGTAGTATACTTTAATGATATTATAATTTACAGCCGAAATAAGTGAGGCCACAAGGAGCATTTGAGATAAGCATTTGAAGTTATAAAGGGCAGAAACTTTATGCCAAGATAGAGAAATGTGAGTTTTTCACTCCATAACTCACTTTTCTTGGTTATGTGGTTTCAGCCAAAGGTATTCAGGTTGATCAAAGTAAGGTTGAAGGAATCTAAACCTAGCCTCAACCTAAGATAGTTATGGAGGTGAGAAGCTTTCATGGTTTGACTTCTTTTTACATAAGGTTCATTAGAGATTTTAGCTCAGTCATGGCCCCCATTACTGAGTGCATGAAGAAAGGAGTTTTTAAGTGGTCCAAGGCTATCCAGAAGCCTTTGAAGAAATCAAGCAGAAACTTTACCAAGCACCGACCTTGGCCCTTCCAAAATTTGAAGACCTATTTAAGCTTGAATGTGGCACAAGTGGAGTTGGATAAGAGTTGTCCTAATCTATTCTAAGAGGCCTATTGCCTACTTCAGTGAGAAAGTTAATGGTTCTAGACGCAACTACAATGCTTATGACAAAGAATTCTATGCTATTGTGAGGGCTTTCACTCGTTGGGGTCATTACCTCAAGCCTAAACCTTTTTTGTTGCATTCAGACAATCAAGCACTCAAATATATCAATGGTCAGCACAAGTTGAATCCAAGACATGCTAAATAGGTGGAGTTTCTATAATCATTCAACTTTACTTGAAAACACAAGAGCGGAAAAGAGAATATGGTTGGAGATGCCCTTTTTAGGAGGTATACTTTACTTTTTATTTTGGAAACTAAGGTATTTAGATTTCATTCAATCCAAGATATTTATAAGGAGGATCCAGATTCCCAGCTCTTGATCAAGGAAGTTCCAAAAGACAGCCCCTACACTGTCCAAGAGGGGTACCTATTCAGAAATAACAAGCTTTGCATTCCTAAGTGCTCTTTGAGAGAGCTATTGGTCCAAGAGGGTCATGGTGGTGCTTTACCTGGCTATTTTGGCCTAAACAAGACTATTGATATTTTAAAGGAGCATTTCTGTTGACCTAAGATGGAGGAGATGTTCACATGATCATTTCAACTTACTCCATTTGCCAAAAGGCCAAAAGTTAATTTCACCAAGGCTTATACACCCCACTGCCTATATCATTAAGGCTTGGGCATGATGTCAGTATAGATTTTATTGTGGCTGTCCCTAGGCCTTAGAGAGGGAAAGATGCAATTATGGTGGTTGTGGATAGATTTTCTAAGATGACTCACTTTATTCCATGTCACAAGACTTGCGATATAAGACACGTTGCCGAGATCTACTTCAAAGAGATCATTAGGCTTCATGGTGTACCTAAAACCATTATGTCTGATCATGACTCCAAGTTTCTATCCCACTTTCGGAGGAGTTTATGAAAGCTATTGCGCAGTAAAGTCTTGTTTAGTACAGCCTATCATCCCCAAACTGATGGCCAAACAGAGGTAACCAACCAGACTCTTACTACTTTGCTTTGGAGTTTAGTGAGCAAGAGTTTGAAAGATTGGATTTGAAGCTACCCCATGCTGAGTTTGCCTATAATAGGGCTCCATACTTTGCCATAAAACGCTCTTCATTTGAGTGTGTGTACGGGGTGAACCCCCTTATACCTATTGACTTGGTCCTTACTAAGTGAGTTAATAGTTAGCTATGGTGCTAAGCTAAGAGCCAAAAAGATGAAGAAGTTGCATGAACAAGTGAGGAATCATATTAAGAAGGCCAATGCAGCTTACAAGGAAAGAGCAAACAAGGACATGAAGCAAATGGAGTTCAGTTCGGGAGATCTAGTGTGGCTACCCCTCAGATGAAGAGGTTTTCATCTAGAAGAAAGAATAAGTTTATGAAAAGAGGGTATGGACCATTCAATATCATTAAAAGAGTGAGAGATAATGGACAAAAACTACAAATCCTTGGAGATATGGCTATTTCAACCACCTTTAGCATTGGAGACTTGAGTCCTTTTGTGGAGGACTCGTTTGATGACCCTCTAGATTTAAGGTCAAATTCTCTTGAAGAAGGAAAGGTTGATGTAAAGCAAGGCATCTAAGAGAGTTCCCTAAATCCACATAAAGTCCATTGTACTGATTGAGCCAAGGAAGACCAAGGTAAGCAAGCATTGGTACAATAGATTCACTCCTTGTTCTCCTATTCAAATCCAGAACTAGAATGGTTTCGGATGGCATAATCTTTAGAGTTTCCAAAATGTCCTATGGGCAAGTCCTACTTTATTGGACTCTCTAAGATGTCTAGTTTCATTGAGGAAGCTTAATTTTAGCCTAAGTATTAGGCATTTTGCTACATTGGTCCAAATAGTGAAGGTATGTTGTGGCAGTCTTAGTCCCCATATTGAAAGATTAGGTGGGATCACCACCTAAAACCTGATTTAGGACTGATATTTTTGCTCAAGATGGTAGCCAACATCCTGAGGTGTAAAGCCATGAAGAGAAATCAAAATCATGACAAGTTCTTTATGGTGATTCAGCTGTATTTTTCCAACCATTGCAGTTTGGGGTGTTTTCCAACCTGGTTTGAGTTTTGGGTTAGTTCTCTCACCTAAACTTGATTTGGAGCTGATTTTTCTATTTAGGATGCTTACTAACATCCTAAGGAACGCATCCATGCATTAAAATTAGTTCTAAGTCAAGTATAGGTTAAACCAACTTGATCGTTTTCAACGTTAATCCGGGTTAATGAAGTCTAAACAAGCTGTTTTGACTTTGTTGTGATATTCCTTAATGGGGAGGGTTTGGTCACCTTCCTACTTCTCTATTGTCTCCTTAGACATTCAGAAACACCATCGTAGCTTCTTTTGCAGCATTAGAAGACAAATTAGCCAATTTGGTTAAAGTTTGACATCCACTTGCTTTATGATTGGATTGTCGTAAAGTGGACAGCAGCAACCTACCTTTTCCCTCTCCCCCATGTGCAAGTGGCTTATCTAGAGATAATTGATCATGTTCAAGCTTGAGTTTATCTTAAACATAATGTATTTGCTAGACTAATGCTTGTAATTAGCTTAGGCTTAGCTTGTTTGGCATTTTTAGTTTAGCTAAGCTTGTTTAAGGTTTCCTCATTATTAAGGAACTTTCCTACTCTCTTGGTAGCTTAGGGGACATGTATATAAGCTGACTTGGCTACCCTAGAATCCATGAAAGAAAAGCTTAGCTTTATGATTTACACACAACTCTGTTAAAATCTCACTTTAAATAATTAGATTGGTTGCTAAATTTGAATGGTTTTCTTTAATCTAAACTTGGTGGCTTAGCCTTTATAGTTTAGAGGGTGGAATCCTTAATTACCTTGGGTGGTGGCATTACCTTTATCCCCTTCATATCCTTCGTTCTTGTCCAAACTCCATTGCTGATCTAGAACTAAGCTTGAAGCATATTGCAAAAGATCACATTGCTTGAGTTTGCTTAATCCCATGTATCACCCTGCTCCAAAATTTCCCTCCTAAGCTCTTCTACAGTGGGAACACACACTAGGTTATAGATCCTTAATTTCCTATCTTTATGGACCATAAATCCTAGTGCCTTACCTTCTAGCACCTCCTCCCTAATCCTCTCTTATTGAGGATCCATCCCTTGGGTGACGCAAATCTCCTCAATGAGTGTCGGTCGCACCTTCATAGCAAATAATATGGACTTTTCTTCCCTAGCTGTAACATTAATCTCTAATCTCTTAAACTAATCGCCCAATGCTAGTGGTATATAAAGTAGGTGACTAAGGGTGGGGTATGGCCTATGACTTAAAACATCTACTACTACATTTTCCTTCTTAAGGTGATACTGAATGTGCACATCATAGTCCTTGAGGAACTCTAGCTATCTTATTTGTCTCATATTTATGTCTTTCTGGGAGAACGTATATTTGACGCTTTGATGGTCTTTTAGTCTCTCAGCTTGACAACAAGGACGATAAGAATCCTAAGTGAAGGTATAGGGCTCAAATATAAGAGATACCCCTAGCCTATGATTAGTCTATCACAGTGCAAATTGGCGCAAACATGGAACCGACCGTCCAAAAAGTGGCTTATATCCCTGCTCAGACAGTATGTAGATGTGTTTACTTGTGGAGCGCAATAGATACTAAGAATGAATCATGATATTATGGTTCATAAGCAGGCCATAAACCCTCAAACAAGGCCTATAAAGTAGAAAAGGAGATACTTTCCCCTCAAAAGAAATAAGGTAGTGTCAGAAGCATTGCAGAAGTTGCTAGATGTAGGATTCATCAAGCAATGCAAACATCATGATGGTTAGCAAATGTAGGGATGGTGAAGAAGCCTAGTGGGTCCTAGAAGATGAATGTGGATTACAGAGACCTAACAAAATCCATTCCCTAAAGATTGTTTCCCACTTCCCAAGATTAATTAATTGGTGAACTCGATTAGTGGTCATGGTCACCTCATGTCTACGGATGCCTACTTTGGTTTTCACCAAATACCCATGTGGAAGCAAGATTAGAAGTATATAGCCTTCATCACTCACTAGCGTGTGTGTTATTATAAGGCCATGCCATTCAGGCTGAAGAATGCCAGTGATACGTACTAGAAAAGCGCTTATACCCCTGCTCAGGTAATATGTAGATATGTTTACTTATGGAGTGCAAGAGATACTAAGAATAGATCATGATATTATGGTTCACAAGCAGGCCATAAATCCTTAAGAAAGGCCTATAAAGCAGAAAAGGAGATGTTTTTCCCTCGAAAGAAATTAGGCAGTGTCAGAAGCATTGAAGACGTTGCTAAATGTAGGATTCATCAAGGAATACAAACATCATGATGGTTATCAAATGTTGTGATGGTGAAGAAGCCTAGTGGCTCCTGGAAGATGAATGTGGATTATAGGGACCTAACAAAAGCCATGCCCTAAAGATTGTTCCCCATTTCCCAAGATTAATCAATGGGTGAACTCAATTAGTGGTCATGGTTACCTCATGTCTACGGGTGCCTACTTTGGTTTTCACTAAATACCTATGTGGAAGCAATATTAGAAATATATAACCTTCATCATTCGCTAGGGCTTGTGCTATTATAAGGCCATGCCATATATTCGGGCTGAGGAATGCTAGTGATACGTACCAGAGGCTAGTCAACAAGCTCTTTAAAGGGCATATTGGCCGAAACATGGAAGCATACATTGAAAACAAGACTGTTAAGTGAAAGACTTCAGATCAACACCATCTATATTTAGAGGAGATTTTCACTACTTTAAAAAGGTTTAGAATTAAATTAGATGCCAAAAAGTGCGCTTTTGGGTATCAGCTAACAAGTTTCTAGGGTTTATGATCGATGAAAGAGGTGTTATTTCAAATCGTAAAAAGTAAAAGTAGTTCGAGACATGCTAAGCCCCAAAACTATGAAAGGGGCTTAGAAACTGACTGACTGCATGACAGCCTTGGAACGATTCATTTCTAACTCTAAACAAAAGTGTCTCTCATTCTTCAAGTGCCTAAGGTCAATCAAAGACTTTAAATGGACTGAACAAGAAGAGTAAGCTTTTAAGCAACTCAGATAGTATCTGTTTGAGATAACTTCCCAACCCAGCCCAAGCTCTAGTGAAAAACTATACATATACCTGTTAGCATCTAGAGTGGCTGTAAGTGTGGTCTTAGTAAGAGAAGAGGACAGGAAGTAGATTCTATATACTTTGTTAGCCATATCCTGACTCATCCCAAAATCAATTATACAAATATAAGGAAATTAGTTCTGACCCTAATCACGACAGTAAGAAAGTTAGGACCTTACTTTGAAGCACATCTAATCAAGATCTTAACGAATCGACAACTAAAGAAGATGATACAACAGTATGATTGTTTTTTTTAAAAAACCCTACTATGGGTAATGGAGCTATCAAGGTTTGGCATAGAATATAGACCAAGGATATCAATCAAAGCACAAGCTCTATCAGACTTTTTGGCAAAGTGTAGATTTAAGGACACAGCCTTAGAGCCAGAACCATATTGGTGGACAGTATATGCAGATGGATCCTCCATGCATAATGGGTCATGGGGTGCACTAATCGTAATTTCTCCAGAAGGGGAGAAGTTTAAGTATGCCCTGAGGTTTGCATTCCCAGCCATAAATAATGATGTAGAATATGAAGTCATTATAGTTGGCCTAGAGATATGCAAGACCTTAGAGGCCAAGAACATTAGGCTCTTCAATAACTCACTACTGGTGATTAGTCGGATCATAGTGAAGTTTGAAGCTAAAGGAAACCAGGTGGTTGAATACGTAGCCAAGGCCAATGAATCCATCAAAGATTTCCTACAATTTGAGAAAATTCATATAGCAAAATCGGACAATCACTAAGTAGATGCATTAAGTCAGCTAGCAAGTTCGACACAGACTGATTTTGCAAGATCATTTTGGGAGGTTGTGAGAGTTTGAAGCATAGACTTGACTGAGGTCTATGTGATAGATATGGATAACTCATGGATAGAACCAATTATAGACTATCTAGAGATTAGAAGGCTCCCAAATAATGTGGTAGAAGCTGGAAAGCTAAAAAAAAGGATAGTATGATACTCCCTGTTTTAAGGGGAAATATGCAAGAGAGGATATGGAAGACCCCCTATTAAAGCATTTGAAAAAGGAAAGAGTAGAAGACATACTTGAAGACTTCCATGAGGGAAATTGTGGATAACATATAGGGGCCAGGGTGCTGGCAGCCAAAGTGCTGAGAGCAGGATTCTGTTAGCCTATGTTACTCAGAGATGCATTAGACTATGTCTGGAAATGTGACAAATGCCAACTCCACTTCCCAAAAATACATATACTAGTAATAAATCTCTCTACATTTATGGAGGTTGTTCCCTTTGCTAGGTGAGGCATGTATATCCTGGGTCCCTTTCCTCAAGCCACGGGACAAAGAAAGTGTTTACTGGTAGTAGTGGACTACTTTAAAATGTGGGTAGAAGACTAGAAGCTCAACTAGTGGACTACTTTTTTATGACTACTTATCATCAGTTCATCTTAAAAAGGATTGAAATGTATAAGAAAGTAATAAACTTAGGATTATGAACATATTTTATTTCATTTACAAGGATAAAAGCATAAAACACACTACTGACTCGGTTTTTCTAGTTAAATCACCTTAGAAGGAGTTTATAGGGCGATGATCAAATTCACAAAATAATCAAAATATAAATATGAAAAAGTAAATGTGGACAAAACATAGATATTTCTTAACGAGGCTTTGGCTTGACAAACTTAGGCCCCGTCTAGACTTGGCTAACTACAAGATTAACCCAATTTTACTAGGAGGAATGATTAACACAACTCTAGAGTATACCTACTCTAAGTTCCAAGTCATAAGTTGGTACTTTAACAAGGCTTGGTTAAGTTGACCCTTTAACTCTAACTATCCCACCCAATTACAACGTGAACAATACAACTCTTAGAATTAAAACAAATGAAAGGTCAATGAAATGATTTGCAAATTTGTGTCCGAATAGCTCTCTTTGATCTTAGGTTGATTGTGTCCTTATCTTTTACGACTTCTCCATACTTATAGCTCAATTGCTCATCTAGCTATTGTAATATTATTATAAGCAAAAATTACAATTGTTTTTCTATATTGGCAAATGATCTTCTAGCCATTGCATGTGAATCTTCCTTGATTTTCTGAGTAAGACTATAATGGGTTTGGATGCTTCATTGCACTCTAAAGGTTCAAGCCGATTAAAACAGCCTTTGCTGAGTGTACGTGATCTTCACGTGATAACCTTTAATCAATTATGATCGTGATGATTTGGCCATAATGTATATGAATGCTACCCTTGCTCTGTTTACCACATGTCAACATAATTACCCATATAATAGTAACATGATCACATATAATACTATAATTGGCATCTAGATTTATAATGAGGTCTGAATAATGTACGAAAATGTTACACATTACTAGGAGTAATGCTAATAGCAATTAATTACATTGTTGGACAAAAATCCGTTTGTCTTTCAAGAGAACAACTAAATATAGCATATCATAATAACGGTAATGCCACAATAGCTCCTTTTTGATCGAAGGCAAAATTATCTGAAAATAACAATTGTGAACTTACTAAGGGATCCGCCAAATAATAACCAAGTTAGCTTACCAAAATCTGTCCCCCCTTTTTGTCTTTCATGAAAAGGTAGCCTAAGAAGGAGAAAGCCAAAATAGATATGCCACATGCAATGGATAATACCCTTAAACTTAGTACCTTAAAAAATTGTCCAATAAGAATATCAGTACTGAAGGAGAGGACTCCCCCTTAATTCATGGCAAAATGCAATATCACATGAAGTGAAAATTTCAAAAAGCATATAGTCGTGGTAGCATTTCAAGATCATATCACTTAAATTGATGTAAAACAAAAATAACTAAGACATACAAAATATCCTCGCTTTCTCAAATATAAATATTAACAAGTTAATCCGTATACCTCTCCCTTGATAAGTCAATGGAATATGGAGATGCTCCCTCTCAATATGACTTGCATAGATATCAAATGGGAAAATAAATAAATTAATCATATATACCAATATGTCCTGACTTGATGTTCTCATGAGCAATATGCATATATAGGCTATAAGGGATTAACATATAATAGCATTTAAAAATCCCCCCCTTTAAAGAATAAACCATGGTTATCGAAAAATCATCAAGTAATGCATATTTCTGCTTATAGAAACAAACAATATTATTTATGCAAATGTTAGGAATAATTATGGATAAAGATATTGAGATCATATAGAAGATATCATTAGTGTATAAAGATTAAACACATGTCATAATATCGCAGAATATAATGGAATATTAATCATGCTCTCCTTCCAATATAGTTAAGCAGATTAAAATTTAAAAGTTTAAAAAGTAATATCTCTTAAATAGGAAGAAAATCATGCAATATAACATCACCTTGTTTACTTAGAATCAAAATTTTTCACATATTCAAGATGTTGAAATAGAAGTTCAAGCCCTTGATATGTAGTTATTTAGTAACAAACAACGTCATTCTTCTTGCCAATTTTCAATGCCTTGGACTGTATTTCATGACCTAGAAATATGGGCATTGTATAAATTCTCCAAGATTTCAACATGTTAGACAAAATAAGTAGACTTACCTCATTTTTGCTTTCGACAAACTATCACTTACCATATCTCATTGTGTAGCTCCAATTTTTTCAAGTCCACTTGAATTTTCAAAAGGCTCGAATGTAATTGAAAAATTTTAATTAGTTCCAAACATGAAGAGTCAAATACTTTCCACCGGCATGCACATCTTTGTTGATATATGTATAAATGAAGCTATTTGTCCTTATCTTGATATCCTTTTCTTCTCCGATTGAAAAGTGTTAGAAGTAAGAAAAATTAATAAGGTAAAATTTGTCTTTCTCACTATCTTGGTACATTTTCTTAATTTAACACTACAGTGAAGAATTTTAAAGTCGAAAATTTGGTGTAGTATTTAAATCATCAAAATATGACAAGTTTGAGGTAAATTATTGTTTAAAAAATTCAAGCATGCATTTTATCTCACACTTACCACTTCTAAGAATAGATAAGCAATAAGAGTCTTTGTTTTTCTCACCATTTTCAAACAACTCCATAATTCGGACATGTTCAACGTCATCACATAAAAGGTGTTGAATTGGATCACCACTTTCTTATTCTTGCTCTTTATAATGCTGATGATCCTCCACTTCCGTAGCATTTCCTTACACCATCATTTTATCATGTGCCACAAATTCGCTTGGCTACACATTTTGATCATTATAATATAAATAATAAAGGGTCTCCCAAATCTCATTGGCACTATGACAATGTGAGAAAGACTCATAAAATATCAATACTAAAAGCACAATGTAAAATGTTTAGAACTTTGAAAATTTTGGATGTCCTCTGGTAATCATCTTTGGTATATGTATCTTTAAATTTCTCAGTGACCATTGGACCTTTGACAATGATATCCCAAAGATCAAAATCCTTGTGCTTGATATAAAATTCCATTATTTCATGCCACCAAAAATAATTAGTACCTTCAAGAAGCAGAGGGTAATCAAAGTTAAAATCATAATTAGCCATAGGATCGAGCTATCACACAGTCCAGTCTTTAAAAAAATAGTGCTAGCTCTAATACTAATCGTTGGTCTAGTTTGGCTAGTTAAATCACCAAAGAGTGGGGTGAAAAGGGTGACAATCAAAGTTATAAAATAATCAAACTATAAACGCAGAAAAGTAAATGTGGACAAAACACAAGTATTCCTTAACGAGGTTGGGCCTCAACAGGTTTAGTTCCGGCCTAGAGTTCTCCAACTCTATAATTAACCAAATTTTATTTGGAGGGATGATTAATACAACTCTATGGTACACATATTCTAAGTTCTCAGTCACAAGTCGATACTTCAATAAGGCTTGGTAGAGTTAAACCTTTAACTCTAACCATCCCACCCAATTATAACTTGAACAACACAACTCTTTGAATTAAAACAAATGAGAGGTCAATGAAATGATTTGTAGATTTGTGCCCAAACAACTCTCTTTGATGTTAGGTTGTTTGTCTCTATCGCTCATGGCTTCTCCATACTTACCGCGCAATTACTTTAGCTAGCCATTGCAATATTATAGACAATAATTAAGAATTGCTTTTCTAGATTGCGAATGGTCTTCTAGCCGTTACATATGAATCTTCCTTGGTTGGCTGAGTAAGAGTATAATTGGTTTGGACTCTTTGTTGCCCTTTAAAAGCCTCGAGCCAATTAAATTGACCTTGCTAAGTGTGATCTTCACATGATAACCTTGAATCAATCATGATCATGATTTGGCTATAATCTATGTGATTGCTAACCTTGCTCTATTTATCACATGTCAACATAATTACCCATATAATAGTAATATGATCACATGTAATAATATAATTAGCTTCTAGATTTATAATGAGGTGCAAATAATAGACAAAAATGTTGCACATTACTACAACTAATGCTAATAGAAATTAATTATCTTGTTAAACCAAAATCATTTTGTCTTTCCTCAGAACATCCAGGTATAACAGATTGTAATAAGAGGTAAGGAGAATGTCAACGCAAATAATCATCATGGATCAAGTTAGGACAGATTAGATATCATAGAATTAAAGAAAGCTACAAATAAGACCATTCTCTTTAGTTTATTTCCTCGAGGACTTATCTCGATCCGAGTAGAGCGGCAAAGCAATGGTTCTTGACTTCATTTCGCCCCAAGTGCATAAATGTAGAATGGGGCTACTCTTTTGAAAATAAGTATGCCTTTGCAAAAGGTTTTGAGTTAAAAGTTAGGTAGAGCATTATCACTACCAAGTCTTAAAAAAGACTTTGAGAGGTAGGATTCTGCTACAGTGTTACAAGAGTTAAATGTTTGGGCTCAAAATGTGACATTTTACCTCATTTTACCTAGACTTTGTTTTTAATAACGGCTACTTTAGGTTTTTAATTAATATTGTGTTTCTTTTGTAGGAAATTGGCCAAGGCGAGCAATCTTCGAGTCTGTGAGGGTTAATGGAGTCAAAACGTGCAAAAAACAAGGCTGGAATTGGAAGGAACATGAAAGCTACTAGTGCCAATTTTGGCAAGCCCATGTCAACTATGAGCGCCAGTTTTTGACAGGCCCGTGTTAACAGCCAATGCCAAATTTGTCACAGGCATGCTGACTGCCCTTGCTACCCCTAATCTTAGCACTCTTTTCTTCTTCTAGAGAGTTGGCATGGTCTTCTCATGCCACGTGGCACGACCATGCCAAACTCGCTATTCGAGGACTGTAGAAATCCTTTTCCCTAAGTAGGTTTAGCTAGTTTTTAGGGTTCTTAATTTGTGCTTAAGATTAGATTAGTGGAAGAATCAGTTTGATTTTAGGTTTAGCTTAGTTTTTAGGGTTCTTAGTTTGTGTTTAGCAGTAGATTAATGGGAGAATTAGTTTAATTATTAACTACAATCAAGTGATTAATGCTTTCAAGTTAATGAATTTTGTTTTCTCACTTATTTGCTCTCATCTTCTTGCAATTTCATGTTTTCCTTTTTTTTTCCTTAATTTTATGCTTTGATTTACTTACTTTGTGGTTGATTTATGCTTTGAAGTTGATGATTTAGTTTCCTAGCCTCATCATCTCATCCTCTTCTATTCCTAGTCTCTTCAATCTTTCTTAGGATGTTATAAATGCCTAGTTTTCTCTCGCTGTTTGAAGTTAGGGTTTGAAAACTAATTCTTACAAGGTCACGTTTTTGGTTCATGATGGGTTAGATTAGTAGGACAAGTGAAGAATCTACCACCGAAACTCTTCCCCTTTGCTCCAACTAGGGAGGACCCAACCTCTGTTGTTCGATTTCAAGTTTTAAGGAACCCTTTCTTTTTGTACTCTTTCTCTAACTAGTATAGTGCTTTCAGTAGTTAGTTGGTTGACTTTTAGTTGTTTATAGATGCTCAGATCTATGCTTCACTTAACTTATTTTGCTATGGGTTTTGTTTAATTAATTGATTAAGCATGTTTAGAGTAGGATTATGGTTTAATTAGCTGATTAATCATGACTAGTCTAGGATCAGTACTAAATTAGTTGATTTAAGCATGTTTTAGTTGTCTCTTGCTTTAGTTTAGTTTAGACATGTGCTAGATTTAACTACCATGGCTTGATTTCAACATCATCATAGAGGACGATCAATTTTCAATCATACTCACTATAAAAACTATTTAACAAATTGACACCGTTGCTCCTCATGCAGTAAAATCAGGTTACTTTTTGTTTTTCTTAGCTCTTTTGTGTTTAGTTTAGTGATGTTTGTGTGTTAAATTAGTTTATTGCTATTTAAAAACCTAACATCCCTAAAAATTGAAAAGTTTGAAAAATTAAAAAGATGGCAATTTTCCATATTGTTCAGTATGAGCAAGAATTATCTATAGATATTGGAGCCAATTGAATGACTATCATGCTTATTGTGCTCAAAGTGATTTCTCTTATGAGGAATGGAAAACCTTGAGTATCTTTAATGGGGGTCTAGTTACAAAACCCTTACTCTTTTACAATGTTTAGATTTTCACTTCAAAAGAGTGGATGAAGCTTAGGATATTCTTACATGGTTGGTTGGCGAAACATATGAGTTTGAGAAGGCAAGTTATGCCTCTAGAAAGTCTTTCCCTAATTCATGTGCTTTTCATTCTAGATCACATTATGAGGAGCAATTTATGGAATCTCATGCCCCTCCCTATGCTATTTTTATGTGCGACTCTTGTCACTGATTCTTGTCCCCATGTTACTTCTATGCACTGTAGACTTAAGAAAGTTAAGCAAGAAATGGAAAACTAATGAGATTCCATAGAGAACATGACAAGTACACTTGCAGATTAATTCTCAAAATTGGTTAAAAATCATGTATAGAGCATTGTGCTTATCTTGCATAAGACTAACCTTAGGGCAGGATTTTCCCCACCCCAAGGTTGTTTATTGGTTGATTTTGAATCGTCTTTCCCTTTGAGCATCGAATTTCAAGTTGATACCCCTTTGTGTGACTCTGAGGGTATGATATCTCTTCGCCTTCATTTGTATGCGCATCTCCCCTTAAGACTAGCATTTATGTGGACACCTCCAAGGATGTCCCGATTATCATTGACCCCTTACTCCTCTAGCTTCCTTAAGAGAGTCTGACGAGAGTGAGGAATACAAAACTGATGCTAATATGCATCATTATGAATTTGATGACTGGTGTGGGTCTAATGTTGATAAGGATAATGCATTGAGGGGTCTTGGAGGGAGATTGTGGTTGAGATACAACCTCCTTCTCTTCAGTCTATTGATCATATGTCCCCTAATGCAGTGGACTTAATCCATGCTTCTCTTACTTGTTCAACACCCTCACCTTCTCTTGTGCGTTAGGTTTTAAGGCCACTTGACTCTTTTGTGAGATTTGATGTTAATGTACATTTAGACAATGTGGAAAACTTGTTTGATATGCCTAAGGGGAATGTGTTTGATGTTATTTGGTCCCAAGGTATCTTTGGAGGTCACAATCCTTCCTTTGACCCTTTTCATGTTTACCTAGAGGACCTGCCTAGAGGAATCTTATAGACCACCTTCTTTGATCACTATTTTGATTTTTCTAAGGTATATGATAAATTCATGAGAGCACTAACTATTATTGATGTGGTTTTATTAATGTTCCCTTACATTCACTCTACAATGGAATATGATAAGCTCTTGAGAGCTTTGATGAAATCTAATAGTTTAGGTATATTCAGTATTTAAAGCTCTTGAAGATAGAAGAGTGGATGATGCTTCTTAAATCTTACCATGACACCATCTTAGTTAGGCATAGTTTGGTACAATCGGTGGTCAATATGCTATCATCATTCTACTCCTTCCCTATTTTCCCTATTCTCCTTTTCCTTTTCATTCTTTATTTTTGTACATAATTATTGATATTTAAGACTATGATTATGTGGGTGATCTATCTTAAGGAGCAATTTGAGATTTGTTGAGTCAAGATGGCTATTATCATCCTTGTTTTGTTTGGTGTTGTTGGGTTTGCATATATTTGTTTAATGTGTTAGCCTTATGATTATACTACTTCTATGATTGGTTTTGGGCACCTTATCTCCCACAATGAGGAGATTATAGAGTTTTGGTGTGAGGGGTTGAGGTGCCCATTTGTACATATTTTTAAAAATTTTTGAAAAATCCAAAAAAACTATTTTGCTTTGGGGACTTCTGTGCCTTTCTTAGGTGATTATGATCCTATGTTACTAAGTTGTTGAGTTATTTATAAATTGAGTTTGCATGATAAGATGACTAGTTTAAGATCCAATTCTAATTTTTCGTAATAATCCAATCTCATATATGTGATGTTGTGCCTAACTTGCTCATTTTGCCATCAATGGTTTGGATCCAATTATGTTGGCATGTGAAATTTTGTTTGACTAGTTGCCTTCTAAGCTCTTATGAAAATCCAAAAAAAGGAAAAACAAGAGCCTTAAAAAAGTGAATAAAAACCCAGGTACCAATGTTTAAAGCTTCTATCTTTATTTCATATCTTTAATTGGCTTGAATATGTGATATGATACTTGATTATACATTTATTTGGGCAACGAAATAGGTGTTTGATGCAATCTATAAAACCCTTTTTTACAGCGAAGGCCCAAATGTATATAAGCCAAGTGGGTATTAGTCGTGTGTGTTTTTAATCTTGAAAAGGAAAAAAAAAAGGAGCATATATGTCAATTGGACAATTAAACGAGGATCATGTCAATGTTAGCAACTTAACTTCTAAGGGTTGATACACATTTGTATGTGCACAAAGGTGTACATGTCATTACATATTGGAGTGTGGGGTGGAAAATGGGAGTTGAGTTGCATTTTGTGACTTAGATATTTTTTAATTGTACATTCTATTTGTATATAGTTTAGTGAATTGGTTGCCAAGGTGATGCAATTACCCCAGTTGTGTACAATAATCTCCTCATTACTTGCATATATGATCATGTTTTAAAAAACCAAATAGATTTTCCTTCGTTTTTGAAAGGATTTTAGGGGTACATTTTTTAAAAACTGTTACGAGACCTCACAAGCCCACTTGGCAATCAGGGCGTTTAAAGGGCTTGTTGCATACACTAAATGCAATTGTAGTTCCTATGAAAGTGAGTCAGATTTATGAGTTTTATTTGTTTTGCTTGAAGACGAGTAAAGTCTTGGTGTGGGTATTTCTTTAGGCTCAAAGAGTGACATTTTACACCTTTTTTTACCAAGAATTTAGTTTTTATAATGGTTAATTTAGGTTTCTTATATTTTGTGTTTCTTTTCTAGGAAATAAGCAAAGGTGAGCAATCTTGAGCTCACGAGGCTTAATAAAGTCAAAACATGCAAAAAAGTGGCTTGTGATTCAAGCTCAAGAAGGTCAGGAGGAACACAAAAGCAAACAGTGTCAAAATGGCACTATTGTGCTAGTTTTGGCAGGCCCATGCCAACTGCTAGTGCTAGTTTTAACAGGCTCGTGTTAACTACCGGTGCCAGATTTGGTATACTTGTGCCAACTGGTCGTGCCACCCCTAGTTTAACACTCTTTTCTTCTTTTAGAGTTTTGACACGACCATGCCAGACTCACTAATCAGGGCCTATATAAACCTCTTCTCCCCCCATTTGTGAATAAGCAGATTTCAAGTAGGTTTAGCTTAGTTTTTGAGTTTGTAGGTTGTTCTTAGGAATAGACTAGTGGAGAATTAGTTAAATTTTTACTCACAATCAACTTACTAAAACTTTCAAGTTAATGAATTTTGCTTTGTCTCTCTTCTTTACTCTCATCTCCTTGTAATATCATGTTTTGCCTTCTTTCTGTGTAGAATTTATTACCTCTATTTGCTTACTTTGTAGTTGATTTATGTTTTCAAGTTGATGGTTTAGTTTCCTAATCTAAGCTTATTATTTTTTTCTACTCTTAATCTCTCCAGTCTTTCTTGAGATGTTGCAAATGCCTAAGTTTCTTTGTCTTTTAGTAGTCAGGGTTTGAAAACCCTTTTTTGCAATCTTGAGTTTTTTTGTTCACAATGTGTTGAATTAGGAGTAGTTGAGTTAAATTACTGTGAATAGGTGGCGAATCACCATCAGAACCTTCAATGTTAGGTTTCAAGTGTTGAGGTACCCTTTCTCTCTCTACGGTTTTGCTAGCTAGTTTAATGGTTTTAGTCATTAGTTGTTTGACTTTTTTAGTTGTTAATATATGTTTAGATCTATGTTTTGCTTAACTTATTTCACTATGATTTTGGTTTTGTTAATTATGATTAAGCATGTTTAGAGTGGGGTTAGGATTTAATTTGCTTAATTAATCATGACTAGTCTAGGATTAGTATTAGATTAGTTGATTTAAGTATGTTTAAGTTATGTCTTGTTTTAGTTTAGTTTAAATGTGGGCTAGATTAACTATCAAGTGACATGATTTCCATACTGTCCCTGACAATGGCAATTTTTACGCCATACGTGTCACAAAAGCTATTTAACATAGATGAAGTAGAATAGAGTTTTCTCTAGGTGAAGGTTGTTATGAAAATGAGGATGCACGCTGTTACTTAAAGGGCTAGCAAAGAGACTTCCCCAAGTAAGAAATAATTCAATAATATTTTTTAAAATCTTTTTTATTCTCAAATATTTTGCAATGGGGTAGGAAGGTGTTGATTTGCATGCAATCAGGAAAATCAGACCTAAATTAGCTTGATTGCAGCAATCAATAATATAATCAGTTATAAATTTAAAAGTGGGAAACAAAGTAGGACCTAATAGCTTGCAATAAGACCCAATGGTAGCTGTCCGTGGCAGAAACTTACCATTGAGTTCCAGTGACACTATAATCCATGCCATCAATCCCTATTTCAGCTTTAAGAGAATTGTTTGTGATAGTTGTATCATAAGACAATGTACCACTCTATTGGCCACAATCTCACTCACTCATGCTCAAGGTTTCGGATTTAACACCTCACATTAGCAAATCGCACAAACCATAAGTCTTTTAACTCTTTTTGCAATTTGTTTTTCAAAGCTTTTGGTTTTAAATGCTTCCAAAACTTTTGAAAATTTTTTATACACCAAAAACATTTTATTTGCCAACTAATTTTTAGGAGTTAAGCACTTATGTTGTTGAGTTAGGTAGTTGTCATCATTGGGCTATAATGCACTAGATGTTTGAGCATACAGTTAGGCTAAACTCACGAGAGCACCAATTTGGCGCTTAAAGAAGCCCCAATTTCTCTACACCGTTAGGGATAAGGGCAAGGTATGCAATTTTCGTGAAAGATGTATACGGATATAAGAGTGAATACGAGAGTGATTTCAAGGACTAAGCACTGCCCCATAAACGCAAGTCCTGTTTCAAAAAACAATGCAATGAAAGAAAAATTTTAAAGGGTTTGGGGTCTATGTCCTTCCTTGGGAGTCTAAACTCCCGTAGAGAAGAGAAAATAATTTTGAGGCTTAAAGCTCTCAAACCTACAAAAGGAATTTGGGACTTACTGGTCTCTACTTGTAAAAATTTGAGGCTTGACTATCTCCACTGGTAAAAAATTGAGATTTGACGGTCTCCATCGATTTAAAAATTTTGAGCGTTGACAGTCCATACCAGTTTAAAAGTTTTGATGTTTAAAGATCCCATAACTATTTGAAAAAAATTGAGGCCTGATAATTTCCACGGTAAAAATTTGAGGCTTGAATGTCCCTCACTTGTTGAAAATATTTGATGCTTGACGGCCTCCGCTGTAAAAATTTGAAGCTTAATGGTTTCCATTGGTTAAAAAAAATATGAGGTTTGACAATCTTCATTGGTTTAAAATTTTGAGGCTTCACGGCCTCGACCAGTTTAAAAAGTTTTAAGGTTCAACGGTCTCCACAGGCTAAAAAATTTGAGGCTTGATTATCTTGATCGGTTTAAAAAAATTTTGAGGCTCAAAGATCTCAAACATGTTTAAAAAATTTGAGGCTTGACAGTCTTCATTGGCTTAAAAATTGAAGCTTGAAGGTCTCTACCTGTTTAAAATTTGAGGCTTGATGGCCTCCACCAGTTAAAATTTTTGAGGAGAATTTTTTCTTAACAATTAAAGGAGTGTTTATTTTTTGTAATGTCGTGGGACCGAATTTGCATGCGTTTGGTGTTACTTGCTTTCTGGCAAGCAGATCATCCCTCTTTTTCAAAATTACATTCTAGCAGCATGCATAGATAGCCACTAGGTCAAATGTTGAGATGATAGCATGATTCAGCATGCTGCTAGGTACATTGGCATGATTTGGCAACTAGTGATAGACGCTGGGTGGTCCCGCACACCGCTTGGTGGCGAAATTCTTAGAACCTGTTGCTTCCTTATTCTTGTGCTATTTTGCCCCCCACCTTAATTATCTCTTTCTAGAAACACCATTATCGACACCCCAAGCTCTCTAATGCTTCAATTTTTATCCCCAATTCACAAGGTAATTACTTAATTCTTGCTATTTTCACGTTATTTGCTCAATTCTTGGCAATTTGAGTTGAAAAATTTGGATTTAATGCTCATTTTAGAGAACCTGAGGGTTTGCTTGGTTTCATTGTGAACCTCCGTTTTTAAGGGTTTAATGGGTAGGTTTTTTGTCCTTAAGAAATTTCTAGAGTATAAAGAACTATTAAGAGTGAAACATACGTTTACTTCTTGCTCCGCGGTTATTTTTGTTAGTCTCAGCTTTTTTGGTTCCATTGAATTCTTGCAAAAATGCTGACATTTTCATTGGCACACATGCTTCCCCTTCCCGTTGTCGAGGCGACAAAAAGGCTAGTAGAAAATTATTATGGGGTTAGATCCTGGATCTCTGGTGGTTGCTTTAACACGCCTAACTTGTTATATTCGGAAGACAACCACAACCACATATCCACCATTGGTCAACAGGGTGTGGTAAGTTCTTTTTGTTGATTCTTCTTTCGTTTTGTTGATAATTCTTTAATTTCTTTTAAAGTTGACAAGATGATCTTACTTTAAATTTTATTTTACAAAACCAACAGTTCCTGAAGGGTTACAGGAACTTTCATGACATCGAAAGCCTGCATAGAAGGCTCCCTAAAAATGACAAGATGATGGTAACATGTGTTGGCTTCAACTGCTTTATCAAAGTCTACGGGGCTTAGAAGGCAACTAATCGTTGCCGCCTTTAGGATTTGATTGAGAGGTTTTGGGATATTATTAAAACCTTTCACTTTCCTCTAGGGGAGATAATGATCACTCCCATATGACTTCTATATGCTGACTGGAGTTCCTTATAGGGGCACCCACTCTTAGTACTCGGACATCAAGCTGAAGAGGCATAGGCATGTGGAGTTATTCAAGTCTTCAACCAAGGGATGGCCTCTTAGTCTAAGTCCCTATAATACTTTCTAACTTTGAGTTTTTGAAGGGATCCTTGGGTGGTTTGCAAGGAGATCTTTTTCCTTTTCATGACGTATTTGCTCAACTGCACCATCTTTACTGATAAGCGAAATTAGTGCCATCTTTATTGGATGACGCCGTAACTTTTACCACCCTCCTCAAGTACATGAGAGCAACTTGTTGATGGGATGGGGAGAACTAACCCAGGTGACCTTTGGGGGTTTTTAGAAGGTGCTCGAGATAAGCCTTGCTTGCTTTGTTTTGTGTATGCATTGAAGTATTTTTAGTTCTCTGTTTTGATCTTTGCATTTTCTTTTGCAGCCTTGGTTTTAGGAGCATTTCTCTAAGATTGCTCCTAGTATCAAAGGCACTGGTGCCTGGACTTGTAATAACTACATGAGTGAAGCTCCAGTTGTAAAGGGCATTAACAGCTTCAAGTTAGCTCTGAATGGCCCAACCATTAAGGATGTAAGTGTGCTTTCCTTTGCTTAGTTTGTTTGGATGTCTTTGCTTTTAAATCTTTGAAGCGCTAACTTTCTATCTTACTTCAGGTGATCTAGGATCATTGTGTGGATGCTTGGGAGTGTCCATACTTCCATTAGTAAGGCCACTCTTTTCCATCAGAGAGTCCTTTTTGAGGGGCCTTTTGGGTATGTTTGGTACCTAGGAGACTAAGCGAACCATTAGATGATCCTCAGCTCAATGTCACCTTGTAGGCTAAAGCCTCCTAATTCATGGACCATGTTCACATCTTCTTTTATCTCAGAGCAGATTGCTGAGTGATTGGGTGGGAAGGATTATGTCTACTGCTTGGAGGGGGCGCTATGTAGAGTTTGTCTGAGAGCATCAGATGCCTCCTATTACACCTAATATTAGCCTAACTCTTTTTAGTATTTTCATTTTAAGATGGTTTACATGTTGTGGCACCTTGACAACATCCTTGTGATAGGCATTAAATTAAGGTACCTTGATGCCTCCAGGGTGCAGTGATTCGAGGAGGTTAGGGGGGACACCATGCCCGAGCTGCAGAGCATTGCCCTGAATTGGCAAGGGTTAGATTCAGTTTCCTTTATCAATGGCTCTTTATTTTGCTCTTTTGTTCCTCATCATTTCTTGTCTTCCTTATAGGTTCATTTAGGAGGAGAGTATAACGATGATTTGGATAGCGGCTAGAATCAAGGCCACTGTTTGTCGGATTAGGTAGTGGTGTTGCTGTCGTCGAGGGGACGCTGTGGTTGAGGTAGATTTATAAATATGATTTATTGTATAGATAAATAAGAGTCAATCCCATGAGGAAATACTACGATAATATACAAGTTTAGATCTAATTAAGTTTACTACTCTAATATTGTTTTCCCTTTTTCTTTTAATTACTAAAACAAACGGAACTATGTTATAAAAAATATGATAAATTCTAAAAATGAAAATAGTAAATACCCTGCCTGAATGTTTTGGAAAATTGAAAAAGAAAAATGCCACAAAAATTAAAACAAAAATAATAGCAAAAAATCATAAACCGAAAAATTAATGTATAAAATTACAAAAAATTAGCCAAACTAAAGATATACACATATTTAAATTAATTCACTTAAAAATATATTTGATTATTTACAGTAATAATAAAACTGAAAAATACCACAGAAAATGAAAACGTAAAGTAAAATTCAAAACAAATAAATGATAAACAACAATAAAATAAATATGAAAATTAATAACAAAAAATCACCATAGAAAACCTAAATTTTTAGATTCAAACCAACCCCAAAAACTAAAAATAACAATAAAAAGACTTAATTTTTGAATTTAACAAAATAAAAATTTCCCTAATAGTCTAGGACCAAGTTTAGAAATAAATTCTCAAAAATTATTAAATGATCTTCAAAACTTTCAAAAATTAATCACTATGAATTAAAACCCTAACCAAACTATAAAGTAACTTAAAACTAAAAATTTCTCAAAAGAAGCAAACTTGAACATTAATTCTAAGAAGTCGATAAACAGTAACAAAATTAGAACACAAAATTAATCTAAGAATAAAACCACACTAAAACTTAAAATCTAACTAATCTGAAATTACCTATACATGCCAACACATTACTTTTTAAGGAAGATGGTGATGAAATTTATGATGAAGATTAAAATTTTAAAAATAAATTTGACCAAAAAACAAAATAAAGTAAAAAACGAACAAATAATTATAAAATTTAGCATTGTACTAGAAAACATTTAGCATAATCTATATGCACTGTGCGGATTAGTGTTAAAATTGATTTATTCATGAGCAAGAAGTAGAAAGCAACCCCTTGTGGTCCTCCCTATTTTTCCATATTTTGTAGTTTACTTAAATCTAGTCCTGAGTATAAAACCCTACTAGTTTTGATAACTCTAGTACTAATGCAAGAATTTAATCAAACTAGAGCATCAAGCACAAGAAAAACCTCAACTGCCACCTTGTAACCAACTTACCACAAATTGATTTAAGAAAAATCTATAACAATATCCTAATTAAAAGAGATAGGTATGAGCTATTCATGAGTAATTAAGGTGATGCCTATGCCTAAGAGACCATGGTTTTACATGCTTAACTATTTATATGAATTTGTATTGAACTAATGAGAATGCAATCTAGTTGATCCCACATAAATGTCATGAACAATAAGCACAAATCATTATACAATCATGAATCAATTAATTAAATAGCAATGGACAAATCTTGTTCCAAAATAACTAATACTTCATGGCTTCAAATAGATGACGCTAACTGAATAAACTGTTGACTCATATTAAACATTAAAACATGATAATTAATTAAGAATCTCATGTTTAGAAACAAATTGAATAAATCAAAATTGAAACATTTATACTTTTGGAGCAGTGAGCTTGACGGAGGTGTCATGACGATTACTGCCAGATGACTTGATGTTGCAAGTTAGTGAAACGTGAAGGTGATGGCGATGTGGTGATAATTATAAAGGTGACAAGAGGATTTGGTGGTGAGATAATGTTTATGATTATGATGATGATGTTGTGATTGTAATGATGGGCATGTGGACAAGGGATTGATGATGTGGGGATGATGGTGAAGGAGGCAAGGGGCAGTTGACGTTATTGTATGATTTCCCAAAAATTATGGTTAGTCAAGTTTTTTCTCCTCCAAGGCTTCTAAACCTGATATTCGAAGTAGGAATAGTAGTTTCCTTTTTTTTTCCTTAGCCATTTTCATAAAATAAATCATCATAAAAAATAAATCTTTCCATAGGTCATTATTTTTAGAAAGACTTGATAAATGAACTTTGATCATTTGATATATGAAATCCATTTGCTGACATATTTTTTTTCTCCTCTTCATTTAATTAATAATTAACCTAAAAAAATAAAATAACGTCAATTAGATAAAATAATCTATATAACATATGCTAAATAATTATTAAAAATATGAATAAATTATAACTTAACAAACTCCCCCACACTCAAATTCTAGATGTCCTCATGCAAAGAAAATCTAAGACTCGACCTGAAAACTACACCTTTTTCTATAGAGTCACACGTAACACATGAAGTATGCTTTGTGCATTAGCTCACTTTGATAACAGTTTGATTCAAAAGTTAGCCTTTTCCCACACAAGTGGAAGACCACTAAACACCCAACTGACATCAAAGAGTTTCTTTGTTAACATCATATAATCTCCCTCATACGTTAACATGAACAATACTTATCCATCTCATTTAAGCGTACATACACTGCTCAAGAGGTCTTACAAAAATAAAGATAGGAAAAATTAAACAATGGTAAAGCTATAGAGATAACTAGAAGAAATAACTCATTGAAATTGATTTTGAACTTGTCTTATAGTTTTTTTTTTCTTTTTCATTTAAGCACAAATTCGAGGCTCCAAAATGGGGAATTAAAAATTAAACACTGCCTATCCCAAACTCTCTTGAATATAGGTACTGTAGTTGGCATTTTTTTCTCCCTTTTTTAGCCTTTTTTCCCCCTTTATTGGCTTGCTTCAAGTCGTGGACGAGCCTAAATGGGGTTAACTCTCTTAGCATAGGTCTCCTCCATTCACAGGCTTGAAATTCAGGGACCTTACTTAAGGAAAACAAGTGACGCAGATCCCGAACCTACCCGTGTTGGTGAATCTACCCGTGTTGGTGAACCTACAAAGTTTTTATTCTTTTTCCCTTTTTGTCCTTTAAGGCAAGATAAGAAAAGTTACAATTATAATGAATTATTTTGCCACTCCACTCAATCTAGGGAAAACAATTTAATTCCTTTTATTGCCTCTAATCACGGTCATATGTCATGATCAAATAAAATGAATAATCATGACTATCATGAGCATCAGTTTAGCTTCTTTAGGGATGCATAATTTAGCTCCTTTGAACAAGAAACCTTCTTCAATATAGAATGGGCTGGGTGGATGTCATGAGCACGCCTCAAAGGTCTCCTTGAAATCTTCATCCTTGGGGTACAACTCCTTGATCATCTCAAATATGAGGATTCTTGAATCAAGAGAGGAGAGGAGAAGATACCTCATAGACAATGCATCCACTCCCTTATTGAAAAGGCCGAATTTACGGTGAATCACAAAGTAGAAAGCTTGTAGATACATCATCTACTTAGCATGTCTTGGATTGAGCTCGTATTGTCCTTAGATGAATTTAGGTGCTTCATGATCCAAATGGAGGATGAACTCCCCTCCCACCAAGTAGTGTCGCCAATGCTCCTAGCCCTCACTATGGCATCAAACTCCTTATCATAAGTTGGGTATTTTCACTTGGCATCATTGAGATTCTCACTAAAGTAAGCTAACGGTCGGCCTTCTTGGGATAGGATCGCCCCTATCCCACTCGCGACGCATCACACTCAACCTCAAAGACTTTTGAAAAGCGCAAGGATGGGTGCATTAGTGAGCTTTCTTTTGATGTCTTTAAAGGTGGTTTGAGCCTTTTAATTCCACTCAAACTTCTTGGACTTGAGCACTTCGATCAAGGGGCCATGATTGAACTAAAATTCTTAACAAACCTCCTATAGAAAGAGGCTAGACCATGAGAACTCCTTACTTGGTGAATGGAAGAAGAAACCAGCCACTCCTTGATAGCTTGGATTTTGCTTTCATCGACTTGTATTCCTTGGATCGAAACTGCATAGGCTAGAAAAACAACTTAAGGAGTGAAAAAGTGATACTTTGCTAAGTTGCCATAAAGCTTCTCATGGGAGAGAACATCAAGGACTTGTTGGAAGTAACTAGCATGCTCAACTTCATCTTGTCTATAAACTAAGATATCATCAAAGTAGACCATCACAAACTTTATAATGAAGGGCTTAAGGACTGGATTCATCAAACGCATGAATGCACTAGGAGCATTAGTAAGACCGAATGGCATTACCAACCATTCATATAATCCCCCCTTAGTCTTGAATTCCGTCTTCCATACATCCTCTTCTTGGATTCTAATTTGACTGTAGTCACTTCTAAGATCAATCTTAGAAAAGATGGTGGCTCTATGCAACTCATCAAGAAGGTCTTCTAATCTATGAATGGGATAATGGTACTTGACAGTGGTCTTGTTGATAGCCCTGCTATCCACACACATTCTCATACTCCTGTCCTTCTTTGGAACTAACAAGGCCAGGACGACACATGGGCTCAAACTCTCCCTAATCATCCCCTTGGTCAAAAGCTTATCCACTTGTCTTTGGATCTCTTTGGGTTTCTTAGGGGTTCATTCTATAGGCCGATTTGTTTGGGAAGGTGGATCCGGGAATGAGGTCAATTTTGTATTGGATGGTTCTTTGTGGAAGTAGGCCGTCAGGTATCTCTTGTGGAAAGACATGAGCATAAGCTTGGAGGAGTGGAACAAGGAGGGGGTGAGAATAAGGGTTGGGTTCGGTGTCCTCTAGGCCAAGTGGGAGCCATTCCTTGAACAACTTATACTCATGACTTTCGACCTTGAGGAGAGCAGTGAATAGGACATCCTTTTGTAGGATTTCTTTTGGCTTGAGGAGTTGGGAAGGGCTAATGAGTGCAAAGGTGATTTTCTTGTGATCTAAGACAAATGAGTAAGTGTTCATTCGGCCATCATGCATGACTTTCCTATCAAAAAGCCAAGGCCTGCTAAGGAGAACATGACATACATCTATAGGAATCACATCACACCAAATTTCATCTTTGTAGGTTTTCCCAATGCTTAAAGAAACCAAACGACGAGGGAAAACTTGGATACCTTTGCCTTGATTGAGCCATTAGATGGTATCCCATGAAGGATGAGGTGAGGTCTTGAGCTTGAGTTTCTCCACAAGGTCTTGGATGCTACGTTCGTGCAACTCACTTCATTAATGATGAGGGAACATACTTTGCCTCCTATGGTTCATCTCATGTGAAAGATGGCTTCCCTTTGTCCATTCCCCTCTTGACTAGCCAAGCCACTTAAGGCTCTCCTAACCACCAAAAGCTCTTCTTCATCTGGACCCTCGACCACTTCCTCTAGCGCCTCATTCAAGTGTACCTCCTTCTCTTCCTCCATATCCTCCCCAAAGGGTGCTTGATATTCTGCTAGGGTGATCACTCTCTTGTTAGGGCACTCAGGGCAATGTGTCTAAGTCCTTTACCTAAAACCCCTCCTAGTTTCTTTCAATTTAGGGGTTGTTTGAGGGGCTGATTTGGGGGTCGTGGGTTGAGGGGGTTTTGGGCTTGAATGGGTGAAAAGCTTAGGAGTGGACTAGGAAGGCTTTTGTGAAGGATAGGTTTAGTTTTGGGATTTAAAAGACTCATTCTTTCCCTTAACTCTCTTTTTGAGTTCCACCTTGTGAGCTAAAGAGCTTAACTCCTCAAGGGTGGTGTAGGGGTGTAATTCCACAACATGGGCTATCTTTTCATTTAACCCATCAAGATACCTCACTAAGGTTTGCTTCGTATCTTCCCTAAAGTCACATTTGATAAGCAATTGCTCGAACTCCCTAGTATACTCCTCCACACTGAAAGACCCTTGTTCTAGGAAATTCTTAATGACTTGCTCTAGAAGGAAATTCATTCTATCCTGAGTAGAGAGTTGATGCATTGGTTGGTCAAATTCCAAAGAATTATCTAGATCCATGCCTAACGTTTGGTAGGTCTCTTCATCCTTCATTGTAAGTATTTGAGGGTGGATCATTCCTTTGACCTTGTTTGGGAAAAACCAACATTCACACGCTCCCTTGTAGTGTGGGGCATGCGCGCATTAGTATAATGCCCCTCTGTATAACAAATACCATAAATCTATTGCTTTCTAAACTCATCCAATGATGAGTTAGTTCATCACAGTAGTGAGCTAGGAAAGTTAGGTTTTAACAGATGGGCCTAAACTGATCTCGTTGACCTTCCTTAACTGGGTATTCCTAGTCCTAATATGTTGAATGTATTGGGCCATATTATTAGAAAGTTCTCAAGGCTGAGTCAAAGTTTCATTAACCAAAGCCTCCCCACTAGCAACATCTACCATATTTCTATCTATCGGTAATGAACCTTCATAAAATTATTGAATCAATAATTGTTCAGAGATTTAATGTTGGAGACAACTAGCATATAACATATTAAAACATTCCCAACACTCATGAAAAGTTTCCTCAGTCATTTGTTTAATGCCATAAATTTCTTTTCTAATGCGCTCAATCCTAGATGCTTGGAAAAAACTTTCCTAAGAAATCTTTATGAACTTGAGTGTATGCAGTAAATGTTGCCAGGAGTAGGTAATATATTTTATTAGCCTTATGCTGAAGTGAAAACAAAAGGGCTCTCAACCTAATTTGGTCATTGGTGATTCCCTCAAGTTGCATGGGCAAGCATGTAAATAATAAGCTCATAATTATGATGATATGTGTCTTCATTAGGAAGACTATGAAACTTAGGCAACAAGTCTAAAATTCAAGAGTTTAGTATAAGTAGTCATTCTAATGTAGGATAAGTAATCGATAAAGTTGTGTTTTGAAGTTTGATGCAACAAAATTCATATAAGATTGTCATTTCGACATCAACATATTTGTAGTATATCGATTCAAAGCTAGCAGATTCAGAATCTCTTCCTTTCAAACTCCTCAAACATATGCCCCCTTCTTTCTTCGATCATGCAACCACTACTAAATTGCATAAACTATGTATATAAAAACTATTAACTTCTTTCCCAGATAACAACACCAAAATTTATAAAGCTTATCGTAGAGCTACTTTAATTTATGGATAAGATTTATAGTATTGGTCAATAGGGTTGATCCCTTGAGGAAAGAGTATAATGATATGCAAGTTTGAATCTAATTAAGCTTAACACTTTAATATTATTTTAAGTTTTTCTTGCAATCGCGAAAACAAACCAAATTAAGTTAGGAAAAATATGAAAACTTATTTATTGATGCTTTAAATTGTTCGACACAAAATTTTGGAAATAAAGACAATACATACCAAACCCAAATATTGTAGAACATTAAAAATAAAACAGACAAAAAAATTACTAGAAAAAAAGAAAATTATAAACTAGGAAATTACCCAAACTAAAAGCTTGGATACATTTAAGTTAGCATAAACATATTTAATTATTTCTAGCCAAAACAAAACTAAATATTGCTACAGAAAATGAAAAGAGGAACTAAAATATGAAAATTAAATAAATGATAAACTACAGAAAATGAAAAGAGGAACTAAAATATGAAAATTAAATAAATGATAAACTATAATACAATAAATAAGAAGATCAACAATGAAAATAACTACAACATAACACCTAAATTTTTAGACTTAAACCAACTCCAAAAACTAAAAATTAAAATTAAAATACTTAATTTTTGAATTTACCAATATAAAAACCTACGCTAATAATCTAGGAGCAAGTCTAAAGATAAATTTTGAAAATTTATCAAATAAATTTCAAAACTTCTGAAACTTAATTGTTATGGATTAAAACTCTATCTAAACCCTTAAGTGACTTAAGGCTCAAAATTACTTTAAAAAAACTTTAATATTAATTTCTAAGAAACTGATAAAAATTAATGAAATTAGAAAATGAATCTAAAAATTAAACCACACTCAAACTTAAAATTTGACTAATCTAAAATTGTTCAAACGCACAAAAAAGACCACTCCTAGTGGATGGGGTAATGAAATTTAATTAAAAATATTAAAACTTTAAAAAATTGACAAACTAATGAAATAAGCTTAAAATTAAAGAAATAATTATCAAATTTAGCAATATAGTGAAAAACACGTAGTATAATTTATATCCATCAAGAAAATTACTGTTTATCATTGACGCAAATTGATTTATTCATGAGTTATACTATAGAAGACAACCCCCAATAGATCTGCCCTATTTTTCTTCATTTTTGGTTTGCGTAAACTTAGTCCCAATAAAGTACTACTAGTTTTAATAACCCTAGTAGTGCAAGAATTTAATCAAACTACAACATTAAGCATTAAGAAAGCCTCATCTGACACCTTGTAACCACCCTACTAGCTAATTGATTTGACAAAGATCTATAATTTCGAATTAAAAGAGATACATATAAGCCATCCATGGTCAAATAAGGTGGTACTTATGGTGAAAAGACTATAGCTTTTATGTACTTAAGTGTTTTAAATATCATATGAATTTACATTAAAGATATTAGCATGCATTCTAATTAATCCAACATAAATATTATGAACAATAAGCACAAATCATTATAGAATCATGAATCAATCAATAAATATAATAAAGCATAAATCTTGTTTCATAAGAATTAATATTGCATGGTTTCAAATGGACAATGCTAAGTAATAAACTATTCACTCATGTTAAAAATAAAAACATAATAATTAGTTATGAATCTCATGTTTAAAAATAATTTGAATAAACTAAAATTAAAACTTTAATCTTTCTGTGACAATGGGCTTGATAGAGATGTCGTGATGATTATGGAAAGATAATAGTGCAAGGTGGTGAAACGTGAAGGTGATGGTGATGTCATATGATTATGAAGTTAATGAATGATTTGATGATGATTATGGTGATGATGGTAATGGCGGGAATGTGAAGAGGACATGAATGGTATAGGGATGATGGTGAAGAAGGCAATGGGTGATTGATGTTTTTGTATGATTTTCCAAGGCCAAACACCTTTTGTTATTGTAACAAAATTAGGGCTAATTAAGTTTCTTCTTGGCCAAGGTTTCTAACCATCCTCTTCCAAGTAGTATTAGTAGTTTTCTTATTTTTTTTCATCCATTTCCATAGAATAAATCATCATGAAAAATAAATCTTTTTCTAAGTCATTATTTGTGGAAAGACTTCACAAATCAAGTTTGGTTTGTTGATGTATAAATTCCGGTCTGACGTCATTTCTTTTTATCTTTACTTTATCAATAAACATTAACCTAAAAATAAATAAAATAAAGTAAATATGAGTAATCTACATAACATACCTTAGTTCTTTTCTTTTTTTGGAATTTCTTTGTTGCCCTCTTCTTTTCTTTCCTATTTCAATGCATGTTGTAGTGCGCTTCTCGAAACCATCGTTAAGAAGCTTCTTATACTCAGGGAGTATAACCTCCTTCCCTTTCTTCAAACAAAGTGGAGAGTTTTATTCCATTCCTGAGACTCCATGGACCCCCACTGAATGCCTTCATCCCTCGTAACGGTGACTATTCCTCACAAAGGATGGCAACAGAGTTAGACTCCTTTTCTAGAATGGTAGCAAGGACAGCCTCGTCCTTGGGGCATGTGTGCTGTCCCCTGGGGATGTTGAATGAGGAAGACTCTTTTTCTCAGTTGTCACCGCCGCCTAAGTTATGGCGTCTCTCCCAGCTATGGTATGGGGTCTTGGCAAGGATCTAGCTATGCACTGTTTTTTGGCCAATACAAGATCTCGAGACAGTCATGGGCAAGAGTATCCTAGCATCATGCATTTGAGTTCTAGCTTTGCGATATTAGGCAGATTTTTTACTGTTAGGCTCCAGCTTTTCTGAGTTTCTTAGAGCATCTGTGGTCCAGATTATAAAGGAACCTACCGAGGATATGGGTGGGGATCAGGATTAGGAGAGGAATGCCCTCTTTTAGATGTTTTGTTCAAACAATTGCCATTGGAAAATGTGTTTGTTTAATTTTCATTTACAAATTTTTTGGTCATGGTTCTTTTCTCCTCTATTTTTTTCATTGCTTCCTTTTTTTTTTTTTTTACCTCATCTTGATATTTAAGTACATCATTTCCATAAAGGTGAGGGTTCTTAGAGGGGCCTAGCATAGAAAGCTGGAGGGTTCTGCATATTACTCTCTTAATGGCCCTGAAGTCATTGTGATTGACTGATGCACTGCATTTACTTTTAGCTCTTAGTTTGCACTATGTGTGATAACCCTATAATATTGGGCATTAAATAATTATTTTGAAAATTTTATCCCCCTAGAACCAATCCGTATTGAAAGTAATAGATTAATACTATTATTTTACCTTTTGTGCACTTTTTTTAATTGTTTCTTTTCTTTTTTTTTATCTTTCTATCGTTGGGATTTTTTTTTTTTTTAACTTGTGATGTTTGATTAGATAAGCCTTATATGGGGCAAAGTCATGTTTTCTTTCTTTTGCATGCATGGCATTTGTTTTGGTTTTTTTCCCCCTTTTTTGTTTTTTTTGAAGAATGTTAGTGATTGGGCTTACTGGGGGAGGGGGTAGTGGCATGCTGATTTTGTTAGTGGGCCTTGGTGGCACAACCTTTTAGGCCACAGGGCTCTAGTGGCATATAATTTTATATCGCTAAATTCTAGTAGCAGTAGGCTTTATGCCGCTACTTGTTGATTCCTTTCTTTTGACTTTTTCAGTAGTAAAACTTCTACAATTGGTCTAACTTGGGGGGTTATGAAAACTCATATATGCCCATGTCCATTAGTTTCATGGCCCCTCATAAGAAGATCTCTTTTACGTAATAGGGCTGGTCCAATGAGGCCTGAATTTTCCTCATGGGCTCGTGATGTGCAGCCAAAAGGCTTTTAGTATTGCATCTCGTACGCAGGTGTTTTGGGGATGCACTTTTAAGTTGAAATCCATTTCCATTATCTGTTTGTACTTTTGTTGGTGATACAAGGCTTACAGCCTTTCTTACAAAAATTTCTACTATTTCATGGTGTCAGGCTTGTATCCAATTGATATTAAATACATTCCCTTCAAGGGCAATCGATAAAGATGGAGTTTTTATTTTCATGAGGGGTGCCACTTTCATTTGGTACACAAGAGATTCCATTGACAATCTCATGGTTGTACGGTATCCCTAACAAGCGAATGGGATTTTATTCGGCTAATCTTTGTGATTTTCTGTTATTTTGCTCAAGATGTTCTTGACATTTTTTTTAGCCGTCTTTACAACTCCATTTGTTTGTGGTATGTAGGTAGTGGGCTACAACCATAATATCTTGCACTGCTTAAGCAACTTTCCCATCTTATCTTTGAAATGGGACATGTAATTGCTTATGAGTTCATGTGATACTCCTTAATGACAAATGATGTTGATTGTTATGAAGCCTGCAACCTATCCAAAATTGAAGGTGAAATAATCAATGACGACTAAGATGTACTCATGGCGATTGGTCCCTTTCAGTGTGATATTTACCTACTAGGTTAATTCCCCAGATGGAGAATGCCTATGGTGAGGTAAATGTGTATAGTTGTGATGAAAGAATGTGTTGGATTGGGGTATACTTTGGAATTTCTCATACTTCTAAGTGAACTGAAGGCAGTCTCACCTATTATGGTCAATAGTGGCCTTATCTTTGTATCTTTTTAGATAAGAGATTTTTAGTCGTGTGAGTTCCACAATCACCTACATGAATTTCCTTCATAAGGAGAATTTGCCTCCTCGGTGTTTATACATCGTATGTTGAATGCGGTCAGTGGTCTTCTTATAGAGTATGTCATTATCCTCTATGAATTTTGAGGCTAAATGATGAAGTGCCCTTTAGGCTCTTTCAAGGAATCAGGAGGATATTCCTTTTTTTGGTTGTGTTTTATGATGTTTGTATATCATGGGGATATTTCTTCATCCTACCCTATTTCTAGTCAATCGGTTGGCTTTACCTGTTGATGTGGATCGCAGACCTTGAAATATCAAGGTTAATGTCAAGGTGCCTAAAGTAAAGAATTAGACTTTAGAACAATGGCCCTTGACTAGAATTAGCACATTTTAAGACTCTAAAGTGAGGTGTGATTGGGAACGAAGAACCAAGAGCAAGTAAAAGCTCAAGATAAGGGAATCTCTTCCAACACTTAGAGGGCTTAACACCACTTAATCCCCTAAAGGCTAAAATGACCAAGGAATAAGATAAAGTTTAGGCTGTAAAACACCACCCAAAATGGGATAAAGTTTTGGGAGATTTTATGAGAGAAAACACCAATGAGCTATATTATATATCATTCATCAAAGTCTAATTACTAGAGGGAAAATTAGCCCATTTAAAGTCATGCAAAGACCCATCAGTTATTCCCCAAGCAAGAGTAAGCCAATAGGAAAATTACATCATTAGCCAATGAAAATTATGCAATAGTCTTCCTCTAGGACCAATAGAAAATAAGCTGTAACAAATGCATGGCCAATAGAATTGAGATAACTTTTTCTCACTTGTACAAACCAAAGAAAATGCTTCATTAAATAAGCAAATTTAGACTTGAAAAAGATAGTGCAAATAGTACCACCTTTCTTTATCTTTTGTGCTAGAATTTGGTTGCACCTTAATTGTGAATAAGAAGCTTTCTCAAGCCTTCACATTATGGAATGTTCTCAAAATTTGTTTGGGAGGAATTTATCTTGCCACATCCTACCTTCTTAGATAAGTTTAGAGTCCTTGAACCTTGTTTAAGACCTTTTCAAGGCTATACAGTGCAATTCTAAATTCTGGCAGCTTAACATTTTTCTTAAATTTCTCTTTCAATGCTAGGAGTTGCCAAAAGCTATTCATAAGAAAGTAAAGTAGACAGAGGAAGCTTTCTACGCTTACCTCACATGCTTTATTTAGGCTTCATTTGTTAAACAAAAACTCTGATCAAAATTAACCCAAGCTTTTAAAAATAAATTAGCCAGTGTAGAAATTATCCTCAACTCCTCATTTATGACTAGTACTTGCCTCCTATCCATTGATGACTTATGTAGGACCCCTCAAAGGTCCCAAAAAAGTAAAGACCTTGAAGGTTGGACCCCAATCCTTTGATCAATGGTGGAAATTGGAGATAGTTCAGTCAGGGCCTCGACATTATGCAGCAAGTTGAACTTGGGCTCACTCAAAGGCATTAAGGTGGTTTGCTCTGCATCACCTCTTCTATCTATTATGATAGTTATATGAGATTCTTGCCCTGTTATAACAACTAATGATGTTAGTCTTGCCAATATGTCTGCAAATTGGTTTTCCCCTCTCGGGAGGTAGGTGAACCTCAGTTCATCAAAATGGAATGTTATTTTTTCCAAGTGAGCTTGATAAAGTGTCAAATTATACTTTTCACTTTCCATCATCCAGTGATATGACTTATAATGTAGCTCAAGTCCTTATATATATTTAAAGTTTTAATTTAAAGGGCTCGAGTAGCTTGCATTCTTATAATAAAAGCTTCATACTACGCCGCATTATTGGTTACCCTAAAATCTAACCTGGTGAAGATTAGGAAATGCGATCATGGTGGTGACACTGTTAGGATGCCAACCCCATAAGCCTTATGATTAGATGTATGATTGAAATACATTTGACAAGTTTTATCTTCAAATAAGAGGATATCTTCATTGGGAAGATCATAGCTTTCTTCCTCTTGGCTCACTCGATGGTTGGCCAGAAAGTTTGATACTGCTCTGTCATCCATGGACTTCTAGACTTCGAATCTATTAAAGAGTAACACCATTTATTTGAAGTGCTTCTATGTCGAAGGGATTGAGACATAATGTGTTCCATCAGACCCACTTTGGCTGTGACCTTGAATTTGTTATTGAGCATGTAGTGCCACAATGTTTTGGTAGCCCATAGGCACATTTTTCTAATTAGGGCATATTAAACCTTGTAATCAACGAATTTCCTATTCATTAATGTATGACATTTTCTTTTCCTTCATTTCTTGGGCTAGTATCATGCCCATTGCTGTTTTTGTTGTTGTCAAATAAAGTAACAATAACAAATCCTCTTTTGATGGTTGTAGGACTGGTTGGTTCACCATATATTTGGCTATTTTGTCAAAAGCCTCTTGAAAAGGCTTGTCCCACTTTATTTATAAAGCTTAACTTAATTTCTTAAGGATTGGTTCATAGATCACAATCAGTTTTGAGATGAAATGAGTAAAGACTTGCACACACTTGAAAACCTCGGATTTGCTTTTCCATCTTAGAAGGCCGCATTTTGGGTCTTAATCTTGGATGGGTTGGCCTCGATTCCTTAGAGCTAACTACATGCCCAAAAAGTGTTCCAAAAGTAACCCCAAATTACACTTATGTGGATTTTAGGTGCATGTCATATCTTCATAGTCTCTGAAAGAATTTTATAAGAGCGAGGACATATCCTTTCTAGCTCTTTGACTTGATGAGCATGTCATGTACAAAAATCTCCACCTTTTAATGCATTATGTTATCTAATAAGGTTTGGGCCATTCTTTGATAGATGGCTTTGACATTTATTAGATCAAAAGGCATCATTTTATAGCAATGCCTAATTATGTGATGAAAGTGGTTTTGTGTTAATTTTCCTTGACCATTTTAATTTCGTTATATCCAACATAACTATCCATGAATGACAATATGTATTGTCGTGCCTTATTATCTACTAATAAGTCAATGGGGGGTAAAGGAAAGTCACCCTTACATTGTCTAAATCTTAGAAGTCGACACACATATGGATCTGTCCATCTTTCTCGGGCACTAGAACAACGTGGGTTATCTATTTAGGATAGTTGGATACCCTTAGCAGGCTGGGATCTAATTATATTTGCACTTCTTCTTTTACTTTTAGGCCCATTTAGGTTTCATTTAGCAAAGTTTCTAGTTGATCGGCTTTGCATTTGAACATAATGGAATTGTATGCTCGGTGATTTCTCAGCCTATTTAAGGCATATCTTCAAATGACCATGTGAAAACATCCATAAATTCTTTTAAGAAGTGAGTAAATTGGCTTCCTTCATACGAGTGAAACATGAACCAATTTAAGCTCCCTTCATTATACGTTAATTTTAACATTTATCATTTTTTCTTTAAGGATAATAGTTTTATGTTGTTCATTATTCATTAAGTGTTTTGGATGGATAAAATTTTCATTAGTTCAAATGCACGAACCATACTCAGAAAAACTCATTTTATTTAAATCTTGAATGAGTACATTAATTTAAGCACAAATTAAGTTCAGAAAAGGAAAATGCTCTTTCTCATAGGCAGAAAAAGGTTTAGGCTCAAAACTAAAGTCTTTAATTTAGGCTTAGGTATAAGGCCCTCGATCTTTCCCATGGTTAGCTTGACACTTGCTTCTTATTACAGGTGTTCCATATCATTTCAATGTGCCTCCCTTCATTGGAATCAGTGATCATCTTGGCAGGATCAAAAGCTTGATTTGCCTCATCTAACACTTATCCTACATTTAGATATTTTATTTTCTCTGTCGTGAATAACAACTCGAAGTGGTCTTAGCTGGCCTTACCAGGCTAGATGTTTTGGACTGAGTATTTTTATTGAAGTACACCTCTTTCTCCAGGAGAGTACAATCAAGAAAGATTTCAAACTCCGGAGGACTTCCCTAAAGTGTGGGATGTATTTTAGTTCAGGAAATCCATAGTAGGATGCGTCTTCCTCTTAGTTTTATGAAGGTTCCATTAAGGTTTGGAAGGTAATAGGGCATACTGTGTGAATAACCCCCTTATCTTATAGATTCTTTTTATGCTTCTGCTCATGCATCTTTAGGTGAAGCTCTTGAGAAGTGTGATCACACCCAAAGCTGAGCCAAAGGGTTCACTTTAGGAAGTGGAGCGGGCATTCTTGATCTTGTTCCTGACTGGGTTCTAGGTAAGTAACATGTATTCCTCATCAAAATTTTTACTTTCTCACTGGAGAAGGGATCAAAGTCATACAAGACTTCACCTTTTGCATTAATGACGGGACTTTCGTTGGCCACAAAGCCTCATATTTCATTATCATTGTCATCATGCTCAACCTCTATAATAAGGGCTTTGATTTGATGGTTATGATCATTGGATCAGGATTTATGATCACTATGGCTCCTTTAACCATCATCTTAACTTTTTAATAAAGGGTTGAGGATACAACCTTTTGGCCATACAACCATGGGTAAAGAAGTCAGACATTGAAGATAGCTTGAATGCATACAACCTAGATGGCTACCTCTATTTCTGTTCCCCAAATCGCCATGATGAGACCGACAGTCCCCAAAACGGTTCTGTGAGTACTGTCATAGGCTCCTAAGTGTTAGATTGAAGGGGTCATGTGCACTTCAGTTATGCCTAACTTCTTTGCTGTTCTTAGTAGACATATGTTAATCCATAACCTATTATCCACTAAGGTCATATGTATGAATCTATTTTTTCAAGTTGCGGTGAGATATAGTGTGCTGTCATGTGTTACACCTTCAGGCGGGAGGTCTACATCGTCAAAACTTATGATCAAAGGGGACCTATCTATTGTAAAGAAACCAACTAATTCATCAAGGGTGGTTTGTAGTGGGACCTTCATCCTCAAGAATGCCTTGAAAAGGACCTCTCTATGGTTTATAGAGGAAGATAGAAGCTTAGATATGTGACACCCCTTGTGTCCTGTAGCATAGAGAGCACAGGCTCTTCTTGCAGTTCTCGAGTATGATTAAACTTGGTTGTTCCCCTTTTTGAGTTAAATATGGGCGTTTATAGCATCTGCCATTATGGGTGAAATGTTAGACTTTATTTTCTCCATCCCACTTCACCTGTATGGTTTCAATTAGGATGAGGGGAGCCATCCATATGTCTTCTTAGTCATCTCCCTATATTTTGCTGACTTTATCCCCAGTGAGGTACAAAGGATCAATTTCTTCTATGGTGAAAACCACAAATATAAAACTCAATGGGTTGGCCCTATTAATGGGCTTTGCCGCATTTGGGGATGGGAAGGGTTCCATCATCTACCAAATCTTCTATGGCATGTTTAATCCGCAGCATCAATTGATGGAATGCCCTTTTCTTGTGGTGGTAATTGTAGTGTGCACTGATGTCATATTTTCATTCCTTTTCACATCAGGTATGTCAAGTGTGATGCAATAAGCACAAGGATCCCTTGACTTTAAGTCATTTCAGGGCTTTTGTAGTATTTCAAGTGGGGTGAAGGTGTTATAGGTGTAGTGATGTCTAAAGGACTCTGTCACATTAACCTCATTTATCACTTTGGAATTAGAGGTCGTGATTGGCTTCTTATCCTTAAGAGGTTCTATTACCATGATAAGTATACTTTGGGGCTTTTTCCTTCTCCTTTTTAATGTGTTCAAGTGTTAAAACCATAGAGGTTGGTGATAATTGGGTTACAAGTTTTCAATAACCATACAGAGTTGTTCTTTCTCTTAGGGATGGCTAAGCATTAAGGATGCGTTCGTCCTCAAGTGGGCTAGAAAGTATGAGAAACTTTTTTTTTCTCCTTCTTTTAAAATTTCTAAATCATAGAGTGCGGTAGGCAGCTCCGTATTATAGGAATATTATGTCAGGAATTCTTTGGTTCGACTTCCCCTAGTGTTGACCTTGTACAGGTTATAGGAATTAAAGGAACAACTCATCGTTTCCCCTATAGTGAGAGGGAATATTTAAGGGAAAAGGGCTTTGTCTATGCCTTTGAGGCTCATGATATTGACAAAGTTCCCCAAATTAGAATGGTAGGTTTCCTAGGCCTGTTCAAGTTTTAGGAAGGGAAAACTTGGCAGGTGATTTCCCTATTGACATAGGTGTATAAAGGGTTAGGTTTATAAATTGATTCCTAAATAGTTGAGAGCCCTTAAAGAGCTGCTCCAACTTGTTCATGCTTTGATCCATTAGTGGTTAATCTTTCTCATGAATCGAATGGGCATAGTGGACATCATCATTTGTTTCATTCTCAAGTTCTTGCTTGTGCCTCTTTTTTTCGAGATCAATTATGAATTCTTGTTGCTAATTGAATTTAGCATCAAATGAATTTTTTATTTGGGCTATCAAATCAGCCATGTAGGTTGTAGTCCTTTCGGTCACATCAGTATCTTCATGGAGGTGACTTGTTGTTAACAATGTTCCCTAACATAGAATCAAAGCTCATGGCTAGAGATCTTACTAAGCCACCCTGATGGTCCCTTCTCTAAGGGCCCTTTTTGCCTTTACAAGCTAGAAAATTCGAGATTTTAGGGAAAAAAAGAAAATCATTTTTGTTTTAAAAAAATTATCAACACATTTTGATTTTGGAAAAGTAGTAGGGGAAAAGGAAAAGCAATTTAAAACCATTTTCAAGACCATTGGCACAGATGTAGCCAAAATCTCGAGGTGCCCTTAAAGACCAAGGAGATTGGGAGGAAGCACAAGGCATTGTGCTTGACTTTGTCCGGCCACTAACTTCTTCTTGATGATTAGCATTATACCACGCATGATTGCTAAGCTATAATAACATCCTTATTAAAATTATTAGGGAAGAATTATAGCCACTTTTTGCATGAATTCAACCGTTAGATTCTGTTTATAAGTTCCCAATTTGGACACCTTGCATTTTTAGTAGGGCTTTGGTTCTTAGTCAAAAGACTAAAAGACATGGACTCATATTGAAAAATGGATTCTCTTAATACATAAAATTGCATCACAAGCAACACTTTGCACTTACTCAAGACAATCATTCACATGAGGTTTAATCCTAAATATATATCCAAATGATGCATAGTATAGTCGATGGTCATACCGTCTAGGTGGGACGAACTTAACCCTTTTTGTCTTCAAAGTGGGGTGCTTTGAAGACATCATGATGGTTCTCCTTTAAGGTGGTGTCATGACCGAATGGGAAAGGCTAGCTGTTACAAGGAGTTCTATATGATTTACGAGGTGAAAGGATAATCCTATGAGAGTGCTTTATTAGCGGGCAACCAAATAAACTTTGTCATATGCCTGAGGCTTAGCACATTATGCAAAATGCATATATGGTGCATATTTCAAACCCAAAAATAAAAATTTTAATGATGTTCATTTCTTTCAAGTCTCCCACTCTTACATGCGCATCCCCAGTGGAGTAGGACTAAAAGTGCCTCGGGATTGATGTCTCCACGGCCACGGGGGATGGAGATAGGGAGAAGGAAGGTGGCAAAGGGCTCCTTAAGCCTCAACTGCCTTTTCCTTCCCCACCTTCTTTTCCTTTCGATCGCGTGAGGGCAGGAAATTCATTGAGCCAGCTTTGTCACACCATTATTACATGCGATTGGATGGAATGGTGCTTTAATTTTATAGAGTCACCAAGAGATTTTTCGGAAATTTATAAAAGCTTAATTCTATATAAAATACGCAATTCCTTCCTTCAATCAAGTCCTTGAAATCGAAGGGACAACTAAGGGACATAGGATTAGACTTCAGCAAAGAGAAGGGTTTTTCCTATAGGATTATGATTCTAGAGATTTTGGGATGAGGAATAGATAAACTATTCACTGATTATGAACCATGAGAATAATTTTAGTGATGAAGGCATGATCTAATGGATGGTGGACAACCAACATTAGATCGCCCACTTCGATAGTAGCTTCTACTAGAAATAAGTGTGTTAAAATTTATATTTTCTAGTTCTATGCAATAGCTGTTTTCCTATAAAGTAGTTTGATTTAATGAGGCATTTAACAGGAAGAATATTTTCTTGTGACTTCATTATGAACGTCTTTTTATGTACAAAAAAGCAATAAACTTAGTTGGTTACTTTATTATGAACGTCTTTTTATGTCATGTACAAGGATAAAAGCATAAAACACATAATCATGGGGGATTAAACAGCAACATATTAGATATAACAAAAATTAGAGAAAGCAACAATATGATTACTCACTTTAGTTTATAGCGCTAAAGACCTACATCTAACCTAATAGAGCAGCAAAAAATAGTAGTTCTTGGCTTTGTTTCTTCGCAACTGCGTCAGGATAGGATGGGGCTAGTCCTTTACAAAACAAGTAATCATTTGCAATAGGTTTTGAGTGAAGATTTTTATAGCGATTTGATACTACCAAGTCTTGAAATAGGCTTTAAGAGATAGAGTTTTGTTGGAATTTTACTAAAGTAAGAGAAGTAGAATAGAGTTTCCTCTAGGTAAGGTTGTTATAAAAATGAGGGATGCACGCAATGGCATAGCCAGGATTTTCATTCATAGGAGTCCACCCACAAATGATACCGACACATACACAATAAAAGAAAAATCATACGATAACATTTAATAGTAAATAATTCATTATTACAGCTGTCTTTTACCAGGTTTCATGCTTTAAAACCATTACATAAAAGGCCTATTCGAAAGTGAGTCAAATACATCTTTCTCTATGTAACAAACTAAATCATTTAAAAAAAGTTCACATTTGATTGAGGAGTTTAGTTTTCACAATATTCATGACTGAGAATGCTCTTTCCATAGTCACTGTAGTTACTGGGAGGATTAAAGCTAGCTTTAATAGCCTAAACACTAAAAGATAAATGATGTCCTTCTTTGCCTCTGCCATTATTCTATAAAGATCACTAAGCCTTTTTAAGTGCTAACATGGTTCATAAGATTGGACATCAAGAACATAATTAGTAAGTTGACGTTCAAAGTCATAATCTCACAATCAGAAAAATCATCTAGATAAAGTTGTGCTAATTTAGCCAATTGAAACTGATCAAAAGCATGACAAGCCATTACATCGACTTAAACAAGCTACAAAATTAAGAAGCTTCATGTTAATCTAATTAAAGTAGCATCTAAGCTCTTTAAGATGTGAACAATGACAATGTAGAATATTTTAATCCAATAATGGAACCTATAAGAGCACTCTTTAACATATATTGAGGTCTCCTCGAAGGAGCCCATTTATCTTTCATATTTGGAATAGTGATACCATTGTCCTAGGTCTCCCCGGAAGAGCCCATTTATCTTTTATATTAGAATACCATGTTTCCCACAAAAAGCACTTGTCTTAGTCACAAGAGTTCTATCATTTCTCATGGTATCCAACTGTAGCTTGGTGGTTTTGACAAGATCCGTGTCATTTATAATATTTTAATCCTTTTTTTTATACAAAGGTTGTTGTAAGTCATGTGCGATCCCCAAAATAGCCAACGTTAGATGTAGAGTAAAGGCAAAATCAAATGAACTGAAATAAGCTATTTGCTAGTTGACGTCATTCTTTATAGTTAAAGTCCCCCCTTTAAGTTCAATGAATTTAAGCACACGCATTACAAGATCAAAAAAATTTGACACATTCATTAGTGATCTATCATGAGATCCCTAATGTGTATCACCAACCCCTATGGGTGCAAATTCTTTGTTCAACTGACGACCACTTTTAATCTTGCCACTACCTAATGCCTCCTTAAGTCTCATCATGTTTCTCATAAAGGAGATCATAGCGTTTACAAAAAACTCCCAGCACATTTAAAAGTTTAGAAACTTCACCAAAAAGATTTCCAACACAATTATGATCCCCAATAAGAGCTAATAACATGGGTTGAAGTTGAAAGAGAAGTAGTGAATAGATGAGTAGATTTATTTTCATCTAAAATCAAAGTTTTGAGCTCCTTAAACTTACCCTGCATGTTACTTTCCTATCATAACCTAGAGCCTAGAGTCTTGATAAACGAAAGCCATACTATAAAATAGTGAATCAATTCCTGCTTTAAGTGATGGTGAAGAACTGTCTTTAACATGTACAACACCAATGAATAGTTCTTCCACTATTCCCATTTTGTCAAGATAACGGAAAACAACACCTATTTACTCCTTATGAGATATATCTCCAGAGTCATCCAGTAACAAATTGAATACATCATCTTTAAATTCTTTCACGGCAGCATTTAACATCTCTTTTACTACAGCATTCACAATGTCTTTTTAGATGTCTGGTGAAACTGTGGTATACGTTTGTTGAGCATTACAAAATTAGCAATCAATTCATTTAGTTTTACAGCAAATGTCATAAGTTCAAGAAAATTTCCCTTATTTTATGAGCTTTTAGATTCATTATGGCCACAAAAGGCAATCCTTGATGCAACAAATATGTTGAGCAAGAAATAAAAGTGTCCAAATGAAGTCGTTATTGCCTCTTTATTTAAACAGAGTGCTTATCAAAAGAAACTTTAATAGATTGTCTTGTCTTCCTTAAAGTTTTATAGCTTCTTAGGGCTTTATCATGAGTACTATTATGATCCCCTACATAATGATTAGACAAAAAAATTATCCCTCCCTCACTAAGTCTTCAAATAGATGGTTTCTCTTTCATTAGCAAATAAATAGGAACATAAACAGAAGATGACATGTTTCTTTGCATCATATTCCAACCAAATCCCCTATTTGTGATACCAAGAAGGGTTGAACCTATGCAATGTAATCTTCCTCTAATTAATGATCATAGGATTTTGTCATTACGAGGCTAGATTGGCTGATTTATGAGATAATGCCTCCATATTTTACCTTGTACATTAGGAGGATACTCTAAGATCATTTTTCTTGCACCAGGATCCATTAGAAGGTTATTCAAATTGCATTACTTTTCTCTAAAAGACTCACAGTTACTTGGTCCGTCTCTTACATTTTTGTCACAAATGTTGAATGGAGTTTCCATTCTCCCATATTTTTGAGAGTTTTTTACATTATAACTAACTCTACTTGCAATTGTGATATATTTTTTTTCATCGTTTTTAAGGTGTTTTCTTTTCAAGTATCGTAAAATAAAGTGGGTTCAATTCATATTCAATTGGATAAAAAATTATATCTTTTAGACATATTAACTTTACATTAAAAAAAAAAAAAAAACACACACACACACAGACACACATGATTGCAATAATAAGCTCAAGATATCCCAACCTAGAAAATTCACTATTAAACTTCACATAGGCACATTATCGGTAAAACAATAATAATAACAAAAGGCCATAGAGCGTTAACTTAAACAACTATCAAATTAAATATTGCTAATTCAAATCAAAATTGAAACAAGACTCAATTTAGTAATTCAATTTACTAATTCAATTTGAGCATTAGCAGCAACAACAACAACAAAGTCAGGATCGAGCTTCTCAACATGAGAAAAACATATTAAACAAGTAAATGGAAACAATTTAATTGAAGATTCAAATTAAACTGTGAATTGAACATTCGAGACTCAAATTAAGCCATTATCAGTTTTAGTGTTACTAGACGAAGAAAAGGATTGAGAATAGATGTTCAATTTAAAGCATGCAACAACATAATAATAATCAAATTTAAAGATTTAAGGCTAAAGCTGAATTGAAAATTAAAGCCTAACCTGAGAACTGAGGGTCGAGGAGGTGAGGATAAAAAATGATATAAGGTTGGCTGGTGCCTGCTCCTCATGAATGGGTTATAGAAATTGATGGTAGATTTTCAGAACAAGGAGATGTCATCGAAACTCGGGTATTGAAGATTAGGGGTTTGCTTTTCTGGATTAGGCATTTGGGTTTCTCTTTTATGTACTTTCAATCGAATGGGTTAGGGTCTTATGTTTTATTAGAAGTCCCATACGAATGGTTCGACCCACTTGCTAGGTGTGCTATTCAAATACAATTTTCTATTTTAATAGAAAACCGATAATGAATGCAAAAGAAAGGGGCTACTTGGCCCAGAACGCTGGGTAACAGCCCTAATCTAGGGTCTCGGCCAGGATCCTAGGCCCATGTAGAGCCCAGTTCTCTGGTCAAGCACCCCGATAGCCCTTTTGGGAGCCAAGAGAATGGACAACAGTAGTGGTCCAGGAGCCCAACCAGGTTCTTGGGTCAGTACAATGTCTAGGTTTTTTACTCAAACACAGCTACTGCTGGGATCTTGAAATTGCCCAATCTAAAAAAGATTTAACAGAAAACAAAGTAAACTTAATTAATAAAGTCACCAGTGAGTTTTTAGAAAAACTTACAAACCGAATTTGCTTTCTAAAACGAACCATAAACAAAGAGAGACACCGAAAGAGGAAAAAAAGGTTCACTTTAAAAAGGTTTTTGGAAGGCCCTCGAACAATTCTCTAGAATGGAGTCGCTTAGCTTCATAGGCTTGAACTGAGGATCCATTTTTGAGGGTGTTGGTACGATGACGTGATGGAGTGCATCATGTCATTGCCCATATTGACGGCCTCTAATAGTCAACGATGGAAATTGAAATCTAAATAAACTCAAAACAACAAGCAGACAGCATATTATCAACAATGAAATCAGATTAAAAATTGTAAAAGAACAATGTTAGTCTTAACCTACTCAAAGAAGGAATCAAGTAATCATAGTGGACTGGGCCTAAACTAGTTCAAGATCACATCTTTCATCATTTCAGACTAAGTAAAACAATCAAATAAAGAAAACAGAGAGAAAGAGAAGGAAGGATTGTTGAATCGTATTGTCAGGGTTACCCACCTAATAACCCAATACATTGACACCTCTTTCATAATGAACCAATTTCTCATCTTTAATCACTCTCAATAGTCTCTGCACATGATGTGTTTCCCTTAATATTATTTGTCCCTTTCTCCCTAACTTTTCAAGGTATTTTCGCATCAATTTTCTGTGTGTCCTTCAAAATTTTGATGTCCTTAACCCTACAGGTTGCCCCTTTTTGTGCGCTTAAAAGGGGGTAATACGAGTTGCCTTAAAGAAACGAGACCTATTCCACCCCTCATAGGCTTTATCCGAACAGGAAAATCAATATGAATAAAACATTACTTACTAAACACATCCTGAAGATGAAGCAGAGGACTGAAGAACGCAGCTGACTTCCAGCCTAGAAGAGCCTGCCGGTTTCCCAGCCGGTTTAGACCTAATGGGCCGACCTATCTTCTCTTCTCAAATTTAATGCTTCGTTTTTCCTCTTTTTTTTTTTATATTGGAATTAAGGATTAGTCTATTGAGCCCTTGGACATACAAATTGAGGCATAACTTTCATAATCTATTACATCAACCTTTTTGGACATTACTTTATTGTAATAGGTCGAACCTAAACCATGCTAATTACTTTGGTGTAATCTCCAATTAAATTAATTAAGTTCACCATTGTATTTTAATTATTTATGCAATTGGAGGTTGAGATGATAAAATGACCTCAAAATAAAGTTTAATCATGCTTCGTATTAAATCTTTCAGGATATATAATTAAATATTTAAACAAATAGATAATAAAAGTTAGCCCGTTGTAAAAGTGGGTAATCATGGAATATGTGTATGTATGTACATCTCTCTCTCTCTCTCTCTCTGTCTCTCTATCTCTCTCTCTCTCTCTCTCTCTCTCTCTCTATATATATATATATATAGACATACGCGCATACACACACAAAAAATTTGCTCCCTTATATTATACAATTGAAATCAAAGTGTCAGTAAATGAAATAAAAATAGATGCAAAGAACATACTAATTAATGCGGGTGATGTTTATAATTTTCTTCTAAATAAATCACAAAAATATTAATGCTAGCCCAAATATTTAGTATTAGGAATGGAGAATTATTTTTACTAAAAAAAGGGAGAAAAGGAGTGCTAAAAATGCAAGAAAAATCTAGATTTTGGGTTGAGATTAGATCAAAACAATTAAAAACCAAAACTTTAAATTTTATTTTTTTTAACCAAACCCCGTCTTCTTTTTTGCCATGTCCGTGACCCCCTCCATACTACCCATGTAAGAACCCCCATCCCCTGTTTTGTTTCTACCTAGTGGCCAACCACCCCTGTTATTGTGCTACCACCCGTCGCCAATCACCAATGTGCCACCGCCAGTCATTGTCACCTCTAGCAGCCACCACCTCCTCCCTCCAACTCCTCTTTGACTTGTTTTAAGGGTGGATAGGAAGGTGAAACCTAATCCTCCTCATTTAGTCCCACTCATTTTATTCCTCAATTTGATTAATTAGTGTGTTTTGTTTTAGGTTAGATGAATGCAATTTGTGTGAATTAATGTTTATTATGGTGAGTTTGAGGATTTGAGAAATTTAAGATTGTGGGTGTTCATAGTGGAATTGGGGATGGAGTATGAATCGTGGGGTTATACTCATGTAATTTGGTTATATTCAATTTTTGAGCATCTTTGATTTTGTAATGAATTAAAGGTTGATTGGGTGAGTATGTGTATGTATGGGTCGAATGTGCTATGGAAGAGAGGAGTGACATTGAACTTGAGATTGAAAAAGAAAACTGGAGAGGGAAGTGTAAATTATAGGTTTTTGAAATAATTTACTTAATGTAAATTTTACAATTAAAATGATAAATGAAAAGGGATGTAAACATGTAAATGTAAGTGGTAAAATTTATGAAATGCAATTATGGGGGCTTGGTTCTTATGGTATGATTGAAATGGCTTAAATAATAAACTTGAATTCAATGATTGATTAAATGTTAATGTAATACAAAAGATAAATAAGGATTGATTCATGTTCAAGTGGGTTGAAAGTGGTATGTTCTTTTTGTTTTACAACTCTAACCAACTAAAGGGCAACTGAGTTTAGTTCAGGTGTTATTTAATATGAAAATTAAGTAGATTTAGTGATTTAAAGCCAATAAGAAGCTTGATGTTGAAGGTTAATCAAAGTAGTGGTGATGATGGATTCTAATTAGTGTCAAGAGTGTTTTTAAATGTAAAAATTACCTAAGGAAGTGATTAAAGGTGGACTTGTGTTCACTTTGGTTAAATGAATGGCATATTCTTGTGAAACCTAAAACAAATAATTAGGAATCAAAATATGTTTGAGGCTTTTAATGTGAATACTTTCGATGTAGGCTTGAAAGCATGTACTTGACAATGAAATGAGCTTAGGTCCCCAAACTGAACCCAGATAACCACAGCTCATAGATAAATCACTAAAACTAACAATAATGTTACTTCTCATAATAACAATAATTACAATGGCTATAATAGTTATAACGTTAAGAACATTAACATTAATAACAATAAAGATAATAATATGAAGACCTATCATAGCATAATAGTCTCAATACCATTAATGATAATAATAATGACAATAATATAAGGAAAGCATCACATCAATGGGAAACCAAAATCAATTTTTTTGCTTATAAAAAAAATTACAAGTGCATTGATAATTAAGAAAAGTCCTAAGGAAGATTGTGAATTAATAAGGTTGCAATTGTAATATAATTATTTGAAACCTACTAACCATAAAAATATATATTTAAAGAAGAAACGAGGCCATTTTTGTTGTTGTCAAGCCATGAACAAATATTTTATTAAAGAGGAGAGATTTTAAAATTTTCAGGTACGTTCATTGGTTGTACCATTTGAAAACCTACATGTTTCACAAAATTAGATAAATTTCATGCTATATTTAGGAAATAAATCACTTTCAGGAATGTTTTGTCAGCTAATTATGTGGCGCCATTGGTTGTCAATGGCTTATGACCCTCAGTTAATCCACATGGCCTCATCTTAGGCGTACCAGTAGGCCTTGGAGGTGTACACCTATCGAAATGATCACCCCAGATGTCAATATGGGTTCCACTTCTAGACCACAATTGAAAAAATAGTTTTACTCATATTTTCCCCCTTTCTTATTTTCGAACTAAAATAAATTGCAATACGAGTGTCCAACTAAATATACTCAAAGTTTATTTTGTAGTACAAGGACAAATGTACTGGGGTTGGGCTCATGTTCTGAAATTTTTTTGTTTTTTTTAAGGTGAGGAATTAATGAAGAGTCCTCTCCCTAACAAGCCTGAAGGAAGTAAGAAGTAGAAGAAGGCTTCGTGTCTTTTGCTGCTTGACACTATAGATGCTCACAGTGGATTTTGGCCTAGCATGTAGATTCCACAAAGCTCAAACATCATGCTGGGTGTGTATTTTCGATAACCATGTTTAATGTGAAGTACTATTAGATACCTAATTTAGTTGAATTTTGCTTATGTTAAAGCTTAATTGTAGTTCGAAGTTGACTCAAATGCTTTTAGTGATGGGACTTGTGGATTGAATGTGCCTCAGTTAAGGCCATGTAGTATGTTTATATACATATACATATACATATACATATACATACATACATACATATATACATACATACATACATACATACATACATACATACATACATATATATATATAATATATATAATATATATGTGTGTGTGTGTGTGTGTGTGTGTGTGTGTGTGCGCATCTATATATATACATAGACAAACACACACACACACACACACGCACACATACATATAGATATACATATATACATACATAATACATACATTCATACATAAAATATATATATATATATGTACATATATACATATATATATATATGTATATATATATATCTATTGTGTGTGTGTGTGTGTGTACATATATATATATATATATATATATATATATCTATATATCTATATATATATGTATATATATATATATATATATATATATATATATATATATATATATATATATATATATATATGTATGTATATATGTATGAATGTATGTATAGGCTTGTCCAAAAAAGGAAGGCAACAATGCCTCTAATCTCGCTACAACCATGATTATAGATAATAATATTAAGCTAATTAAGTAATCAAGGATTGGGGGTGTTACACTTTTAAAAAGGATGCACTTGGGCTTTGGGATGGGTATACGTATTTAGTTAAGTAGATTTGGGCATAACACCTAGTAACTTTTTTTTTGGGGGGGCACTCTGAGGAGCCATGGACTACCATCTTTACTACAACACTCCATCTATGGATGCATGATTGCACTTGTAGGGTTATCAAAGTGGCTTCCCCAAACATGAAAGAATACAAGAATATTTCACAAAATCATTTTTATTCTCAAATATTTTAAATGTGGTAGAATGGGGTTGATTTGCTTGTAATTAGCTAAATTGGATTTGGATTTGTTTGATTGCAGCAAACAATTGTATAATCACACTTAAAGATGGGAAGCAATGCAAGGCCCAGTGGTAGCCGCCAAGTGACAGAAGCATGCTGATGGGTTCTAGCAGCGTTATAGATCATGTCATTGTTCTCTATTTGAATTTTAAGAAAATTGTTTGTGAGAGTTGTATCATAAGGTAATGCACCAGACTGTTAGTTATAATCGCAATCAATCACGCTGAAGGTCTTAGGTCCAAGTCCCTACATTAGCAAAGCGTGTAAACCCCAAGTTTTTGGTCTTTTTACAATTATTTTTGGAACTTTTGGCTTTTAAATGCTTTTTAAACTTTTGAAAATCTTTTATACACCAAGAAAACACTTTATTTATGCAGTAATTATTCGGAATCTAAGTATTGTGCTGTTGTACCCTCAACAGGTTTGGTGATTGTCAGCACCGAGCAATAATGCACTAGACATGTGACCATGGGGTCAGTCTAAAATCTCAAGGGTACTGATTTGGTGCTTATAACTGGCTTGTATCACAAATTAAAAGTCATAGGCTTCATGTGGAAAGATGCGATCACATAGTATGGACTTCCTTGATCTATCACTATGGATAATAGGAGGCAATTCATTAGCAAAAGGATGATAGAATATTACATGGATTTAGGAATTTCCCTCCTTCAACACCTCAATTGTGAGACCTTAAGCTAATGGATAGGTAAAAGCTATTATAAGCAGATAATCCCGACCTTAAGGAAGAAAACTGAGGCTGCTAAAGGGACTTTAGTAGATAAACTACTCAAGATCATATGGTCCTTAAGGACACCTATACAGATTTCTATAGGTTACAAACCCTTCATGCTTATATATGGTGTAAAAGTGCAAATAGCTGTTGAAATTGGCGAAACTAGTTTGAGGGTTAAAGGGTATGAGCCATCATAGAATTAAAAGCCATGGACTAATGCCCTGGATTTACTGCCACATGCAAGGGAAGATGTTGCAATAAGGATTAAGATACACAAGGCTAGGATCACCAAGACCCTTAAAGTCTACAGATCTGGTCTTAAGAAGCATAAAAGCAACTGGAAAGTACCGAGGGAAGTTGGGATGAAGCTGGCAGGGGTCATACAACATAAAAGAGGAAGTATTTTCTAGTACCCACAAATTTCTCACACTAGGGGGCACATAGGTTCTAAATACTTGGCATGTTCACAATATTAGGTGCTATTATACATAAATTTTCACGATAAGAAATTCCTATGTCCTGGAAACACTAGGCAAGGTCTGTAACCTGTGCAAGAAATTTGCATGTCCCTAGAGATAATAAATTCCAATAAGAATAATTAAGCATCCTTCATATTCTTGAATATTTAGTTTTGTATTATGAACTATCTAATATGAGTGTGAGTATGATAATTGCATGCAAAAGCAAGAAAAAACTCTTAAGACAGGTCACCATATTCAATATTGGCCAAGGACTTATGAGGAGTAAAATTCCTAAGAGTGACTCCCTAATTTCAATAATGAGATTGATGATAGAAATCTCATGGGAGTAAATCAAGACTTAGGAGGAATTAAAATATTCCTGAGCAAGACTCATGAGGCTTAAAAATTCATGAACCTATATTAAGTACAACTCATAATGTGAATACCTGATAATGAGGTTATTTAATCAACCCTTCTTTTTCTATAAGATTGAAGAGGTGTGTAAGCTCTTATTCAAGTCCCAAGAGCTTGCTTGAATGAAAAACTCCCTTCAAAGAGCAGAAGTTGAGAAGCAAAGATTGGGCACAAGAAAACGAAGTATAAGCATTAAATGAGGAATTCCTATATATTGTTTAAAGTTGTGATGTGCAATGACTCTTGAATAGTAGGATCCTTACATTGTCTATACACAAAGTAAAGCCTTAGGAAGTTGCTATTGTAATTTAAGATTTGGGTAAAAAGAAGATGCTATTTACAGCAAAAGGAGACCAACATAAGACACATTAAAAGAAAAAGTTGTGGTCTTTTCATTAAGTATTTAAATTTCGTTATATGTACAAAAGTTTCTAAGATCTACATAGAAAGAGAGCAAAAAATAAAGCACATGAGGACAAGAAGAAGAAAAAGGAGAGAACAAAAAGAAGATAAGGACCCTCCATAGGCAAAGGACCTTCAGTATTCAAACTCTTATAAGTCCTTGAGAGAGATTTGACAAGCAGGCTAAGCCTGTTTTAGGAGTTGCACTACCATGAAGGAAGTTCTCTTTATCACTACAAGAAAATTGCTTTTTTGAGCAACATGTTTTGCTACCATATGCCTAAATTTTACTACGATATTCTCTTGTAGCATTTTGAAAAGTTGCTGCAATGTTACGATATGTACCTCATTCATTCATAATTGCTAGAAAATCCATCGCATTTGTAGCAGATTTTGAAATTGCCATAAATTTTAGACTGCTACAATATCTCATAATTTGAGTAAGCTTGACCTTGCCGCAACAGTACTTTGCCCACAAAAGAATGATATTTGTGGCAAATTGGTTTTTTTGTAAGCATTATTTTGGAGGCAAAAATTTAATTCTGAGAGCTTACATTTGTACAATATATATTTGAATTATAATAATAATTGGGTACTAAATTAAAATTTGTTAACGTAACTGTAATGAAATTAATGTTTTCGATTGATAGTTGATAATGTCCTCCAAGTATATCTTATTAAATGAAAACAAATGAGACAAAGTCATGTTAAAGGAAAAATTCAATGAATACATCTCCACATACATGAAGTTCACTGATAAAGTAACTAATTTAATATTGACAATCGTGCTTTGTTCATAATTGCTTGTTGTGAAAAGATCTAAAATAATGTATAAGTGTTCAATTTCTTTTTCTTAGGGATGGGGAGACGGGGTAGACAATATTTATCCTAAGAAAGAAGGGAAAATGACAGCTTCATGCTTCTTGGTCTTCTTAACTCCAATCTACTCACCATATTTGTATTGTCAATCATGAATATTGGAAATCTATAGCAAAGATCAAAAAAATTTATATGAATATTAGCAGCCAAGCAAAATATACAGAAGGACCACGATTGGTCAAGGCCATTTCATGTGTAAGCTTGTTGTTTGGTCTTTCTGTTAAAGAATATTCACCATGAGAAAAGGGGATTTTTTGTTATCTGAGATGATAGAAGAGTAGCCTAGTTTTTATCTCAACTATAGGAAGGATTTTGATATGACTGACTAACAGAAATTACTCAAAAATTACAAATTTAGACTAACTACACTACTAATGAAGGCATAAACTTATCACAAATAAGTGAATCTAAACTAACTTATCTATTACAAAACATGATAGCATGCAATAAAATGCTTAGCATATAAAACAGTTGATCAATAGGGCTTAATATGGCCCATGGCACAACATGGCCTCCAACATTTCCTGACAATTTCTTAAAGGATCACCCAAAAAGAAAAACTATAGTAAAATTAACAACTACTTAACCTAACAATAAGCAATAAAATTAAGGAGAGAGAAAGTTGCGCACAAATCAAATTCTCTTGGTAATGGATTTTCCATTATCAATGTTCTTCCAATCAACAATCAATCACCATTAAGCACTAATCAAGCCCAATTGTAGCTTCCATTGATGATCCTTGAACCTTGAAGTGGCAAAACTCATAGTTGAAATAATGATGATGAAGATTGGAAAATCAAGAGTCTACAATAGCTCAATAAGGAGAGAAAAGCTACTATTCCAAAGATAAACCCTAAAAAAAAGTCTTCTACCCCTTTTTCATTAGCCTAATCACGTTTTTATGAAAAGTAGTTTGTACTTTGGCCTAGGTGTGCCATGTGGCATGACTTGCCTGTGCTAAGTTCCCGTCTTCTTACTCTATCAGCCGACATCTAGTGTCTTGGAAAAACAAGGGTGGAACAGGCATGCCACGTTACACAGGCACCCTTTGCCATTTCACCCTTTTTTTCTAGTACTATTTTCTGGCACTGGCATGGTGTAGACCTCCTTTGCACTCCTAGGCTACTTTTTGGCACATTCCTATCTTTGGGCTTCAAAGTGGGTTGGAAAATGCTTTTGGAAGTTCTTCGCTTTTAAACCTACAAAACACTAATAAATCATCACATTAATAGTTATTTATGACTAAAATCAAGTGCAAAGGATCTCAAATACTATATTAGTTATGGATCGAACAAATTCTGCACACTTAGATTTTATTCGCCCTCGAGTAAAACATGAGAAAAACATCTTTTTGTAAGCACAACAGTTGCATTTAGTTGTGCAACAAGCCTTTTAAACTCCTTGGTCTCTAAGTGGGCGGGTGTGGTCCTTTGAGGGATTAGGGAAGATAAATCCACAAAGTCTTTGAACAATAAGAATAAAAAAGACAATCTTTTTGTTTGGTTTTTTTTCCCACAAATTTTCACAAAGCCACATACATGGGGTAATCATACACTCCCCAAATCGACACTTCATCCTAATCACAAAAAGATGCAAAACATTTCTATAGGGTACCACAATCGAGATCCCTGGTCCTCTTAAATGACAATCATGCACTCGAACTAACCCTTTTCAAGTGAGCAAGCAATGGTTAGCTCACTTTAGCTTATGTAAAGCTCTCTTCTCAAGTGTTTGAAATGATGATATGTTTCCACTTATGCTCAATCCAAAATATACACTCTACCATAAGTTTACCTAGTTCTCATTCTCCACCAGCATACTGTACATGCAATTCGTTGATCAAGAGGACTTTTTGTTATGGTTTGTAATGAGGCTAGGGTAGAGGGTTAGAAAAGGGATTAAAGCTTTGGGGAATAAGGAGCTAATTGGCCAAAATTAGGGAACTACCACATCTTCTTCACCATTAGTGACCAACCCTCATAAGACAGACACCTTAACAAATTATGAAGTGATAACTTGAGTAAGCGAAATACAAGGTAACCTTTATACATTCTTCTTTCTTTATTTATATCACTCATTAAGAAATACTCTCCCCCACATCATTCTTATCTCGCCCATCAAAGTGATAATCCTTAGCCTTGGCTTAGTTAAGGACATTGTTTTAGGCTAAGGGTTAAAAGAGTGGCTCACAACAAGAATAATGACAGTTAAGGCTCAAGGAGTGAGCAACGGATATAATTACGCATATGAGGAGGCTTTTTGACTAAAGTAACTTCATACTTGCATGAAGAATGCCTCTTTTCTATCATCATTTATACAAATGCAATATGTGGCTTCAAAGAGAATTAGGGTAAATTCTAGAGAGTGTCAACTTTGAATGAGCTTCTCATGAAAGAAGCAAATGATCATAAGTGATGAAGTGGTCCAATTAGGCTCAAAATCCAATGGATTCATATACCATGCTTCTTCTCATCCATTAGGTCAAAGCTACGCATTAGTTACCAAAACTTTGGACCTAATATCTATCATATGCACCCTAATTATATGCCATTTGAATCCAAGGAAAAAGGATCATTACTGACCAAACCTGCACATTTTCCTCTGAAAACTCACTATTTACAAGAAAAATAGATTGTAAAAAACGAAGGGCATAAGATCACTAAGCACGAATGCTTATTTACAATGTAAATGCAATAACTATCCTAAATGCAACTATATACATTCCTATTCTCCTGAGAGCCCATTAATGATGCACCCCAACTCCATAACTCGTGAATTTGGTACTCATAACCAAACGAACAAATTCCTTGAGATCACCACCAATCACTACTAGAAACTGGATTTCTAGGACCACACTTCAACGACCAAACATAAAATTCATGGTAAAATGTTATCAATATAACAAAATTGGTTTTCTATCGTTTAATGTCATTTTAAAATCATCATTCGACAATGAACAAAAAAGTAGGTTGTTATTCCTTTTGGAATGTTCATTGTTAGCGTTAATGAGTGGGATCACACTTAAGCTAGGGAGGAAAAAGAAAATTTTAAACTCAAAAAAATAATTACAATTTCCCTCTATATTGATTTTTTTTTTGACAACCTTCCTAATTTTAATTATTAAAAGGAAGAGATAGATTTATCAATATAAAATTAAATCACTATAAAAGGAATAAATGAACGTGCTTCTTTTTTTTTTTTTTTGGGATGCTCATTCAAGCCAAGCCCTCAAATTAATGAACCCTAACTCGCCAGGACATATCAATTTTCCATTTTTTAAACCTCTTCTTATGAATGTTTTCTCCATAGCATCAGGTAATTGAGTTCTTAATTGCCCCTTTCTTCTCCTTAACTCATAATTCTTGCTAATTATACTACGTAATATACTCTTTCATAATTCCTCATACCAGTTTTGAATCCATTCATCTTCTTCCTCCGATAGCATTCTCTCAAACTAAGTCTGAATTCTTGACCATGGTGGTTACTACCTGGTGCCTCTGCCCTGGATTGGCGTCTCAATGGTCATAGTTTTGCCGGGTGAGTCCTCTCACGTGCTCTCTCTCTCTCTCTCTCTCTCTCTCTCTCTCTCTCTCTCTCTCTCTCTTCCCCATAACAATTGTGCTATTTCAAGAATCCTCTATTATTTCATGGAAAATTTTGATCTAGAAATTTGCTATTAGTGAGGTGAATTTGAATGATATTGAATTCAAGTTAAGCACGGGTATAGAAGACTATTAGTTTCTATGTTCAACCAAATGAAAATCTAGTTCTTAAAGTTAAATGGAGCTAGGACTCATGAGCAAGTTTCTTTTATAATTTCTATTGATAAGGAAAAAATAATATATTATAAGGGTTTCTTTGCAGTTTTTTTGCTTCTTTTCAGTTCTTCGCTTAGCTAGTTGTTCATCCTAAATTTTTAGGGAATCAATTTTGTAGATTTACTCTTTGTTTTAATTTTACTCTAATAGAACTCACGTCCCTGTTTTGTTTTTGGAATTCAATATTCTAAATTGGGAGAATGGTGTTTTATAGCTGGAAGTAATTGGAGTGCTCTGTGTTGAATATGAAATGCTAGGTCTTGTGTTAGTATAAAGCTATTTATCATAGTGAAATTGATGTTGATGAATCTATTTATTACAACAAAATCTACCAAAATGTGGCAGCTAGTTCCTATGGTAATTGGTAAGAGTCGGCAATGTTTATCATATCTATGTTTAGCCTAATTGGGAGGTGTAGTGTTGAAGATGAAGGAATAGAAGCTTTGAAGAATAGAACCCTACTAGATGCTTGAGATTTTATCAATAGGACCTGAATTAGCTAAATTAAAGCTTCAATATGTACAAACCTTACTTGCATTTACACAACGTAACTATGAGCTGGTTCATGATTTTGACTGTGGATGCCAAACTATGGGCTGATTTTCAATTTGTATTTTTGTATTTCTTTAACTTGTATTGTTAGCCTTATCAACAATTAAAAAAAAAAGATAATATGTTATGTTGAATGGGTGCCCAATTGATTGCTTGGATTATGGTATTGTATAAGTTTAATACATTCAGAGCCAGTGACATATATGGTAGACATATATGTATTTTCAGATATAGTTGCTTCTTACAAATAGAAGGAAAATATGTGCTTGCTCTAGTAATGAAATTCAGAAGTCTTTTCTTTTCTTTGCTGCTTCCCTTGTAATCCCATTTGTTTTTTTCATGCCTTGAAGGCTAAATGGATGCATCATATGTAATATGGGTATGTCGTGTTATTGGTTAGTAGACTTGACCTACATCTTATTGCATTTTGTTTGTGGCTTGGGGGATTTATAGGGTATGTTTATAGGGGTGCTCATATTACGATGCCTAAGTTCCCCAAAATTGAGCCCAACATTATCTATGTTTGAGTAAGGCTTATCTTAAGGAGATATTATGCCATAGCTTGTGAGTATAAGAAGGTCTTTCCTATTTCTTCTGTTTAAGGGCCAGAAGTCATGAAAATAATAATTCTCTAAGTAAGGCACCCTTTAATTCCATCATGATGCCTTTAAATATGGTCTACGAATCTTCTATAACTAGATGGTGAACAACGATCTATAAAGAGGCGGAAAGGAGATATATAGTTTTACTTTCTTCGATAACTACATTGTTGATTTTCTCTTGACGTTTGCTAAGTAAACATTTATTTTTCAGCACTTGGAATGTTGTTGATTCTTCAAGTTATTTAATCAAGTTAGCTTAAATTATTCCTTGCAATTCTACTCTATACTAAAAGGTAGTTTAATTTTACTGTGGTAGTATATTTGAGTGTATGTATACTTACTTATGGTTTGTCATATGGTTTCTCATTTACTAGCACTACTAGTTTTGGTAAGGCACACCTGCTTCCTTTTTGGTATTCGTATCCCTCCATTTACATTTAATGATGTCTGTTTGATTATTGATAGTTCAGTGTTTGACCTTTGGGTTATATGTGCATATTTTTAACTTATGATTTGATGCAAGGTATTGCTTGACATTTTGTATCATAATTTCTATCTATTATGTTTGCTATTACATTGAGCAGTTGTTTCATCTAGATGCTATGGACGATCTTGCTGCTTTGTGGTTTTAAGACTTTGATTATAGTTACCTTTCAAGATCTAAATCATAAGGATAAAACAATTACTTCATTATTTTTTTGGGAAGTATAAGAAAGTGTGAGAATCTCATTCCTACTCAAACTAAATGCCTAGAAAGTGAGAGAATCTAATGCTTGAAAGTGTGAGGAAGAGGTAAGACCTGATATGCCATGCATTAAAAGGAAACATGGTGTTGTTGGTGATGGTATTAACATAGAGGCTAATAATGATGTGGAAAACAATTGCAGTAATTAAGTGTTGACCGTGACAAGCTAAGCCCAAGGAAGAGAGAGCAAGAAAGGGCATTCTATGCAAATCTCCTTTCTGTTGATTACTACTATGTAGAATCAGTCCACTTTTTGACTTACTTTATGTCAATGCATATTACTATAAATACCATCACGTATGAATGGTGACATTTTAACTTCTGATTTCCACTTTGTTTGGGGATTGTTCATGCTTATTTCTAGGGATACTATAGATTATATATAGGGCCATCTAGTTTTTTAATGGGAGTTGTAATTACAGTTTCTATTTTCAGCTTTCTGTAATGGTTCATTCCTATTATGCGTCAGCTATCGCTGCCACAACAACACCTATAGTAGAAACTGTCAAACGCTTACAGCAAGTGCAATAGAGATCTCAGGGCACTTGCAACAATCGTGCCAAGGCCCATAAGACACATGTAGTAGTTGTCATAGACCTCACGATATCCACGCCATCACAAAATCTTTGAAAATTCATCCAAGCTTAAGTGGTGAATCTTAATGTGTTCACTATTTCTTTGGCATGCATTCACATGATTGTTATGGAAAACGATTACTTTTTGCTTGTTTCTTTCATAATATAAGACGATGACTTCTATTTATTAGGGAATAAGTTCTTCGTGCTGAGACCTGATAGGTAGTCATTCATAGCTCCCATTAGCTAGATATTGGAAAGAAATTACAGGAACTATATGCCTCCAAAAGCTAAAATACTTCCTCTGTTAGGAGGGTTGATAACTTGAAAGGTCATCTTATGAGTTCTGCTATCATCCGTAAATCTAGTCCTAATTCATTTACCCCTAGTTCATTAGGTTATATTTTTAGGATGAAATCCGGGATGCTACGGAAAAAGATCCTTCTCTTATACAAATGGAGGTAGCTTTCATTCTTGAAAAGATTTTTATTTTGTTATTTTGTGAGTGAAATAGATTAGTTTCTCGTTCATACTCCAAAAAATATAGAGTAGTCCTTTAAATTAATTAGTTATGCATATCTTATTTTTGATTTGTAGGTTATGAAAAGGTTTTCAATTCAAAATCTTGAAATCATGTTCTTGGCCTTAGAAGAGGAGCAAAGTTAGAAGATATAAGGGGACCATATTCTACTATACCTACACTTGAAGCCGAACTTAATGTAACTAGAAGAAAGAATGAAGTTGTTACTGGTCACTTGGTTACAGTTGAAGCAGAAAATGAAAAACTTCAAAATCATATGGAGTCAGTTGAAATTGAAATGGCGAAGGTTAAGGATATTGTTTTCTAGCAATTCAGCAGTCTTTCTCCATCTTCTCCACATAACAGACATGAGTCACCAAGTTAGAACTTGATTTAAATTTTTATATTATACTCAGAATAATTTGGTTTCATAAGGATTAATAGTTTGGATATGAATAGTTATTTGAACCAAGTATTTTTGCTTAATAACTTAGCTTGAATTAAAAGTTGGAGATATCTAGATTATGTATGGTGGTGTAATATTGTGGCAAATAAAACATATTTTGTTTTGAACGGTTATGTTGGTGATGTATTGATTAACATAATTATGTCATTTTCAATACTAACTTGAGCCCCATCACTCTTATATATGATTTTGCAGTTGTTATGGTTGTCGCGTTTGTGCTGCTAGCGCTACGGCTGCTATTTTGTTGTCTTTCTACTGTCTTGCTCTCTTCTTGCTATCTTTTTAACATTTTGTTGTCTTCTTACCGCTAGTGGCTGCTGTAGTTGGACTGTTGCTGGTGGCGGATTCTAGTTGTAGGATGTTGTAGCTGGGCTGCTGTAGCTACAGACTGCTGTTTGTTGGGGGTTGGCAACTGCTATAGACTTTAGGGTGCTACTACTCTATTGGCATACTGTATGCTAGTAGTGGTGGCTATCTGGCTACAGGCTGCAAAGCTGCAGGTTGCATGCTGCCCGCCAGTAATGCTGGACGCTGCCTTATTTGATGGGTTTGCATAACATATTAATTTACTACTCCATGAACGTTGTGTAGTGTTACATATTTTTATGACTTCTGAGGCAATTCATGACACGCAAGAAGGTTCCCAAGACCAAATCACGTTTTGGGTGCCACTCAAGGTTAGAGAGATCAAGGTAACTAGATTACACTCGGCCAGATTCAAACCTTGTTCTCTTGCTTCAAGCCATAATTAAACACCGTTTTAGATGGTATGATTCTAGAAGTTTCCAAGACCTCATATAGGCAAGTCCAACTTTGCTGGACTCCCTAGGAAGTCTATTTTCATGAAGGGAACTCAATTTTACCTCTGTCATAGTCATTTTGCTATATTTATCCAAAATAATGAAGAGATACTAGGAAGACCAATTTACCCGTCTTGAAAGATTAGGCGGGATCACTACCTAAAACATGATTTAGGCCATAATTTTTGCTTAGAATGCTAGCCAACATCCCAAGGTATCAAGCCATGAGGAGAAATCCAAATCATGACTAGTTCTTCACGGCGTCCTAACTGCATTTTTTCAACCGTTACAGTTTGAGGCTATTCCAGACCTTGTTTAAGTTTCTAGCTGTTTCCCCCACCTAAAACTGATTTAGGCCTAATTTTCGTACTTGGGATGATCATTGATATCCTAAGGATTCATGTTATATACTAAAATCAGTCACAAGTCAAGTATAGCTCAGGGAACCACCTTGATCATCTTAATTGATTACCCGAGTTCATTAAGCTTAAAGAAGCTGTTTTGACCTTCCCTGAGTTTTCCTTGGCTACTTGGACCTCTTGGAATATCATCGTCACTATCTTTGCAGTTTTGACGACCCACTTGGCCAATGGGGATGGAATTTGATGGCAACTTGTTCCCGGATTGGAAGGCAGCAAAGTGACAGCCTACAGCCTATGTTTTCTCTCTCTACCATGTGCAAGTGGATTGATTAGAGCTAGTTAATCTTGTTTTAGTCCTTGTTTGTTTCTAAACAGGTTGTATTAGCCACACTCGGGCTTGCAATTAACCTAAACTAAAACTGTTTTGCCAAATAATTTAGCTAATTCGGATTAGCTTAGCTTAGGAGCTAGCCTGCTTGCTTACTAGCTTACAGCGTGTATATATACCTGGTTGACTGATTGCTCAAGCAGAATGGATGAATGAAAACCTCAATTTTGAGTTTTAACTCAAACACTCTCAAATCTCTCTTTTGTCAATCCGTTTGATGGCTACATTAGAGTGGTTTCCTTTAATCCATTTCTGGTGGCTTGGCCTTTATGATTTGGAGGATGGATTCCTAACTTATCTTGCATGATGGCTTGGCCTTTATCCCATTTATATCACTCTATTTGAGTTCTAGTTCCTTACTGATTCAAAGCTACTCAATGATAAGATTGCAAACCCGGCTCCTTACTTTAATTCTCTGAAGGCTCATGCATCAAAGTTGTATCAGAGGATAACTTAGTGAGTTTTCTTGCTATTTCATTAACTACGTAATCTTTCCCTGTTTCAAAATCATGTTTCCAATAGCTACAAAGAACCCCTTCGAGCCTAAATGCACATCCAGTCATAAAAAAACTAAACTCCATAAAACAGCTTAGAACCTATTTCCATTCCATAACCGGGGGAGAGGAAGTTGAACCTTCCTAAACTAGAGTACCTAGGGGATTAACCCTTGAGGAAGCTTGCAAGTCAGAGAGAGGAAATGCCATACACCAACTCCAGAGAGATGTCTAAACACTTATCACTAGCGTGGCTGATGTTGTAGCTACATTTAGAGATGATCCTGGAGGGATTATGAGGAGGGAACGAGGTCATCGTAGGAATGATTTAACCTTAGATCATTCCTCTTATTCCCAGGATGAATACTCACCTAGGGGTAGGAGAAGGCCACCCAAGAACAATGAGGATGATTTGAGAGATATGAAGTTTGACCCCTTAATTTTGAAGGAACTTTGAATCTAGATGTGTACCTTGAATGGATTCAAACTATTGAAAGATTTTTTAATGTTAAGGGCAATCCTGATGAAAAGCCCTTTATGGTAGCTATTCATAAGCTCAAAAAATATGCTTCCCTATGGTATAAAAATACCAAAAGGCAGCGAGCCAAAGAAGGAAAGCCACGGATCATAAGCTGGTCCAGGTTGAGAAAACTAATGAACAAAAGGTTTCTGCCTGAGGGTTAGAAGAGAGATCTCTATCTTAGAGTATCCTCCTTGAACAACGGCCGAATGAGGGTTGAGGAATATATCAGGGAGTTTGAACAACTCAAGATAAGGAGTGGTTTAGAGGAGGAACCAGAGTAAGCTATGGTTAGGTTCCTAAAGAGACTAGATTAAAGTATAGCTGAGAAGGTTGATCTTTGATCTTACTCGAGTTTGGAGGATGTTTGTAAGTTGGCTATCAAGGTGGAGAAGTATTCCAAAACCAAAAGGCCATATGTAAGCTCTTATTCTCATCCTAACCCCCCACCTAAACCTTATTTTGCCCCTAAACCCAAAACACAAGCCAAAATAGATTTGTCTAACGATAAAGGTAAAGAAGTTATTAGGGAGTTCCCTAAGCAACTAGATGACAAAAGGTAATTTAAATGTCAAATGGTCATTTTCAAGCAGAGTGTCCAAATAGAAGAGCCCTCACCATCAAGGAGATTGAGAAGATCGACCAGACTCTTATTGAGCCCAATGAAGAAGAAGCTAAGGAGGAAGAGGTGGACACTATACTAACTCCTGAAGTTAGGGAATTTTTGGCCCTCAAAAGGGTATTACACACCATGGAGAGTCCAAGGGAAGAAAACTAGAGAGAGGTTATCTTTCACTCTCGGTGCACTATTTAAGGGAAGGTATGTAGTTTAATCATTGATAGGGGTAGTTGTACCAATGATACTTCATCCCATTTGATTAATAAACTTAAGCTACCTACTGTCCCTTACACTTAGCCTTACTCCTTACAATGGCTTAAGAAAGGAAATGAGGTTTATATAACCAAACAGGCTCTAATTATATACAACGTAGGTAACTTTAAAGATGAGGTCCTTTGTGATATATTACCTATGGCCTAAACAAAACAATTGACATTCTAAAAGAACATTTCTATTAGCCTAAGATGGGAGGGGATGTTCACAAGATCATTTCAGCTTGTCCCATTTGCCACAAAGCCAAAAGTCAGTTCCACCAACGCTTGTACACCCAACTGCTCATACCTTTAAAGCCTTTGGATGATGTAAGTAAGGATTTCATTGTGGCTCTCCTAAGGACCCAAAGAGGGAAGGATGCAATCATGGTGGTTGCGGATAGATTTTTCAAGATGGCTAACTTTATTCCATACCATAAAACTGATGATGCTAGCTACATTGTTGAATTATACTTCAAAGAGATCATTAGGATTTCTTCCCTATGTCCTTGCTTTCCACTCAAAGAATAGGTGGAAGATACAAATTGGAAGGCAGGGCAGTTAAATCAAGTCCCTCCTGAAGGTACAAATCAGTCTGAGGAGCAGATGACTTATGGAAGCTAGATGATTGTTCGCAAGCCTAGGAGGAAACCTACAAAACAAGGACAAAATGCAGCGGGAGTCGCAATGGCGACTACTAAAGGAGTACAATAGGCGGATAGCATGCAAACCAGGAGAGGGCAAATGCCTAGAGGGGATTTTGAGGAAGGTAGTCAGTTAAATGAGGGCATACAAAGGTCAATACGAGGTCTAAATTTCCGGCACTTGTTGAGGATGAACAAGAGGATAATCCTGATTCAAATGAGGGTATTAAGGCTATGGAAAGTGAACAAGCCCCAGGGGAGCTGGAGGGGCAGGATCCACCTAAGGGGCCAACTAGGAATAGTCTAGACAGGCATGATGAGGAGTCAGCTGCTCGTCGGAACCAACAAAGATGGTATGAAGTACCAGACGAAGAACTAAATGTGTAGAAGGTTGTACAACCGCAGAGATTGTCCGAACAGGCTCGAGCCCTTTTGCGCGTGGTCTCCATGGATGGTATAAATGGAATGAACGGCTCTCCGCCAATCCCAGGCATACCGAGGGACCCTACTACAACCTAGATACAAAGAGGCAACTAGGAGAAGAGGCCCCTGCAGATTTTGCGTATCCCAAGTTATCGTCATAACCCCATCTCACATGGACGTGGAGAGGCGGGCAGATTGCTACTAGCAGCGAAAATTCAAGAATTGCGAATAATGCTAACCTGGCTGGATAACCTAGCTTGACTATCAGCTCTTTGGAGAGGGTTAGAGTAGATGGGTCAGCTGGAATAGAGGTTATAGTGGAGGATGCAGGAGGAGCGACATCGTTGGATCATACTCACCCCGTTGGAGATAGGGTGATGGATGTACAAGGTGACTTTTAGCCTATTGGCTATTTTTGATTATGGTTTTAATTATGAATCCTATGCCAAACAAAAATTTACACACTCTAGTCGTCGAGGATAAGTACAAGATATGAAATTGTTTGTTTGGAATGTTCGGGGTGCTGGGAATAGGCACTTCCTGAATGAACCTAAGGAATATCTCAGACTCCATAGGCCTCACCTCTTAGCCCTTTTAGAAACTTATATTAGTGGAGATGGAGTGAACGAGGTATGTAGCTGAAGTGGTTTTGATAAATGGTATAGAGTGGAGGCTCAGGGCTTTCAGGGGGGTATCTAGTTATTGTGGAACTCCCTCAAAATGGAGGTGCAAATTCTACAGTTTCATGAGCAGTTCATTACCATTGAAGTTAATGGGCTTCAAGCTTCATCTTGGCTCCTTACGGCAATCTATATGAGCCCTAATCAGTAGGCTAAAGACCAAGGTTGGGAAGAAATCTAACAGTTTGGATCCACTGTATGACATCCATGGCTTATTGCAGTGGACTTTAATGACACCATTTCAATTGAGGAACGGAATCATGGAGGTACTTAAATGATCAGGAGATGTGAAAAATTCAAGCACTGGGTTGAAAATAATGGTTTTATTGATTTAGGGTTTCCTGGTGGTAAATTCACTTAGACATGAGGAAACAGTGAGAACACCCACAAATGTGCTCGTTTCGATCGGGCGATGTGTAATGCTACTTAGAGAATGCACTTTCAGGAAGGAGCGGTTTAGGATTTGCTGCAAAACTATTCTAACCATTTACCTCTATTTATAAGTACCTGGGGCTCTACATCATTATCGGGAAGAGGGAAACCTTTTAGGTTTCAGGTTGCATGGACTTCCCATACAGGTTTTGAAATGGAGCTACAACAACAATAGAGAGTAGATGCCCCCATTACACTGGCGCTTCATGAATCATCAATTGGGCTGAGTGAATGGAATAAGGAGGTGTTCAGGAATCTGTTTAGGAAGAAGCGAACACTTTGGGCTCCCATCCAAGGCATTCAGAACTGTCTAAATAGAGAGGGTAATGGTCATCTGTTAAAATTAGATAGGCAATTGAAGGAAGAGCTCAAGGAAGTGCTCGATCAACTAGAGATTTTTGCATGCAGAAATCTAGAGTGTCGGCTATCCGAGATGAGGACTAGAATACTTGATATTTTCACACTAGTACTATAATTCGAAGACGTAAATCGCATTAAAGCGCTTCAGAATTTAGAGGGGGACTGGGTTATTGATATGGACTTGATAAAAGAGATGGTTCAGAGTTACTTTGAGACGCTGTTCATAGAGCCAGACCCAATTACAAACTGTACAGAAGTTCATTGGCGCAGAATAGGTTCAGGATCTATCAAAACCTTTCACCGCGGGAGATATCGTCAGAGCCATTAAGGCCATGACACCACTTAAAGCTCTGGGGCCCGACGGTTATCATGCTTATTTCTTCCAGAAGTAGTGGGAGCCAGTGGATAGGCCTGTCTATGGGATAGTTGTGGGGATTTTGAGAGGGCGAGAGATCTTCAAGTGCCTAAATGAGACTTTCATCTTGTTGATCCCCAAGGTCAGCAACCCTTAGATGGTGTCAGAGTTTAGGCCCTTGGTCTATGTAATGTGGTCTATAAATTGGTGACTAAGTGTATTGTTCAATGGCTGAAACTGATTCTTCCTACGTTGATTTCTCTACTGTAATTGAGCTTTGTTCCAGGGCGACAAATTGGGGATAGTACCATTATTATGTAAGAGATCATACATTCCATGCATTCTAAGAAAGGAGGAAAAGGCTAGATGACAATCAAGATTAACCTAGAAAAAGCGTATGAGAGAATTAAATAGGCATTTATTCGAGGCACTTTGGAAGATATGCAGCTCCCTTTGCACCTAGTGGATGTAATTATGAAATGTGTGGCTACCTATTCGTTGAGTATTCTGTGGAAGGGTAAGCCCTCTAAAAAATTCACTCCTTCATGAGGTATACGCCAAGGGCATCCATTATTGCCATATCTCTTTGTGTTACGTATGGAGAAGCTAGCCCAGTTGATTGATCTTAAGGTGAGGCAGAACAGATGGAAACCGTTCCCCACTAGTAGGAGAGGCTCGAGGATTTCAAACCTATTCTTTGCTGATGATGTCATGCTTTTTGTGGAAGCTACGGCGGAGCAAGCGGAGGTTATCAGATAATGTCTAACTAAGCTTTGTGTAACGTCTCGACAAAAGGTTAGCTACATGTAGGGATGAGCGAGACCGGGTACCCGGTCCAATTTTCAGGAACCGGTACCGGTCCCAGTTGTACCGGGTCTAGAAATTTGGGAACCGGTACCGGTCCCGGTTGGACCGGTTCCGAAATTTTTGGTCCCGGTCCCGGAACCGGTTGGGACTGGTTCCAAGACCGGGCACCCGGTTGGTTTTCAGCCTGTTTTTGCATCTTGGTAATTGGAAAGAAAATAACTAACACCTTCAGGCTTCCCCTACATTCAAAAGACTAAAACTGACATGCATTTATTACATTATACTTAAGTGCCATCTACTGGGGTTGGGATCGGGAATAAATAGAAAAATACATCATACAAACACAAGTCTTAAACTCAAAGAAATTACAGGTTTTAAGCTGATAAGGCATAACCATAATTAAAAAGATGATACAATATCAACTCCAAGTTAAGCAACGCCCATCAAGCAACTTGACTCCACTTGAGCTCTTCTTTAATCTCTAATAATTTGATCAATCTGAGATAAGTCTTCCTCACCCAAATCTCAATATCAAATTAAAGAGAAGTTAGACATTGAGGTTCAACATTAAATAATAATTAATAACTATGAAATGCAACAATAAATGTAAAGTGTATATATATAAGTACCTGCTTCATATTTCTCCATATCGTCCATAAGTTGCTCAACATCAATGCAAATGGAGGATGCTCTCAACCAATCTTGAGTACAAATCAAAGTCTCCACTGTCTTTGGACCCAAATTACTACGGAACTGATCAAGCACCCGACCTGATGTACTAAATGCAGACTCACTTGACACGGTAGAAACAGGCACTGCTAGAATATCCCTTGCCATATCTGATAGCACCTTATAAGTATCACTATGTCTTTTCCACCACTTCAAGATATCAAAAGTGTCTTCTACCTTTTCGCGAGGAGCATCTAAATAGACATCCAACTCGGTTTTCTGAACAACCTCAATATCATCTTCCCCACCCTCATTCCATTGAGAATACAACTCCTTAAGAGTATCATTGTTTAGGGACATCTTTGAATGATCAACAATAATAGGGGAAGTAGAACCACCATGATCATCATTTTCCTCATTCACACATGAAGCATATGAACCATATAAACGCTTGAGCACATTATATAGATTATCATAAACCCTATCAGCCATTCCAAAGTCATTGGGATAAAGCTTTCTAAAAGAGAATCTTACAAACTTCAACTTATAGCGTGGATCAAAAACAACTGCAACCAACACCATAAGATTCGTCTTCGCCCAATCTCCATAATAATCATCAAATTTTTTATGCATTTGGAAAGCCATATCCCGAAGACTAGGGGATGGATCTTTCTCCCATTCTAATAACGTAGTAAGTATGCTCAACAAGTCATGAAAATGCAAATTAGCAGTGACATACAAAGTGCCAGACATCCTTTTAGTAGCTTCATAAAATTGCTCTAAAAACCTTGCCAAGACTCTTGCATTTTCCCAATCCTTTTTTGTAGGAACATTCTCCTTGAGCTTATTCTCAAAATTACAATCATCATTCTTAAATCTCTCAAAGGCCTTTTCAAATTTTAAAGCCATGCTCAACATAAGGAAAGTAGAATTCCATCTTGTGCATACGTCTAAACACAAAGATCCTTTGCAAGGGACCTTCACAACTTTGGCACGAGTATCAAACAAACCAGATCTAAGAGGTGAACCTCTTATGTATTTAATAGCACAACGAATATTATGAATGGAATCCTTGACCCTTGCCAAACCATCTCTCACAACCAAATTCAACACATGGGCAGCACACCTCATATGGAAAAAATCACCATCTAAAACAAGCTTATCTCCAAGATTGTCTTTCAAATAACCAACAGCCACATTATTGGAACTTGCATTATCAACAGTTAAACAAGAAAGCTTATCTTCAATACCCCAATCAATAACACAACTCTCAATAACTTTTCCAATTTCTTTGCCTTTATGACTATCCATCAACTTAAAATTTAATATTCTCTTATGCAAGTTCCACTCATCATCAATGAAATGTGCAGTCAAGCAAAGATAGTTCAAATTTTGAATAGATGTCCAACAATTAGTTGTGAGAGCAATTCTAGATTTCAACCCTTTCAAAGTCATTTTTAAGGTATCTTTCTCACGAAGATAAAGCTTTTTACAATCTCTAGCAATAGTGAAGCGAGATGGGATATGATTAACAAATTATGGACAAGCAACACTCACAAAACTCTTAAACCCTTCCTTTTCAACTATAGAAAAGGGATGCTCATCAATGACGACCATTTTCGCTAAAGCAAGCCTACAAGCATCTACATCAAATGACCAATTAAAGAGGGTAACACTCTCAGTGCATGAATCTCTAAACAAAGAAATCTTCTTTTGTTTTTTATCCACATTGTGAGGATACTTAGAACATGAATGAAGATGTTTTCTCAAAGTAGAAGTTCCATTATTAGTGTTGGCAGACAATACCTTCTCACAATACTTGTATTTTGCTTTCTCAATTTTCTTGGTTTTTGGGTTGATGATGTCTTGAAAATGCTCCCAATAAATTGACTTTCTCTTGCCACCGGCTTTAGTTTCAGTCTTGTCAGTTTTGGTTTTGGTACGGCATGCAGAACCAGAATCACTCCCCTTTTCCAAATTTATATAGTCCTCCTCCTCCATACAAATATACTTTAAAATAAGAGAACAAAACAATGAGTTATGATATACTTGAAATGTACTTACTGCTTACAATGCCCAAACTCATTTCAGATATACATCCACATATGTCTCTCTTGCATTCAGATCAGTTGACTTGCCTATACAATGTACTTACTACTTACAATGCCCAAACTCATTTCAGATATACCTGAAAAACATACCTTCTAACTTCACTACTTGACTTGCCTGTATAAACTTCACATACATGACTCTGATTGGAGTCAGAAAATTGGCTAACTAGCTAGTTGGTACACGATTGCAGGTAGTCCAGGTACGACCAGCAATATAGTTATTGCACATGACTTACAGGAGTATCAGACAAGCACTAAAAATATAAGCAGTCAAGCACCAAAAATCATTCACTAACAATGAAGAGGGTATCAGACAATTTCAACCGACATAAACGAAACCCTAAAAAATGAGACTCACAGGAGGAAACCTACAGACAATATAAACGGCACAAATGAAACCCACAAAACTCACCGGCGACGACAGTGCTGTAATTCCGGCGAGAGAGAGTCGAGAGTCGAGACAGAGAGAGATAGCAGAGCAACAGAGGATAGACAGTGCACGGCAGTCGACAGTCAAACGTCGATGGGGTCCAGCTAGAGAGAGACTCGGTGACAGAGAGAGAGAGACTCCGGCGACAAAGAGAGAGAGACTCCGGTGAGTCGGTGACAGGGAGAGAGAGCGCGGAGAGGAGATCAGGGAGAGGGGCAGGGGAAAGCGCTGGTCGAGAGTCGAGAGGGCTAGGGTTTCTTTCGGAGTTTCGGGTGAGGCACCTGGGCAAGTCACAAATCACAGATTCACAATATATATATATGCGATTTTTTTTTAAAAAAATTAAACAGGACCACCGGGTAACCGGGTACCGGTTCCGGTTCCGGTTCTCACTTTTTAGTACCCAGAACCGGAACTGGTTGTAACCGGTTCCTTTTTTTGGGAACCGGTCCCGGACCCGGTTCAACCGGTTCCGGGTCTGGAACCGCCGGGTCCAAACCGGTTCCGGGTCCGAAACCGGGTACCCGATTTTTTTGCTCATCCCTAGCTACATGAAATCAAGCATTTATTTTTCGAGGAACACGAATCCGGTAATGAAAGAGAAAATTTGTAGGGTTCTGGAGATGCCAAAAACCAAAGATTTGGGATGGTACTTGTGTGCCCCCGCAATCCATGGATGCGTCAGTAAGAGCACTTATGAAGGGGTTATTGTACGAGTTAATAAGCAGTTAGCGGGTTGTAAAAGTAAGTGTTTAACTTTGGCTAGGCGGATAACACTCATAAAGTCTATTATTTGTGCTATTCCTGCCTATGTAGATGTAAACTGTGAAAAAGCCAGATCGATTTATGATGATATTGATAGAAAAATAAGAAGGTTTTTATAGGGTGGCACCGGGCTTGAGAGGCGCATGCATCTAGCGCCGTAGGCCCTACTTACGCAGCCCCTAGCGTCGGGTGGGCTAGGCATTCACAAGATGAGACAACTGAATGCGACCTTAGTCATGAAGATAGGGTGGCGACTTGTAATAGATCCAGAAGCAACTTGGGCTATTGCTTTTTAAATACTCTCAAGGGAGGGAACTCTTACATCCCCTCAACAAAACCCCAGCGGTTAACGTGTCTAATATGTGGAGAGGGGTTGCTAAGAATCTAAGCTGCATGTGGAGTGTAGTGGGCATGGTGGTAGGGATGGTCGTGGCGCCCGGTTTTGGTTAGATAGGTGGGCAGAACTGTCGCGGCTCCTAATCTTTGTAACTGAGTATTTTCCAGTGGTTGAACTTGAAAAACCGGTCTTTGAGTATTGGAGCAATCAAGGGGGTGGGATTTGAGATGAATTTTACAGAATACCTTCCTCAATCGATTCTTCAATGCATGGCTTCTTTTGAGTTAATAGAGGAAGGAGTTGGGGATAATTTTTATTGGATTGGTGAAAACGAGTCATTTCTCGCTGAAATTTGCTATCAGCATCATTCAGCAGGAAACTGCACTTTGTGAGGGAACTTGGATATGGGCCTGGAGGGCCAAGGTGACTCAGTGGGCGAAGGTGTTCATATGGCTGGCCCTTTATGATAAAATCATGACAAATGCCATTAGGGCACGACAGGGGCTGACTACAGACTCGAGCTGTCCCATTTGCGGTGACGGGCATGAAACTGTGAGCCATGTACCTCGGGGTTGTGCTAGTGCAAAATTGGTGTGGAGAGTGTGAGAAAGGCAAGGCTTGCCTTGTCTTTATCCGGGTACACCATTGAATGAGTGGATAAAGGGCAACGTCAAGGGCACCACAACTATGCGAATTGGGCCACAAAATTTTTGATAGCCTTGTGGTACATATGGAAGTGGAGAAATGGTCATTGATTTGGAAAATTAAATAAGGTACTGGACGATAAAGGGAGATTTCTGGGAGACAGACTTGAAGAGTTCCTAAAGGCCATGGAGTTGGAGGACAATTCAACTGACCACAACACTAATGCAAAGAACCATGAAAGACTTATTCATTAGGACCCACCTCCTAAACAGTGGGCGCTATTAAATACTGATAAAGCCTCAAAAGGAAATTCGGGGGTTGCAGCAGGCGGTGGTGTCATAAGAGGTGATCGAGGAGAGTGGATACAAGGATCAAGTGAGAATTTTGGCATTTGCACCTCAGTGAAGATGGAGCTTAAGGTAGTGCTATGTGGATTACACATGGTTAGAGAGATGGGACTAAGGGGAATTTAGCTACAATCTGACTCAATGATCATTGGAGGTATGCTACGAGGAAACGGTTTATGGAAACCCATATGCAAACCCCTGATCATGCAATGTAAGAAGGCCATTGCTCAAGGACACTGGGAGACGAAGATTTCACACTACTATCGAGAGGCTAACCAGGTGGCAGATAGGCTTGCTAATTTAGGGATTTCAAGAGATATATGAGTAGTTTATTTTAATGTCCCACCTCCAGAGGCTATTGATATGTTTAATGCAGATGCTGTAGGGATTGCTTGGCCCAGATTCTTTAAGAAATAATAAAATTATTTTAGGGGCTTAGCCCCTCTTCTGCACCTAAAAAAAAAAAAAAAGAGATTATTAGGCTCTATAGAGTGCCTAAGTCTATTTTATCTGATAGAGACTCCAAGCTTCTGTCCCACTTTTGGAGGCGTTTATTGAAGCTTCTAGGCACTAAACTTTTGTTTAGTATAGCCTATCATCATCAAATTGATGGCCAGATAGAGGTAACAAACCGAACTCTTACTACTTTGCCTAGGACTTTGGTGAGTAAAAGCCTAAAAGATTGGGACTTGACACTGGCCAACGTTGAGTTTGCCTATAATAGGGCTCTATCCTATGCTACTAAATACTCTCCCTTTGATTGTGTATATAGGCTGAACCCTCTCACCCCCATTGATTTGCTACCCATACCTAGTGAATCAAGGGTGAATCATGAAGCTGAACTGAGGGAAAAACAGATGAAGAAGTTATATAAGAAAATAAGAAACCACATAGAGAAGACCAATGCAGCTTACAAAGCAAGGGTAACAAGCATAGAAAGAAGATGGAGTTTAATCCAGGAGATCTAGTGTGATTACACCTCAGAAAGAAGAGGTTCCCATCTATAAGGAAGAACAAGCTCATGGCAAGAGGAAATGGGCAATTCAAGATCATTCAAAAGGCAGGAGACAATGCATATAAGCTTCAGCTCCCAGGAGATATGGTTGTTTCATCCACTTTCAATATTGGGGACTTAAGTCCTTTTGTGGAGGATTGCTTTAAAGACCCTTTAGATTTGAGGTCAAATCCTTTTGAAGAAGGGGAGGTTGATATAGGGCATGACACATAAGAGAGTTCCTAGGATCCAAATCATGTTCAGTGTGCCACTCAAGGTTAAAGAGATCAGGGCAACCAGATTACACTCTGCTAGATTAAAACCTTGTTCTCTTGCTCGAAGCCAGAATTAAACACCATTTTGGATGGTATGGTTCTAGGAGTTTCCAAGACCTCCTATAGGCAAGTCCTACAATGTTAGACTCCCTAAGAAGTCTATTTTCATGGAGGGAACTCAATTTTAGCTTATGCCATAGCCATTTTGCTACATTGGTCCAAAATAGTAAAGGTATACTGGAAAGGTCTAGTTTACCCATCTTGAAATATTAGGTGGGATCACCACCAAAAACCTGAGGTATCAAGCCATGAAGAGAAATTCAGATCATGACCAGTTCTTCATAGAGTTCCAACTGTAATTTGTCAACTATTGCAATTTGAGGCTATTCTAGACCCGGTTTAAGTTTTTTGTTGTTTTGCCCACCTAAACCTAATTTAGGCCTAATTTTCCTATTTGGAACATCCTAAGGATCCATATTATGCACTAAAATCTAGCTCAAGTCAAGTATAGGTTGGGGAACCATCTTAATCATCTTAAGTGATTACCCCGGTTCATTATGCTTAAACAAGCTATTTTGACCTTGCTTGAGGTTTCCTTAATGGAAGGGGTTTGCTTACCTGCTACCCTGCTTCATTGGTTGCTTAAGCCTCTAGGAATGGCATCATCACCACCTTTATAGCTTTGGTAGCCCACTTGGCCAATGGGGATGGGATTTGATGGCAACTTGCTCTCGGATTGGATGACAGTGACAGCATGCAACCTACCTTTTCTCTCTCTACCATGTGCAAGTTGATTGATTAGAGCTAATTAATCTTGTTTTAGTCCTTGATTATTTCTAAACAAGTTGTATTAGCCATGCTCATGCTTGTAATTAGCCTAGACTAAAACTGCTTGTAAAATAGTTTAGCTAATCCGGATTAGCTTAACCTAGGAGCTAGCCTGCTTGCTTAATAGCTTAGGGCGTGTGTATATTCCTGCTTGGTTGATTATTCAAGCAGCATATATGAATGAAAAACCTCAGCTTTGAGTTTTAACTTAAACACTCTCAAATCTCTCTTTTATCAATCCATTTGATTGCTAGATTAGAGTGGTCTCCTTTAATCCATTTCTGGTCGCTTGGCCTTTATAATTTGGAGGGTGGATTCCTAAATTAGCTTGGGTGGTGGCTTGGCCTTTATCCCATTCATATCACTCTGTTTTGGTTCTGGTTCCTTGCCGATTTAAAGCTGCTTAAAGACCATATTGCAAAACCGGCCTCCTTGCTTGAGTTCTATCAAGGCTCATGCATCAACTTCAGAACATGATTCTTTCATCAAGTATACTTAATCTTTTTTGCTTAAAATACAACTTATAAATTATGACAACTTCAGACACATACCATATGAACCCAATTTCGTCTGTTTCTTTAGGTGTGCAGATTGTAAAAGTTATGGTTAAAATATTTAGTTAGCAAATGAAGTTAACTTTTGTAGCTAAAACTTCCAGTGTGTAGTATTTGCCTTTTGTAATTCTCTCTCTATAGACGGAGGCCGTACATGAAGCAGATGCTAGAAGGTGCACTGGATCCTCATTTCCAGCTCTAGCAGTTTAATTTTCCACAATTGGCTAAAGACAAAGCTTATTCATTTTTCCGTCTTTATAACCAACATACCATGTATTTCAATCATCAAATTTAAGAAGAACTTTAATTTCTAGCTTTCAGATCAGTTGTTTTCTATAGTTGTCAAGTCGCTTTAAATATTAATTAGGCTCTGTATCGAATAATTTCATACTATTTCAAAATCAATTTATATGAATACTTATATAATTTACTTATGTACTCAAATTTGGTAGTACTCATTTCCTAGAATTATTAATCAATTTCACAATGATATTGATTATATAATTGACATCAGGTTCGTAGAATTATTAACGACGAAAATAATTGGTTGTTATTGCATCATCTAATGATGGTTTTCAACAACAAAATAGTTCATCGTTAACTTTCATTCAAATAATAACAATAAATGAAAGTCATTGTTAATGATAACGATTATAAATTTTTTATTTCTAAATTTATAAATTTGCAATGAATAATCTGGTCATCATTAATATTTTATCCTTTAGTAATTAATTAACTAATAACTACAATGTATATTTTTGTTGTTATTAGAATGAAAACAAAAATTTTTGTGTCATCATGAAAAGTATGAGCGACAGGACCAATGACGACGAATGCTGGCCAACAATTTTTTAATCGTTAAAAGCTTGAACGAGAGCAACTTACATATTTAACGAACAATTACTTTGTTCTTAGAAAGATTTTTTTCTAATAGTGAATCACAACCAAAGTTCACATCAAATGGCCTTCGCATCACCACAATATCACAAGATCAGAGAATAAGGGGTGGGGGAAAAGGAGATGCATATAAGAAACCACCTACCCTAAGTGAAATACCCCCCATCAAATAGTCACATGTAATTTTCCTCCAAAAATGTAAAAATGCTATGAAGAGTATGGGAGGGGTTGGCGATATAACTCACAATCAATGGGCTCCATCGGGCCTGAGCGGCGGCCAAAATTGTGGAGGAAAAGGGAGAATGATGATGAACTCCCTTGATCACTTATGAAAGTGTGATGCCGCTCTTATAATTGTTGGATGGCTTCTGATTGTTGTCAAATGAGCTCATTTATCCTCTTTACCTCCACCAATTCGCAGGCTGCTCTTATGGGCCCTTCCTCTTCTCACCGCATTCACCTCAACTCTCTCTCCTCTTAGCAGTTAACAAAACCTTAAAACGTGCGACACACTCCTCGATAGCATCCATGCGCCTCACCATACAATGAATACATTTCCTTATCTCAGTGTAACCCTTTCGTAGGCCAGCTACTTGTATTTAGAGGTAGGAGAAAGATTGGGAGCAATACACTATCAAAGAATGGATGGGCTAAGGAGGAGGAGCCACCCATCTTGAATGAAGGTGGTTGTTGGAATTGTGGTTGTTGTGTTGGTTCATTCTCCACTTGTGTTTCATTCCCCTCATGGTCTTCATGCACCTTTTCTTCAACTTTGCCTTCATCATCTTCAAGCCCTCATCACTATCTTGTGCTATCACTTCTCCATGGAATATAACCCCATCACTATCTTGTGTTATCACTTCTCTATGAAATATAGGTCAACGAACCTAAATCTAACCAAGATCAAGACACCACCTCTAATGTTAAGGAAGTAAGGGAGGATAAGAAGGAGCCTTACAAGTCATTACCACCTTTCGCTAGTAGCCTGAGAAGGAAAACCCCTAAGGTAGATGAGGCAAACCAAGAAATCTTAGAAACATTTAGGAAGGTAGAGATCAATATTCCTCTCTTAGATGCCATAAAGTAGGTGCCTCGTTATGCCAAGTTCCTTAAAGAGCTTTGTACTGCAAAATGTAAACTGAAAGGGAATAAAAAGGTAAATGTGAGGGAAAACATGTCTGCTGTTTTCCAAAAGAAGCTTTCCCATAAGTGTAAGGACCCAGGTGTACTCTTTATTCCTTGTAAAATTGGAAACCTCTCATTTGATAGAGCCATGCTTGATTTAAGAGCTTCCATCAATATGTGCCTAGGTCTATTTATGATAAAATACACTTAGGAGAGTTAAAGAGAATTGATTTAGTCATTCAGTTAGCTGATAGGAGTAATGCATACCTAGATGGGGTGTTAGAAAATGTCTTAGTCCAAGTCAATGAGCTTGTTTTTCCTGTTGACTTTTATGTATTAGACATGGGTGATGCATGCCATGATATTTCCATATTATTTTGTAGACCGTTTCTTAAAACATCTAGGATAAAAATAGATGTGCATGCAAGAACACTGACTATGGAATTTGATGGTGAAATTATCAAGTTCAATATTTTTGATGCTATGAGATTTCCTACTGATGTGAATTATCTGTGTGTACTTGATGTGATTGATCAATTATCTCAAGATGTTTATGAATTGTCTCATGAGGATGGATTGTCAACTGTTCTTATTCAAGGTTTGGATTAGTTTGTGTTTCAAAATGTGCTTTACCATATTAACAATGAGTTAGTGGGTAGCACAGAGTCTTTGTTGCAATTGCATGCAGTTGATAGACCTAGGAAGCTAGAATTGCCTGAAAGTCATATGAAGATGCTACCCTCTCACATTTCACCCCCTAAGCTAGAACTAAAACTATTGCCTGCAAATCTTAAGTATGATTATTTAGGGGATGATGAGACCTTACCTGTTACAATCTCTAATGCACTTACATTTGAACAAGAGGATAAACTTATTAGGGTGCTTAGGGAACATAGTGAAGCATTAGGATGGACTGTAGCAGACCTTAAAAGACTTAGCCCCATACTATGTTCACATGAAATCACCTTAGAATCAGATGCTAAGCCTAAGAGAGACCCTTAGTGAAGACCAAATCCACCTATGATAGAGGCAGTTCAAAAAGAAATTTTTAAGTGGTTAGATGCTGGAGTGATATACCCCATCGCTAATTCTGAGTGGGTTAGTCCTATCGATGTGGTTCCAAAAAAGGGGGGAACAATAGTAGTGCAAAACAAGAAAGGTGAGTTAATACCTACTAGAGTCTAGAGTGGTTGGAGAGTGTGTATTTACTATAGAAAGCTTAACAAGGCCACAAAGTAGGGCCATTTTCCATTGCCATTTATGGACCAGGTGTTAGGGAGATTACCTGGGAGGTCATACTACTGCTTCCTTGATGGATATTCAGGTCATATTTAGGTCCCTATAGCTCCTAAGGATTAAGAAAAGACCACTTTTACCGGCCCTTTTGGCACCTATGCTTTTAGAAGGATGTCGTTTGGTCTATGTGATGCTCCTACTACATTCCAAAGATGTATTATGAGTATTTTTTCTGATTTTATCACCAAAATTATGGAAGTTTTCATGGATGATTTTACTGTACATGGTGATCATTTGCTGAGTGCTTGCATCATCTTACGTTAGTACTTAAGCATTGCATTGAGACTAATTTGGTGCTTAACTTTGAAAAGTGTCATTTCATGGTGGAACGTGGAGTAGTACTAGGGCATGTAGTGTCGTCCAAGGGATTAGAGGTTGATATGGCTAAAATAGACATCATTCAATCTTTGCCCTATCCATAGTGTGTCAAGGAGGTAAGGTCCTGATTAGGTCTATCAAAGAGTTTTCTAAGATTGCCTCCCCTTTATGTGCTTTACTTGCAAAAGATGCCTTATTCGATTTTAATGAGGACTGTAGGAGAGCTTTTGACTAATTGAAGTTGAAATTGACCACTACTCCTATGGTACAACCCCTTAACTGGGCCTTGCTTTTTGAACTAATGTGTGATTCTAGTGATAAGGTAGTAGGGGCTGTCTTAGGTCAAAGAGTAGGAAGGTACCTCATGTAATCAATTATGCTTCCAGAACTTTAGACCCCGCACAGTGTAACTACACTACTATAAAAAAGGAAATGTATGCTGTTGTTTTTGCTCTAGAAAAATTTCGTCCTTATCTGTTAGGTGTTAAAGTTACTGTTTATACTGATAATTCTACTATTAAACATCTGTTGAGTAAGAATGACTCAAAACCTAGATTGATTCGATGGGCATTACTACTACAAGTATTCCAATTAGAGATTAAAGATAGGCCAGGAGCTGAAAATTTAGTAGCTGAGCATCTAAGTAGGCTAGCCCATGGAGAGAGTGGTAATCCATTGAGCGATTATTTCCCTAATGAGATTTATATACTATCACTGATAGGCTTTCTTAGTATGCTGATATGGTTAATTACATAGTAAGCAAAACATTTCCTATAGACTTGTCTGGAGCCCAAAAGGAAAAGATAAGAGCTCAATCTAAATATTATGTTTGGGATGAGCCATATTTATGGAAATTTTATGGAGATCAGATTATAAGGCGTTGTGTAGATGACAGTGAATTTCATTCAATTTTAACTTTCTCTCACTCTTCTGAAAGTTGGGGAGATTTTGAACTAAAAAGAATGGTACACAAAGTTCTTGATGTGGATTTTATTAGCCTACTATTTTTAGGGATGCCTATGAATTTTGCAAAAGATGTGAAGTATGCCAGAAGACAGACAATTTATCTAGAAGGAATCAAATGCCTCTGCATATTGTGTATGTGAGATTTTGGATGTATGGGGTGTTGATTTAATGGGACCTTTTCCCCATTCTTTTGGTTTTACTTACATTCTTATGCTTGTTGACTATGTATCTAAGTGGATTGAAATTGTGGCTACTAGAGCCGATAATGCTAAAACTGTGGTGAAACATGTTAAATCTCTCATTCTGCATAGATATGGAGTTCTTAAAGCAATCATTAGTGATAGGGAAACACATTTTTGTAATAGAACCTTAGGTGCCTTGCTAGCCAAATATCATGTAACTCACAAGGTGTCCACTGGTTATAATCCCCGAACAAATGGCCAAGTTAAAATCTCCAATAAAGAGATTAAGGGTATATTAGAAAAGATTGCTAGACCAGATAAGAAAGATTGGAGTCTTAGGTTAGATGAAGCTCTCTGGGCCTATAAGACTGCATAGAAGACACATATAGGTATGTCACCTTATAGGTTAGTTTTTGGTAAAACATGTCATCTCCCTGTAGAACTAGAGCATAAATCATATTGGGCTGTAAAGCAATATAGTCCAGATTATGACCTAGTAGGGAAGGAGCGTAAGTTGCAATTGTAGGAATTAGAAGAGATTTGCATAGAAGCCTATGATAATTCAGTGATCTACAAAGGCAAAGCCAAAGCTTTTCATGATGCTAAGCTTAGTAGGAAAGAATTTCAGGTGGGAGAAAAAGTGGTGTTATTCAATTCAAAATTGAGACGCTTTCTTGGTAAGTTGAACTCTAGATGGCTAGGACCTTTTATGATAGTAAAGAACTATCCACATGGTACTGTTGAGATTAAATCTTTTGCTACTAACAAGATTTTCAAGGTAAATGGTCACAGGCTAAAGCACTTTTGTGAAGGAGATCAGGTATGCTTAGTGGACGAGATTCGACTAGAGGATCCATGAGCTCATTTGTGTCAAGCCAACGACAGTAAACAAAGGCCCTGGTTGGGAGACAACCCAATATTTTCAGGGAAGTAAAACATTTAATTTTACTTTTATCTTCATTATTTCTATCTTTCTGCATACATTAGGGACAATGCATAAATTAAGTGTGGGGGGGGTGCATCCTGCATTTAGCTCCTGTAGCATTCATTGTTGAAAAAAAAAACAAAAAAATTGTGATTTTCTTATAAATTATGCATAACTATGAGTTTATGCTAGGCTTTCTTGCTTAAAAATTTTTCTGCTTAGCTATTTTTAGTTTATTTTTCTATGAGTGAGGACTTTTGAGCATGCTAACTGTCATTCAGAGAAGTTTGAGTTGATCCTCATACGTCTCTTTAATGAATAGCTGTCATGATTATTCATCTTATTAGATTATGTTATATAGTGGTTTCAGAGGCAATAAAATGATCCCGTCCATTTCCTAGACTATTGAATTAGTAGAATAACTCATTAAAATTGTAACTTTTCTTGTCTTATTAAAAAAAAGTTAGACTACCAATGTGGGTAGGAGTACGTGGCTCGGCACCTTTTTTCCTTAAATTTAGGTCTCAAGTTGAGCCTTATGCATAGAGCAATGCATGTTGGGAGAGTCATGCCCCTTTTTGGGCGGATCAATGACTCGTACCACACAAATAGTCAATAAATAAATAAATAAAATAGTGATGAGAATAAATTGTTAACTCCAGCACCTCTATTGGGGTAAGTGTGAGACAGCGAGTGTTTAATTTGAAAGACCCTATATGGGCCTCAAATATGTGCGCAATTGGAGTTTGAAAAAAAAAAAGAAGAAGGAAAGAAAAAATAACAAAATGTGAGGCAAGTTTAGGATTAGTTTTATTGAGTTATTCCTTCTAGTTCAATTTCTCTATAGCCATACTGCACTTCAATTTTTCTATCTTAAATTTTTTAGATCTCGTGATCGATGTATGCATGCTTGAAAGAGATGGATAGTTATTGTTCTTGTTAATTTGTTAAAAAGATATTGTGAGGTTGATGAAGGAACTCTTTGACGGTAGTTAGATGTGTAGTAGTCATCCACTTGTTGGAAGGAAAACTAATTCATTTTGAATAAAACTGTTTTTAAAGCAAACTAATGCCTAGTGTAAATTTCATATTTTCAGCATGACTTTATAAGGAAGAGGGTCAGTTTTTAGTTCGAGTCTTAGATTACTTTGCACGAGGACGTCCAAAGTCTAAGTGTAGGGGAATTTGGTAAGTCATAATTTATGCATATTTTTAATAATTATTTTAATTATATTATATATATTATTTTGTCTAATTTAGTTTATTTTATATATTTTTTAGGTTAAGCATTAATAAAGAAAGAGGAGAAGAAAAGACATCGAAGTTCAGGTTTGATTGAAGGATTCTAGCGGAATTATCAAGTTAGTCAAAAAAATAATGAATTATGAAAAATATTATTTTCATAATGATTTATGTGGGCCAGGGTTACAAGATTACTACTTCTAATTAAACAGGAATTAGAAGACTTGGAGAAGAAAACATCCTACAAGAAAAGAGAACCCTAGAAAAATTATACTATAAATACTCCTAATCTCCACACCTCACCTCCTCCTTCACGTCCAACCGTCACTAATATCACACCCCAGCACGATCATCACCACGACATCAACACCATCATCTTCGGCCTACCCATCATTTGCACCTAACCTCCTCATATTATCGTTATTACATCATGCCTCACCATAAATTGCAGCCACCATCATCATCTTCATCACACAGAATCAATCACCACAACCCTTTCGTGAAGTCCCAGTACCTCACGCCATTATTAACATATCAAGCAAAGTAGTATAGTTTTTCTTCATTAGTTTAGTAATTGAACATGAAAAGTTTAGTTATTTTATGTGCTTTCATTTATAATATGTATTTTTAGTTTTTATGCACTTAGTGTAATCTATTTGAGACTATGCTAAGTTAATTATTTTGAAACAAGTTTTATGCTTTATTGTTTAATTGAATTTTGTTCCATGATTCTATAATGATTAGTACTTATTATTTATGATATTCAGGTTAGATTAATTAGAATACATGCTAATTAGTTTAATATGAATTTTTATGATAGTTTAAAAGGGTTTAGCACGTAAAAATTATAGTCTTTTAGGCATAAGCATCACCCTAATTGATCCTGAGTAGCTCAAACCTATCTCTTTATTTAGATAATCATCATAGATCTTTGTTAAATCAATTTGCTGGTAAATTGGTTACAAGGTGTTAGATGATATTTTTCTAATACTTAATGTTATAGTTTGATTAAATTCTTGCGCTGGTGTTAGGGTTATTAAAACTAGTAGGGTTTATATTAGGGCTGGACCTAAATAAACTATAATATAAGGAAAAAGGGGGATGATCTACTGGAGGGTGTCTTCTACAGTCTAACTCATGGATAAATTGATTTGTGTGTTGATGATAAATATTAATTTGTATGGTGGATATAGATTATGCTAAGTGTTTTTCATAAATTTGGTATCTTTAATAATTATTTGTTGCTTTTTAGTTAATTTCGTTAGTTTGTGAATTTTAGTTCTTAAGTTTATAGATTTTAATATTAATTTTGTTCCCCCCCCCCACCCAAGAGTAGTCTTTTAAGAGTTTCTTGGTAATTTTAGATCAGTTACATTTTGAGTTTTAGTGTGATTAAAATTTTCAGATTTATTTTCTATTCTATTTTGTCATTTATTTATCAGTTTGTTAGAAATTAGGCTAAAACTAGTCTTGTATGTGTTGTTTTGTGTTTTATTCCATTTTAGGGTTTATTTAGTATCCTAATATGTTGATATTTAATTTCGTAATTTTTGGAAATTATTTCATAATTATTTCGTGAATTGAATGCGTGTAGGTTTTTACTTTAATAAATCTGAAAATTACATTTTTAATTTTTAGTTTCGGTTTTTAGGGTTTTATTAAGTTTTGAAAATCATATTATACAATCTGGGAAAATTTATTATTCATTTTTGTATTTAATTAAGTGCAGTTTATTATTTTTTAATTTTAGATATCATTTTTTGTTTTAATTTTCTGATTTTATCTACTGTTTTATTTTTCTAAAATTAATTAAATACAATTCTGGGAATATAAATTTATGAATTTTCATAATATTAATTGATAATATGTTCTGTGCATTTTGATATTAATTTTCTATTTGTCCCTTCCTGTTTAATTTTTAGTTAATAGTGTGCGATAATTTTCTATTTTTATTTTTCCAGAACATTTAGGTTGGGCATTTACTGTTTTTATTTCCAGAATTAGGCTTAGAATATTTAGTGGTATTAGTAAGTAATTTTTCAGATTTTTACTTGCGTAATTTGATTTGTTTTAGCAATTTAAAAAGTAAAATATATTAGAGCAGTAAATTGAATTAGATTTAAACTAGCTTACTATCATAATCTTTCCTCGTGGGAACTTACTTTCCTATGCTATCATTCTTATTTATAAATCAAAGTAGTAGTTTAATTTGTAACTCTATGATGAGCTTTACAAATGTGAACATGCAAAATGTAATTGAAACACCTCCCTGCCCCAATAAGACCGGGCCCAATCCACATAAAGGGGATTCAAGAATTTGAGCACTAACTTATCATATGAAATAAACTTCCTCTCCACATAGTAAACCAACCCAAAGTACCAAGTAGAGCACCCATATCATCCAACATTCCTAAAGCCCTTAATGAATCCACATGATAATATTTTTGCTCACAAGTCATCCCAGTACTCAGTTGCTCATATTTAACCCTTTGTTCATCATCGGCAAATTGCAAGCCTTGAGTACTTGAAGGGAGGATTAAAAGAAAGACATTGGATTTAACTTGCCTCCTTGTGGATGGATCTAAAGAAGAAGAAGAAGCCCTTGTTGATTTCTTTAGGAGGAAGGTTGTTGTGGAAGCTTCACCTACTTTCGTTCTTCCAATGGTTAGCATGCTTGAATGGATGAAGTTATGAATGTAGTTCTTTATGCTCTAAATTGCCTTTGAAGCTTGATTTTGTGTTGAAATGGGGTCAAGTGACAAACCTGTAACCTTAATAATGGAGGTTAAGGCTTTAGAGAGAGAAAGTGCTTAAATGATGTGGAAGAAAAGGATGAATTTGGTGCAAAATATTTATGAAGAATGGGAACATATGAGTGGAATTGAATGAATTTATGAGAAAAGTGGAGTATTTACGGGGATTTTTAAGTGCAGGATGAGAGTAGAAGGAGGGCGGGCAGAATAGAGAGAGAAAGGAGGATGGAAGAAAAATGAGGAAGAGAGTAAGGAGAATCAACTTTTGTGGCTGGCTAAAGATGGCACATGCGTGCCACATGACATGGGGTATTCATGCCACTTCTCTGGTTAGCAAGATGACGACAAGGATGTAGCCTGGTTCTGTCAGGCACGAGGCACCCGTGCGAAATCTCTGTGACACTATTTTTTCTTTGTTTCTCGTGGCACAGGATTGCTACTTAGCTTGGGCTCCTGGTGCCATTTTCCTGCCCAACATCTTCTATTGTCTCAACTGTTTTTATTATTGTTCTCCTCTCTTTTGTACCCTCTCATTTTCTTTCCACATTTTACTCCCTACTTACTCTCTTTTTCTTCTTTTCTTCTTTTTTACACCTTTCTCTTTTTTTTCTTTTTTTCTTTTTTTCCCCTTTCTTTTGTCCATTTTTCAACAAACATATAAGACACATATATTAACAACTATACACTAATATATAAGAAGAGAGGACCTTAGCTAATGAAGTGGAGGAGGTTTGTGGAGCAAGAGACATTCTACATCTTCTTCTCTAGAACCTACACCCATTAACCTTGAATGTGTTGTCCTTACTTTCATTTACACAATGGGAAACACTTTGACCACAACAACATACCTAGACTTAATCTTTTAAGAAACAGGTGAAGACTAGAGTCATACGGATGAACTTTTTCTTAGGGAGAAAAATCCTTCCCATTAATGCATTTTTGATGGAGAATTTTGGCTCTTTCCTTACCCAACTGAGTGTTATCTTATTCCTCCTTCCTAAAATCCTCCAGCTCATTCAAACTCAACTTCCACTCTTCACTAGGAGCATTCAAATCATAGGTAAGGGTCCTAATCTCCCACCAAGATTGATGCTGAAGCTTATCGGCTAAATCACAAAGACGACCATAGATCAGCCTATAAGAGGACATGCTTAAGGGAGTCTTAAAGGTCATCTAATAGGCCCAAATTGTCTGCCCAATCTTTCCTATCTTTAGTGACAGTTTTTTCTAGGATTTGCTTCATTTGTCGATTAGACACTTTAACTTGACCATTTATTTGAGGCTGATATGGAGTAGAAGTACCTAGGATTTCCTCTTCTAGAAGTACTTAGGATTTCCTTAGCCGACCTTCGAATACAATCTGTCATTACCTCCCACATTGTATCTGCATCCTCTGCCCGCCTCCAAGCTTCTTCTTCAATAATCCTCTCTAATAATAACCCGACATTCTCCTTCGTGAGGGTCTACCACTTAACTCTAAGGTCCTCGACTCTCCTCTTCTTCCACTTTGAACATTTAAACCCCACATCCAACACTATCAACCTAAGCTAATTCCCTTGATACTCACTAGGAATCACCTTGCAATCCTTACAAGACTTCCAGCTATCCGCCCTCATCAGAAAGTAATCAATTTGGGTCTTTAAGGAGCCAGTCTTAAGGTCACCAAGTGATCCTCCTTCTTCTTGAAATAGGAGTTGACCACCAACAATTCATAGGCCACCGCATTGAGTAAGGGAATGTCGATCTTTACCTGAGAGAAGGTCTCTCTCATCTTCTCAATATGATCTTGATCTTTCTTCTTTAGTTTATGGGGAAAAGGAGGCAAGAGCATCTGGATTTTCTCAAAAGAAGAAGGGGAGGAAGAATCCTTAGAAAGTGAAGAACTTGCTAAGTCAGAGGAGTCTTTCTCTTTAAGCTCCTCTTTCTTAGAAGGTGATTTAGGAGAGGAAGGACTATCTGAAGCATTGGGGACACTATCAGTAGTATCCCCTTAGTGACTGGATGGACTAATCTCTGGAGGAGAAGAGGGAGAAGAATTCTGGTAGAATTGGTGAGGGTACTTGCAAGGTTTATTAGGATTTCTCACTTGGTTATCAACCTCTTGACCAGAATGGAGAGATATAACCGCATTCACTTTCCTCACATGCTCATTAGGGTTACCAGAAGAAGGGGAGGCGTGACCCTTAGGGTTCACCTTAGGATGACTCGAGAAAGTACCTGATTCCCTTGAAGATGATGCTAACTGGGAAAACTATTCAGTCATCATTCTCATCATTCTTTCCATGTTAGCATTAATCATTCTCTCCACATTGTTATTGATTCTCCTCTCCAATATATCAATATTAGTATAACCGGGAGGGGGTTGAACTTGAACTATAGGAGGTGGAGGTCTAGGTGCATTAGGCACACCTGAAAAAGTCGGTCTCTGAAAGGAGTTTGAAGGATGAGAGATGGCTTGGAAGTTGTTTCCAGGAAACATCCTAGGTTGAGAATTAGGAACCGTAGCATTTGGTCCACTATTCTATGAAAAGTTAGGGTGAGTCCTCCACCCTAGGTTGTAATAAAGGGAGAAAGGGTCATTTTTAGGTCTCTAAAAAGCCATACTTGCTTGCTTTTGTTCAGTTGCTAACTGATGAGCAAAATAAGTACAAACACTCAAAGAATGATCTAGGGCTTGACAATGACAACAAGGCACTGTAGAGGTCTGATATAACTGGGAAATCTGGGGAGATAATCCCTTCAACATGTTTTTTAAAACAGCAATCTTAGACTCTAAATGACTTACATAAAAAACAGAATGCAACCCACCCCTTGTAAACCTAAAACTCAAGCTGTCATCACGAGCGGTTTCTTACTGCATGGTTTTCTCAGCCAAGTCCTCCAAAAACTCCCAAGCAGCTGTGCGGTTCTTAGAAAGAAAGCCACCCTAGCACATGGACTCTACCATGGTCCTAATCTATTGGTCAAGTCCTCCATATACAATCTGGCACAAACGTACTTGGTCTAAACCATGATGGGGATATTGGGCCAACAAAGTTTTGAACCAATCAAAATATTTCCAAAATGATTCCCTATCAAGTTGCACAAATTGATTAATTTCATTCCTCAGCTTAATAGTCTTGGCATTAGGGAAATATTTTCTTAAGAACAATCTTACAAAATCATTCCAAGAAGCAACAGAATTAGCAGCTAAGCCATACATCCAACATTTAGTAGAATCTTTCAAAGTAAAAAGAATTAATTTCATCTGCACAACATCAATGGGAATATTAAGGAAATGCATCATAGAACAAACTTCTTCAAATTCCCTCAAAAACAAATAAGCATCCTCTAAACCTGTGAATTTAGGGAGCATCTGAGTATAATGGGGTTTTAATTCGAAGGTCACATTTTGTGCAAGATTAGGCATAACAAAACATGATGGTAAAGCAGTCCTAGGAGGATAGAAAATATCACTCAAAGTCCTTTCTTGTGCCATATTCCCTAACTCAAGCTTAGGTTTAGATTTAAGTTCTAAGTGAGGGTCGGGCTCACTCCTAGTGAGTCTTTGATTTTCAGGGTCTCTCACCCAACTAGTCATATAAACCCCACACCTTCACCAAAAAGAAGTCTTATTTTTGGTCTTATTTCCTTTTCTATTTTTTTTTAAAATTTTTGAATTTTCTTTTTTTTTTCTTCTTTTTTCTTAAACACACATCCAAATCAAAATATTACTCAACCGTAAGGACAATTTACAAACAAAAGGTAACTAAATCAAAAAGTTAATCAATCCCTAAAATAAAAATAAAAATAAGACAAGTCCCAACAAAAACCAAATTCCAAAACTACAAAATAAAGCAACTAAAACTATAATTCAATTCTAAGTAGCGTGTTTTTTTAGAGTTCTTCATTCAAAATAAAAAATTTTATTTTCAATTTTTTTTAGCGGTTTTCAAGTTTTTCAATTTTTTTTTTCAATTTTAGGCTTTTCCCATTTTTTTGGATCTTTGGGTTTTTCACGAAATGAATAAGCTAAGTAACAATTAATAATGAAATAGACAAGTAAGACATAACATATGCAACTAATAAGAAATTAGCCAAGAAAATGAAAATATGACCTAATCTTATGCCGTCATTCCCCGACAACGGTGCCAAAAACTTGCACGATAAATTTGAGTGTAAACCAAAATGCCGCAAGCGTACAGCTTTCGCTGCAGTATTTGAGGGTCATTTCTTCAGGGGCGATGGAAAGACTTAGGTCACTGAAATTTTTAAAAGTAACATTACCTAAACCTAAGGAAATACTTGATTTAGAAAATTTTAACTAAGTAATAGAAAGGACATCAACAAAGAGAAGTCATCAAGAAAAACTTAAAGAGACAACCATTTGGAGACCTAAAACATAAAAAAAAGAAAAAAAGGAAAACTACACTCTAGGCTTGAAGAAATAACGATTAGGAAACCTAAGTAACCAAACCAAGCTACTAAGCCTCATAATTAAGAAACCTAAGGAAATAAACTTGAAGGAATAATCAACAAGAAAAACTAAAGTATAGATCAATGCAACTAAACAACCTTAAACAATCTAAATCGAGCAATGACGACTAGCAACAAAGTAAATCATTCGAACTATCAAAACATGGCAAACCAAATAGCAATCTAACCATATCAAACCACTATTCGTACCATAGCAAACAACGAAACCATGTCAACCATGTCAAGCCATCTATGCAACGCAACCATTATAGATTACATCAGAATAGCCACGAAGCCATAACAAACTAAGTCAAGTTGAAATCATATCAACAAAACCATTCGAACCAAATCAAACCAAATAACTTGATCTAAACGCATCTAACCATCAAACCATCAAACTACATCTAAATCCAGCTCAACCAACCAAAATCAACCATTAATCGAACCTAATAATCGAACCTAATGCAACTGATAATAATAGCAACTTAAACCAACTCAAACCAAGCTAATCAACGAAAGAGCAGCTCAAAATAATCAAACCAAGCTAAATCAGGGAGAGGGGGAATCAAACAGTCTAAAACTCATAATATTCGAACATAGTATAGACTGAAATCATACGAATGAGATCGAACTTGCTCTGCTCAGGTATGAAACAGGGAAGGCCGCAACAAGGAAAAAGACTTCTGATGTGCGCAGCTCAAATGAGGGGAACGAAAATAGGATTCAAGGCATCCTTGCCTTCCAGCTCAGCCAGACATTACATCCCCATCTTGAGCTTCAACAACTGCCAACAATGGCTGAAACGCCATGGCCGATTTCACGAACAAAAACAGGAGAGGGGGAAACGAATTGAATTTAACAAACCAACTCCCAAAATCTGGCCAAAGCAAGCTAAAAATTCTGAAATTAAACTGGCAATTAGCAAAATTGTAGCTTAACTGCATGAAATTTGGAACCAAAACCAATCTAACATCAAACCCTAACCCGAAATTTCTGAAACCCTAACTCTGAAAAATCGAAAAATGCATATGAAATTCAAGTTAAAACTTCAAAAATTAAAACTAATTCAACCTAAAAGACCCCCTAACCTCTTTTTCTAGTGTCGGTTCCCTTCAATTTACACCCAAACTTGTTCAATCTTCACCGTCCATCTGGAAACGCGTGGGCAAAGGAGATGGTGCAATCTGGTGGTTGCTGCTTGCATTCTGTTAGATGGGGGTGGTGATTTGGTGTGCTACGCTGGCGCTCGGTGGTGGTGAGAGTGATGGGTTATAGAGAGAGAGAGAGAAGATGATGAAGATAGAGATGGAGGAGCAGGGGGGCCGAGTTTTTAGGGTTTTTGTCAGCCAAGAAGAAAGGGAAGGGATTCAGTGAGGGAGGGGGGTGGGCAACAGGTCACATGACAGGCACATGCCTGGGCTGGGGGTTTTATTAAAGTTTCTTTTTTTTTTTTCCTCATTATGTTGATGGATGAAATAGGTTGGGCTTGAATCAACTTGGCCGGATTCTTCATTTCTGGCATTTTTCATCATTTTCTCGCATTTTTGCTATAATTATTCAAAACCTACAAAACCAAATAAAACCAAATAAAAACCTAAAAATAGTGATTATAATGAGCATAAATTAGGCATGAAAGTATCGTAAAAATAACACATTTTTTGCACGAACAAGAGGCTGTAGGTATACGGTAACTCCAATTTGATAATTAATCAAATCATGCAAAAATGAAAGTTGAGAAGCGAAGCTTTGGCACCATACCAAGCCCACCTAGTTGAGCTTGCCAAGAACTTTACTAAGCTCCCTCATGAAGATAATCAGTTTTCGAATGCCCTAGAAAAGTTAGCTTCAATGATCAACATCCCTATGGCATTCATCCGATGCCATTGATAGTCGAAAGGAGAAGTAAGCCAGGACATTATTATACCATAAAGTGTGTAGTGTCGATCTCACTATTTGGTATTACGATATTGTTCAGTACTTAATGCAAAAAGAATACCCGCTAACTTCCCCAAAAGTAGTCTTCCCGAAAGCTCAATGAGTGATAAGATTGCTAGCCTCACACTTCTTTAAGAATAAAGAAAAGTTCTATAAGAAGATGGATATGGGCATAAACCTGCTCTGCATGTAAGAGGAAGCATGGGAAATCACGAGGGAAGTCCATGGAAAAGAATGTGGGCCACATATGAATTGTAGAATGCTGGCTAAAAAATTTCAAAGGATTAGGTACTATTGGTCCATAATGGAAGCAGATTGTTATGCATATGGGAGAAGATGTTATAAATGTCCAGTATATGCTAATTTGAGCATCAGCCTCTCTTCGTTCTCTCTACGCTTACTTCCCCTTAGCCCTTTTTGGTCTAGGGAGTCAACATCATTGGAAAAATAACAACGAAGGGGATAGCTAGATATGAATATGTGCTTATAACAATCATTAACTTTATAAAAAGGGTAGAAGCAGCCTCCAATGCTAAAATCACTTCAGAGCATGCGGCTAAATTCCTTATCAATAACATTATATACAGGTACAGCCCACCACATGAACTATTAAGTGATTAGGGTAGCCATTTTAGAAAGGAGGTGGCAATCTTGAAAAATATAAAATTCAACATCACAAGTGATCTCCTCATCGTCACCAGAAAAATGGGGTAGTTGAAGACAATAAGAATATTCATAGGATCATTAAGAAAATGCCTGAGAATTACAAAGATTGGCCTAATAAGCTCCTTTTTGCACTGTAGGGATATAGACCCTCAATTCGTGGTTCAACGAGAGCAATGCCTAACTCCTTGGTGTGTGGAACGGAAGTAGTACTTCTAATAAAAATAACAATGCCCTCACTTAGCGTAATTATAAAAAGTCAAATCCTAGAGTTAGAGTGGGCAAAAGCTTGATAAGAAGAATTAGTAATGCTAGATGAAAGGAGGCTAAGGGCACTATACAATGTCCAAATTTACCAAGCCCGGAAGCTTTCAGTAAAAACTTAAGCCCAAAGACCTCAAGGGCTGGGGGGGACCTAGCCTTAAAGGAAATAAGGTCCCTACTACAAGACGAAAAGGGAAAGTTTAAACTCAACTGGCTGGGTTCATACATCATAAAAACCATCTTACCAGGCGAAGTAATGAAACTTATGAATATGGATGAAAAGGAATATACTTAGTACCCTTTATCAGTTGAAAAAGTATTATGCCTAGCAAGTTTACGCTTCATTGAAGTTTGTAACAAGTTCATAGGGTCTACACTAGGCCCACAAAACAAATACTCATAAATAATAGCATACAATGAACTATGAAGGATCGATTCCACATTCCGGATACATAGGAAGCTTTGATAGCCCAACCTAGTTACCAGTCTTAAGTGCATGCCCATTTTTAAAATAAAAAATAAAAAAAAGAAGCAGGCTAAGTGAAGTACGTAGCCTAATGGACCAACTGTAGGAAAATGACTTGGGTTTCCTGGGGAAACCGATCTAGGTCCCAGCAAACTTAGGCAAAGCTTCCTTAAAGCAAACTCGACAACACCCCCAGTTCCGCGAGCAAGAAAATTAGGCTTGGCCATGTGATTTGGAAGTTCAAACAATTTAAGAACATGTGATAATGGTAATAAGAGAAAATTGTAGTGCTTTTATTACTATCCGAAATTATAAAAGCATATAACTTAAAATAAAAGACCTAATAGCATGCTACTATGAAAAGCATTAAAACTTTATTCTAAAATGAAGAGGGAAAGCTAAAATCCTAATACTTCTTCAAGTTCTTATCCTACTCGATCGGGGTGTTGTCCTTTGCAAGGAAGGATCCTTAGCTCTTTTTCTCCCACTTGAAGGCGAGCCACACTTAGGCATTTCTTCCTTGGCGGCATTCTCCCTAGCACAAAGAATTTTCCTTACCTCAACATCGCGTTTTCTCATACACTCCTGATAATACTCAGAGACATATGTGGATCATGGGATAGGCGACATTGCAACGGTGGGACAGTGAAGCCAATAGTCCACCCAAGACTTAATGCTGGAAGGATCCTTCTTGTAGCTTCCAGGGGCAATGCAATCCAATGTGGGGATATATTATCTGTATTCGAATTATTACATTAGTCGGCCATGGAAAAGGTAAGTTCCCATGGCCAAACCACTGAGACGAACATATGTAAAGTTTCCCCCATTGGTTACAGATTGTCGTAGGCACTACCAGCAAATCACCAAACAGAGAGGAGGATCGTGCTCCAAGAAACCAATCTAGTTTTCCATAAATTGGTCCTTGAACAATCTGTTTCTTTGGAAAAATTGCAGAGCTGGGCACATTTCTATGTCCCTCGGGGCCTCAATCAGTCTCAGATACTCTAACAGCTAAATCTACACAAAAAAGGAAAGAAAAGCAAAAGAGTAAAGGTCAATTAGGCCTAGCAGAGACATATCGGGTTGTTGTAGCCCAAGAAGAACAAAAAAAGAGAGGGGAATCAGAGTAGAGAAGCAGCCCCCAAAAAAAAAGGAAGAAGAAGAAGACGAAAGGCTGATCTGGGTGATATCCCAGGTGGGTCCTAGCCAAATGGGCCGAAAGGCTACCTACAGCAGTGAAGGCCTCTCTGAGAAGAATTGGTCCTAGTGGTGGTGAATACGGTCCAGGCATAGTATGACCTCAACAATGATGAGGGGCATTGGTGTTCCGTTACGAGGCACCCCTTCTACTATGCTAAAAGCATGGTTGCTCCTCTATTTGCAGAACGACCTACAAATAGGAAGGCCTTGAGAAGGCAAAGAAGAATAGCCCTACATCTATACACACCCTCAAAAGCTTGCTTGTTCCCCTCCAGAAAATAAAAAACCAAAGCCATAAAATCTACCTCAACCCTAATGAGTATACAAGCCTACATCCTCCTTACATGTACCTAAGACGCAACTATATTGAGAGGGTAGATCTACAAGGACATATAGCAGAACAGAGAGTAGTAGAGTGGGAAGCCTATGACGCCACCAAATTCATTGGTTAATAGCCACAATTCATGGCTTGCAAAATGGAAGACATGAAGTTTAGGGTCCCAAAATGTAGCAGCAGCTCTAAACAAGTCCCAAGATATGTGGACTTGGTGTAGACTAAGAAGGCTACTCAAGCGGAGGCTCTTAAGTTCATACTTATCTACAGTGTCAAGGGAAATAAGCCAAGAAGGTTCGAGAGACATTGTGATTTTTGGAACTTATGAGGTCACTCTATCAATTGATGAGATTCAAAGAATAGGCAGCTTTAATTTATATCTGCAAGATGATCTAAATCCAAGCAGAATTCGGCCATGCTTTTCACTAAGGAACTAGTCGGGTTCCTATGCTCTACTGCTGTCAATAGCTCAGTTTGAATTGGACTGGGAAGAATGTCAAGTCCAAGACAGACTCGAAAAGTTAGGCATGTGGGGAACCTGGTCGAGCTCCCTAGCAGTTTACTAAGGTGCATTTGGTTATTATTATCATCATCATCATCATCATCATCATCATCAGCATATCATCATCCATTGTGATATTATAGCTTTAATTGTTTGTAATTTGAAAGTTATTCAATAAAATTCTCGAATTACTACTTAAGACTACAGAGCACTCAAGTACTTATTATGTCATTTGTCTTCTTTATTTTTGGGGGGAAATGGGGGTTGAATTACTTTAGATTCATAACAGGCTTGTAAAACATTTGCACTGCATTAGAGTACAATTACCAAAAAAGCACCTACATAGGTCTACATAGGTTGTCCTTATTGATCATCCAAGGATCCACTATTGCTTCCACCAAAGAAGTAGTTAACATAACCCAAGGCATAGCCAGAGTCAATTAAAGCACAACTTGTGCCTGCATCTGTTCGGGGATTGCCCCGAGGAGCCCAGGAATGTCGACGAGGATCATTGTGCAATGCTCCAGAAAAAGAGCACTATATAGAATGCGGGGTACAAATGGTTCTCCTAAAGAAGTAGACATGGTGTAAGGATCTTCAGGATTGAAAACTTGAAGCAGTTTCACCTCTAATGGAGAATTTGGATAAGGATTCCTTTCATGTACCAAAGAAGGCTCAGCCATATCTTGTGCTCTTGCTGAATAACACCTTTTAGAATGACAGACATGAGATCTCTATGGCCTGAAGTCGTTTCAGGTCCCTTTTTATGAAAGAAGCGAAAGTTAGCAAAAGGAAAGGTCGCAAAATCAGCTTATATTTTAAAAGCTCATCTATTTGAGGTGGCGATAAGTAAAACTATTCACAAACGCTCTCCTTGTAGAGTGAATATAGTGTACTATCAATCCATATTGTTGACGATTGTATTCAAAAGGGCACAACAGCCAAGAGGTTGTAGCTCAACTCATGATAACAAGATAAGCAATATACTCACCCAGTAAAAGTGGGAGCAAACAGAAGTTCAGGGCCTTCTGCTTCAAGAACCAATAAGACCGCCATGTATATAGCCTGCTCTCCTTCTCCAGTCACATAAACGTTTAAGCTCGGAGTAAGAGCACCAGCAGCTGTCACCCATAAAAGGATTCACGTGCATTAGCATTGTAAAAATTCTAATAAAAAAGAAAAAATTGGGAAGAAAAATAATGAGTCATGGTTCACTGAAGATGAGTGGCTTAATCACTGTGGTGGACAACACAGTCTACAAAATAGACTCTCACCTTCATTTCCTCCATGTCAACTTCGGTAAGAGTCCTGATATAAAACATGGATTGAGGAGGATTCGTGAGGGAAAAGGAGGACATTGGTTAGTAACCTGAGCAGTAATGCACTCACCCAAACAGCAAATAAGACGATATGGCCCTTCCATAAGGACCCCTTGTTGGGTGTAAAATTAGACAGCTTCAACATTAAAAGTTGAAATACAACTTTCTATAGGTGTAAAGTGGCCTACCAAATGACAAGGGATCAAGAATATAAAGTGCTTAGGTTAAGCCAATTTCAAAAGAAGATAACATTACAATCTCCAAGGAATTGATAGCTGCATGAAGTCGCTAAAGGTCTCCTTACTTGAACTGTCAATGAATCTGATTAAGCATGGTCTGTGAGACCGTAATAGGGGAACAAACAAAAGAGGAAGAGTTAATCATCTTAATAACTCTTTATAAACCCTTAAGGGGCATACTAATGTGTTGTTCTCCATGAGTTTGATTGGTTTTCCGCACTCCTTGATGCATCCTATGAATAAGGGTGGAATACGTGAGAATTCCCCAATTTAAATTTCTCACTTTATTCAGATCAACCAAATTAACTAAATAATGGAAATGGCAATGATTACTAAGATCAATGAAGATGGTCATGCTGAGAAGAAGAGCTAAAATGATGTGTGATTGCTGCTAAGACAAATGTTGTGCTGACCGTTCATCATCGTTTGTCAAGACCACTAGAATGCTATAAGGAAATCAGTCCTCATAAGGAATAGACCCCATGATAAGACCAAAGAGATGGAAAAGCTGGTTATGAAGGGCTTGAAAATCTTCTTGATACACTAACCGCTCTCTTGCAAATCCAAGACCGGTTAGCGTAGCAAAATCATAAGGGGTCATGGTCATTTCCCTGAATGGAAGGTGGAAAGTATTAGTTGTATACTAGAATCTATCAACCTCCCCATGAGTAACACAACGGTCCATTAAATCAGCTACTCATTCAGTGCTAAATAGACGACATCAACTCCTACATGCTCTAACACTGAGCAAATATGAACTTACTAAGGATTATAAATTACTAGAGGCACTACACCCCTAATTAGATCATCATTAAAAGAAAGAGATGAAAAACATCATATTTATATTCATAGAGAAAGAAAGCAAAAAGGAAAATAAAAGAGGAAGGACACTTACTGCATTAGTGGCAACATGACTAGGTGCTTGGACCAACATCTAATAAAAGGTTATGGGCATCCCAAGGATCGACAGGTGTCCATCCTCACTTGATAAAGTAATCTTGACGAGCCTTTCCTCCCTATAGGGTGGATGAGCTTTTCTTACACTCTTGTTCTTTTTTAAATAGTACCAGGATCCTAATGAAGAAGGAGAAAATCCAAAGAGTTGAGAAAAAGTTACACATTGGTATGTAACATAAGAAGTTAGTGTGATTTATACAAAGCCAAGGTGGCCTTTTATAGAAGAAGAGAATAAGAAAATGAAAGGGGAAACCAGTCGGGCTCCACTTGGAGAATAGTTTGCCAAAAGCCCTATGATAAATCACTCAAAATCAACACAAAAAAAGCAAAAGAAAGAACCAAAATCAAGAGGGGACCCATGTAGAACCAAAAAGAGCAATCTTAAGAAGATCAATCAAAGAGAAAAACTAGAAAGAAAAAAAGAGGTGGTGACTAGAGGACTTGACTAGTTCCTTAGGGGAATCTACCTCATATGCATGGATTGCTAAAAGAGCAATAGAACAAGAAGGAAAAAAGGAAGTAGTCACATAGGGGACCCAACCGGTATCCAACGAGAATCATAGCAATGAAAACTAGTTTTCCCATGGACTAAAGCAAGATACAAGTGGCAAATCAGAAGAGAACGTAGAAAATGGGGGATCTGATTAGGTTCACTGGCATATGCCAAGGGAAGAGCAAGTTCACTAGCGTATGCCAAGGAAGAGTAAGTTCGAACTTGTTAATCTATCATGTATGAAAAGTAGAAGCAATGGAATGATAGTAATTAGGGCTTGGCTAGGTTCTAAAGCACTCAAGGCATTCTAAGCATACACTAGCTTTCACAATAATGGAGAAAAGTGTTGCCAAGAAGATACGTAAGAAAACAAGGCAAAGGTGCTTAGATAGTTTGCAAAATCCAGAAATTTTCCAGACCGACGAAAGCTGCCAATCCGGCGAAATGATAAATTCAAAATCAGCTAGACCGGTGAAAGGTCCACTACTCTAGTGAAAGCATAAAGAAAAATATGCTAGACAGGCAGAAGGTACGCCAATCCGGTGAAAGGATAAATTGAAAAATCCACTGACTCCTAGTACTACATCCCTGGCTCTCAGTACAATGGAACATTTTAACAACATTGTTGGTTTCGAGCATCACCAGGCCACCATTATCACCAGGCCACCATTATGATGAAAGTTGGTGAATGTCAAATCTAAGGGCCTTAGCAGTGAGCTTTGGATCTCACATCATAGGCCACTGTCACAATGAAAGTTGGCAGCTGTCAAATCTCAGGACTGTTAGCTACCAAGCATGGATTTGACATCATAGGCTACTATCTGTAACACCTTTAACCCCTAGGGTTATGAGTATTAACTATTTCTTAAATCCTACTTAAAATCTGGGGCGAAACGATCAGAGTTTTGCCTAAAAATGGGCTAAAACCAGGCTTCTAGCCTTACAATAGGATCCTACATTTGATAAATACATAAACATTAGTCATAACTCAAAGGCTACATATGCGGAAATCACAACTCTACAGGCCATGTAACCACAGTATACCAAGAATAATGTTCAATAAATAGAAAGAAAAGTAAAGATACAACTCAACGGATCACACATCTGGAGCACTGGGGTTTACATCCCATAATAAGTAAAATCGCCAAAAAAATGACTGAGCACATAGATAGTTAGCCCACACAGCCATTCAATGTGACTATTACTTATTATACTATACACGAACCAACCTAATTAACTTACAGGGCTCGCATACTTATAAATATGTCACACAACATTAATAAATTTATAAATCTAAGTTACATAAGCCCTTCACATCTTTCCAAAGTGCAAGAAGCCTCTGGTTCAACTTGCGTACGCTAGCTCTACTTGTCATAACCATATCCAGGGGAAAAGGAGGAAAGATAAGGGGATGAGCTACCACATGCTTAGTGAATCATTCCCAACCCCAAAAAAAAAACAGTTACACATAATGCTTTCAGTAGCACACACATGCAATCTGATATGTATTACCATATAATGAGCATGTAGGGTCTTCCACATTTGTCATCACCTTAATGACCTCTCTAGTATAATGGCAACCTTATTCTTCTTTAAATTCACATACAAGGTACTTAACTTGTCTGACCTAAGTCTTCTGTAGCTTATTGGTGGTAATCCCATGTTATATCAACAAAACATCACATAATATAAGCATAACATTTGCATAACATGCACACGGGATTCATTAATAAGCTATTTCATGCAATAATTCAGGTATTGGACGCAATAGAACACTTGGTCCACATATAAACACCTATCACCAAGTAGTTTAAGCAAAATCACCAAGTGAGACTCCTTTTGGCAAGAAAGGGAGATTAATGCATATTCCTTAAACCAATGGAAATTCTTATAAAACCATGGTTATCTTGGTAGATAATTGGAACTCAATAAAAACCCTTTTCAAGAAGGTAAGCACCCTTTTCAAATCTTTACACTAACATCATCCTTGAATAAGGCATTTACATCACCTAACATGTACGAAATCATTTTCATAATGCATCAGATTCTCATATTTATGCTTGGTATGGGTAAGGCCGTTGCTCACTCTCCATCATGTCGGTGAGATCGTCACTAATCTTTTGTATTATCCCCCAGGAAATTAGTGGACCATTACCCTTGTCAGGGTCTTCTACAGTTCCTACTTTTCGGTCTATCTCCCTAGGTATTAGGGTTCCCGTAAATTAGATCTGTTTCCTAATAATTTCTCTAAGTATTTAGCCCCATTCTCCTAGCCCAAAACATTTTAGATGCATTTCACATTAAATGCACTTACGTTATAAGTTTCATTGTGTCATAAACAATGATAATCTCATTCTCAGGAGGCTCGAAGCCTTAATTATTTCATATCGACTTAAAAAGTATAAAACCACTCATGTAGTAAAATATGCTTAAACGAGTTAATGACTACATAATCACTCACTTTTCAAGACAGGTGATATGGAAACTCGTTTTAAAGGTAACATTGCACTCATAGAGTATCTCAATTTTTCATACTTCAAACCTAAACATTTCATCTAATGACATAAAATTCTAAGCATACTCAAGAGACGTCATTTAGGTCATGAAAGGGGTTTACATTGCATAATCACCAGCACCATTAGCTAACATATGGTTTATCTACCATAGACAGTCACACATTTCGACTTGAGACGACTTGACATGATGATAGGAAACTACTGTCAGACTGAGATAGGTTCTTTCAAGTGCAATCACATGTCTATTTACTTAAGTCTTCCTAACATGCCAAGCAATCAAACAGTTGTAAATGCATCAATTTAGTGTGAAACTCAATTCAGACATACACACCTAATGCATGTGTGAGCCCAAGGCTAACATATTGCATTTAGTTCATTAATGCACATCGACTATACTTCAGCACTCAACACATATAATACAGCATTAAACATGACAATCCACTTCATAATATACGGATTTCACACAACCTAAACTCCCTCCTTATAGCACTGACCACAATTGTCCTCAAAACCATTTTAGTTCAACCCAAATGATTCACCGACTACTTATAGTTTCTCAACTCATTATAGTTTCAACCTAACTACTAAATCAGCTATCACAAATATTTCAGAAACTTTTGCAAATTAGTAGCAGGTTTAGGTATCAGGAACCACCCACCTCCCTCCAAGCTTAAGACCTATTCTAAGGACTTTTGGGTGCTCTTGTGGATGGTCAGGAACCCTCCTTGAATCGAACCCCTCCGCACAAACCCCCTATTTACTACTTCTCAACTCCTACTTCTATTGCTGCTACTGGGCTGCTGTTCTGGCTTAGTTTTGGTGGTTGCCCAGGCTAGTTTTGGTGGTGGTTTGGTACGGTTGTGGGTGTTGCTAGGAGCCTGATTGGTGGTGCTGCTACTGCTAGTGTTTGCATGACTCTTCCCCATCGTTAAACCACTCGTGTTACTGCTAGTCTTCTCCTTTCTCAGTTCTGCTCCTTCGCTGGAATCCGACTTTATCATTAACAGTGCGGTTGCAGTCAGCAGAGGTGCTCTAACTCTCAGTTCTCCCTATCCTTAAACCCTAACTCTCAATTCTCGCCCCAAGTGGCACCAACACTTAAGTCCGGTCAGCAGAGGTGCTCTGAGCCGACAGCCGCCGCTCGACCTTTCTACCGTTGCGCTTGACCGCCCCGCCATCTCTCTCTCTCTCTCTCTCTTTTGATTCCACTCTCGCTTACCCTCGATCTCTCTCTAGTCTAACTGGGTACGGGGTCGCGGTCGCGGTACGAGCCGGGGTGGCGCCACCATCGCGCCACCGGGCCTCATCTCTCTCTCTCTCTCTCTCTCTCTTTGTTTGTCTCTCTCTCCCCCCCTCCCTATGTCTCTCTTCTCTGGTGGTTCACAGGGCTGGGGTAGTAGAGAACCCCCTAGTCATAGTCATGTTTCCGTAGAAGAAGGGTGCTTCGATCCCCTTATGGTTTCCCTTTTTTGGTTTTTGTTTTCGGTGTTTAATCCTTACTCATTAAACCGACTTCGGTCCTAATTCATCTAGTTTCGCTTAATCTAGACCCTAAATATCATAATTCGACTTGCCAATTTTTAAGTACTTATGCCTCGGCTTAACTTTTAACGAGCCCACTAATTTCATATTATTGCGTAATTTAATTGGAAAAATTAGTAAAATTACTCCGTATACCTATTACACTAAATTAGTGTAAATAATTAATCTAACATGGCTAATTAAATAAAGCATAGTTGATGAAAACATTAACCCAATCAGTTAGCCTCGGATTGAGAATCTCGGTTATTACCATTTTCCTCTTTAAAAGAATTTCGTTCTCGAAATTTCAAAGTTCACAGTTCAGTCAAACACAAGATGCACACACATACTATGATCTACACGACTTGCACTAGGATCCAAAAATTTCATTTTGCAATAAACTGTATCTTTTAAATTGAAAAAGGGCTTATGGTATCCAGTCTCCTCCTTGGCAATCCGCGCCAAGCATCTACTCAGTTTATTTAGGCGCTGAGGGCAAATCGCATCGAAGCGCGCAATTGAGTTGGTATGGATACCTTTTTCAAAATCACATTGGAGCAAGGGTTAAACAAGAACCACTTTAGATAGAAGTACATAAGTTGGCAACTGAGAACCCTTTCTGTACATGACAACTAGTGGTACTAATGAAGGTCGAGTCAGGGTACATAGCTACATCAAATCTATCCTATTGCACGAAGGAATCAAATCATTTTAGGATTAAGTCAGTCGGCCAGGAATTCTATATCATCACAGAATAGAAAGGGCATTGTATAGCATCGCACAGCATCACATAGCAATGTATGAACAACGACAACACATAAGAATGACATAGGTTCGTAACAATGTCACACTTTGAAATCAAGCATAATCTATGGAGTTAGCCCATGTTTCAGTACATATGGGGCATGTTACTGGGGTAATGCATGCGGTCATCAATCACTAAGCATAGAATAGCTTGGGGAACATGGTCCAATAGTAGGTCAATGACAGGGAAGGCTCCCGACACTTCTTATACGTAAATTGTATGAAGGGGGTGATGAGGTTAGGTAGGTGTAAGGTCACTACTCCCAACGATGCACGTATAGCGTGATTAATAATTCAGCCACCCAATGAAGTCTTTTTCAACTAGGAACTGTCACTGAAGCGGTCACTAGTTGCTATAGGTAATGGAACGCGGTATGACAAATAATATAAGAGTTAGTAAGGTAGTAATTTAGAGATCCAACCTGATGCCCCGTATTATGTATACAAATGCAATCATCCCAATAAAGAATATTCACAGGTATAGTTAAATGAGCAATAACTGACACGGTAATTACATTAGCTTAATCATAATGGTTTACCTAATGCAAAGCTCTACCTTGGAGTTTCCATATGGAATTGGTTTCTCTCTAAGTCACGAAGCCATACAGGTAAATTGACATACCCATGTCCCAATGAGGATGGCACAAGTATATACCATTATATAGTCAAACCACACCAGAACACTTCAATCAAACACTTTAACCGCCACATTCTACAACTTTAAGGACCAGGTGATACAGTAAAGTGTCGCATATGACTACAAGTACGCCTACACATCATCGTGTCAGATGAAGCTTATAGGCAATTGCACATCCAAATAGAGGTTAGCCCCTAAAATCTGAGGTACTAGCATGTTCTCCTTAGCAAACATAAGATATACGATTATAAGCACATGCGAATGCAAATTCTGATAGTCACTAGGTCGTGTATTAAATATATGCGCATACGGCCACCCAAGCTAAAACATAAAGCAATAGGAGTCATGTAATGCAGGTAACACATTAATGATCTTATCACGGGATAGGCCACACACATTAGATAGTGCATATAACTCAACTTCATCCTAAACAGGCTCAAAACAGGCACTAAGAAGCTCATGTACTTAAGAGTTAACTCACACATCTAGTCAGTGACCCAACTCTTACAATGCATCAATGACTTTGCATAACAAACGTGAGTGTCTATGTATATGCTGACATGACCTTGGATACTCTACCATACTACCTTTCTTACACATGTGTTATACCCATCTATAGATGTGAACACATGCAAATGTAACGTTGTTGTCACCAAGTCACGCATTATATACATCGTGTTCAATTACTCCAACTATAACATGAGAAAATAGAATTCATTGACTGTAAATGATGATTCAAGAGTCATGTTGTGCAACTAAGCACATAAATCAAATCGCTCGACTAATACAATCATATGCTTAATCAAGTTCAAGCCAAGCAACTACTAAAAACTCATTCTTTTAGCGTTCGACCACAAACACATCGATGGTCACCCACAATAATCCTAAGTATAGGTACTCCCATGGCTTCACACAGCACATAACACTGTAATCATTCCTTAAGTCTTGTAGACTCATGGGGTTGTCACATAGGGAAAACACCTAGACATGTATACACGCGTGCAATCCCTATTTACAACCTGTGGTCAACGGCATGCCCTAAAGCTCATCCAAATTTAGGAGAGACTTGCAACCAATGGGCTATGATCATTTTGAGTATGGGCGACATTAATGGTCTTATAGGTATGCATTAAGGTCTTATGAGACTCACCTATCCCGTAAGTGATCATAGGAGTCTTACCGTGTAAGCCGCTCACCTTGGTAACCTTGGCAATAATCATTTACTGCGTACAATTCCAAAGTTTACTAGGCTTTCTATTCCTTGCACTTTCTAGGTGTATTAGGGTTCATTCCAGCCAAAACATTGCCACCCCACATCACGAATAATAGTTCATATGATAGAAAGTAAGTAATACACTATACAAGCAATATTGACAAAGATGGGGAATGGTAGGTACACCTATGCAATGTTCAATAAGATCCTACTGCTAGCATTTAATCTTCTAAGCATGCATATGAAAATATCCTGTAATTTCCTCAGGAAATTTAGAATTCACAAGTGGAAGGTATCATTTAGTAGGACTATCGGTCATAGTAACTAATTTCCAATCATTCCTCTCCTTGTCCATCACGAACAATTCCATTAATGTACACATCTTAGCACATACACATTCACAACCAACATCTCGACACGCATAAGAACATGTACTTATGAACCTAAACTCATTCATCATTACTAAGAGAATGTAAATCCTTTGGTGCAAAGTAAAACTTAACTCAATAGCGAGAAGGAAAATAACATTTTAAAATCTTGAATTTCAAAGGTGGAAAATAACTTATCTATTTTTAGCCTCTTCTCTACTGCCTCTAAGTACGTCTGCTATCTTTATTGTAAGGCCCAAGGAGCAATTTGCATGTAGTGGCAAAGAATGAGCTTGGAAAAAGATTTTCAATCGTTCAAGTTCAAATCAACATGCTTTAACTTTCGATTGTTTTATTAAGGTGCACGAATAACACATTTACTTTCCGAACCATCACTTAGCTCAAGCAAGAGTACACAAGTTAATTAGGTTGACATTCTAACACATGACTCACTTTTTATCCCATCGGCTTAACCGAATCACATAACAGTCAATTAGTTAAGCCAATTAGTACGTTAGGAACACAGTGCACTAATGGGGCATCCACAATGCCAGCTCAAGGTGTGGGGAGCCATTTAGCTCCTATACTAATACATAACCCACCCCTTTTAATCAATCGACCTACTCAGGCTACACGTAAGTCGCAAATGACCATGCCATAAGGCACACATGCACACAGAGCACGACATATGTCACATTATCACAAAGTGTTCCTGGGTAACTATGTGAAAGGCAAAACTTAGGTCACGGCCTATGGCCGCAAGACTTTGCTTTGATGCCATCTATAACACCCCTAACCCCTAGGGTTAGGAGTACTAACAATTTCTTAAATCCTACATAAATTATGGGGCAAAACAGACAGAGTTTCGCCTAAAAATGGGCTAAAACAAGGCTTCTAGCTTTATAATAGGTTCCTGCATTCGATAAACACAAAAACATATGTTCATAACCCAATGACTACACGCTAGAGATCACAACTCTACAGGCCACACACCCAGAGTATACCAAGAATAATGTTCAATAAATAGAAAGAAAAATAAAGATGCAGCTCAATGGATCACACATCCGGAGCACTGGAGTTGACATCCCATAATAAGTAAAACGACTAAACAAATGACTAACAACATAGATGTTTGGCCCACACGACCATTCAGAGCGACTATTACTTAATGTACTATACATGAACAAACATAATTAACTTACAAGGCTTGCATACTTATGAATACATTACATAACATTAATAAATTCATAAATCCACATTACATAAGCCCTTCACATTTTTCCAAAGTGCATGAAGCCTCTAGTTCAACTTGCATAGGCCAGACTCTACCTATCATAACCAAATCCTGGGCAAAAGGGGGAAAAGATAGGGGGATGAGCTATCAGATGCCCAGTAAATCATTCCCAACCCCAGAAAACAAAACAGCTGCACATAATACTTTAAGTAGAGCACATATAATTATGATATATATTATCATATAATAAGCATGTAGGGTCTTCCACATTTGTCATCACCTCAATGACCTCTCTAGTATAATGCTAATCCTATTCTCTTTTAAATTCACATACAAGGTACTTAACTTGTCTGACCTAAGTTTTTTGTAGTTTATTAGTGGTAATCCAACGTTATATCAGTATAACATCACATAATATAAGCATAACGTCGCATAACATGCACGCAGGATTTATTAATAAGCTATTTTATGCACAATTCAGGTATTGGATGCAATAGAACACTTAGTCCACATATAAACACCCATTATCTAGGAGTTTAAACAAAATCACCAAGTGAGACTCTTTTTGGCAAGAAAGTGAGATTAATGTATATCACTTAAACCAATGGAAATTCTTATAAAACCATCGTTGCTCTTAAAAAATACTTGGAACTCAATAAAAACTCTTTTCGAGAAAATATGCATCCTTTTCAAATCTTTACACTAACATCACCCTCGAATGAGGGACTTACATCACCTAACATATACGAAATCATTTTCGTAAGGCATTAGATTCTCATATTTGTGCTTGGTATGGGTAAGGCCATCACTCATATTCCATCGCACCGGTGATATCGTCACTCACATTTCGTATTATCCCTTGGGAAATCATTGGACCATTACCCTCGTTATGGTTTTCTAGGGTTCCTACTTTTAGGTTTATCTCCTAACATATTAGGGTTCCCCCAAATTGGGTATATTCCCTAATCATTTGTCCAAGCATTTGGCACCATTCCCGTACCCCAAAATATTTTACACGTATTATACATGAAATGCACTTGCATTGCAACTTTGATTATGTTAAATAATGATATTCTCATTCTCAAGAGGCTCGATGCCTTAACGATTTCACATCGATTTGAAAAGCATAAAACCACTCATCTGGTAAAATATGTTTCAAACGAGTTAATGACTACATATTCATTGACTCTTCAAGATAGGTGATATGGAAACTCGTTTTAAAGGTAACATTGCACCTATACATACTTAGCTCAATTTATCACACTTCAGACGTAAACATTTCATCTAATGACATGAAATTCTAAACATACTGGAGAGACATCATTCAGGTCACGAAAGGAGCTTACATTGCATAATCACTACCACCCTTAGCTAACATCTAGTCTATCTGCCATAGACAGTCACACATTTCGACTCGAGACGACTTAGGATCACGATTGAATAAATGAAACTATACTCGATATGAGACAGGGTTCATTCAAGTGCAATTACATGTCTATTTGCTTAAGTCTGCTTGACATGCCAAGCAATCAAATAGTTGTAAATACGTCAATTTAGCAGGAAACTCAATTCAAGCATACACACCTAGCGCAAGTGCGAACCCCAGTCTAACATATCACATTTAGTTCATTGACGCACATTGACTAAGCTTCGGCACTCAACACATATAATGTAGCATTAAACATGACATTCCACTTCGTAACACATGGATTTCACATAACCCAAACTCCATCCTCATAGCACCAACCATTTCAGTTCAACCCAAGTGATTCACCGACTACTTAAAGTTTCTTAACTCATTACAGTTTTAACCTAACTTCCAAATCAGCTATCATAAATATTTCAAAAACATTTGCAAATTAGTAGTAGGTTTAGGGATCAGGAGCCACCCACCTCATTCCGAGCTTGGAACCTATTCTAAGGGCTTTTGGGTACTGTTGTGGATGGTCACTAACCCTCCTTAAATCAAACCACTCCACAAGAACCCCCCATTTTACTACTCCTTAAATCGCTACTATTACTGCTCCTGGGCTGCTATTCTAGCTTAGTTTTAATGGTTGCTTCGGCTGGTTTTAGTGGCGATTTGGTGCAGCTATGGGTGTTGCTGGGAGCCCAATTGGTGGTGCTGCTACTGCTAGTGTTTGCATCCTTGAACCACTCGTGCTACTGCTACTCTTGTCCTTTCTCGGTTCTGTTGCTTCATCGGAATCTAACTCCACCATCAACAGCACAGTCGTGGTGGTGGTGGCCATCGCTTTCAAACCCTAACTTTCAATTCTCGCCCCAAGTGGCACCAAGGCTTAAGTCCGGTCAGTAGAGGTGCTACGAGCCCATAGCCACCGCCGACCCCACTACTATCGCACTTGACTGCCCTGCTATCTCTCTTTCTCTCTTTTTCGATTCCTCCCTTACTCGCTATCGATCTCTCTTTAGTCTAGCCAGGCACGGGGTTGTGGCTGCAGTACAAGCTGGGGTGGTGACACCACCATTGCCACCGCACCTCATTTCTCCCCCCTCTCCCTCCCCTTCCCCCCCTCTCTCTCTCTCTCTCACTCTCTCTTCTCATGTGGTTCGCGGGGCTAGGGTGGCAGAAAACCCCCTGGTCCCATCGTGTTTCCGCAGAAGAAGGGGGCTTCGGCCTCCTTTTGGTTTCCCTTTTTTTGTTTCTGTTTTGAGTGTTTAATCCTTACTTATTACACCGGATTCGGCCCTAATTCATCTGACTTCGCTTAATCTCGACCCCAAATATCATAATTTGACTTGCCATTTTTTGAGTTATTACACCTCAACTTAACTTTGTCGAGCCCACTAATTTTATATAATTGCGTAATGTAATCGGGAAAATTAATAAAATTACTTCATATACGTATTGCACCCAAATTGCACCCAATTAGTGCGCAAATAATTAATCTAACATGGCCAATTAAACAGAGCATAGTTAATGAAAATATTAACCCAAGCAGTTCACCCCAGATTAAGAATCCCTGTTATTACACCATCATAGTGAAAGTTAGTGGATTCCAAATCTCAAGAACCTTTACGGCTAGATTTGGATCTGACATCAATAGGCCACCACCATAGTGAAAGTTGATGGATGCCAAATCTCATGACCCTCAACAGCTGGCTTTGGGTGTTATATCATCGAACATCATCACAGTGAAAGTTGGCGGGCACCAAGTCTCAAGTCCCTCAGCGGCCACGCTCGGGTATCAGATCAGCATAGCCAAGTGGCAGCTATAGGTGAAGATCATAACTTTGATCTTATTTATACTCAATTAAAGTGTGGACTAATTATAGACGCCTAAGAATGGCATCTTTATTTTAATTGCCGAATGATGAAAATAATACTCCAACTTGTTACTGAGGGGCCCAGCAAAGTGACTACTAAATAATAGAGTTTGAAACATTAAAAGAAAAAAAAAAGCAGGGGAGAGGCCTAATGGGCTTGATTTTATCCAGGACAAAGGTAACTACTTCACTGAATAGGGAACCCAGTCGAGGTCCCTTAATTTTCGTGCACTCCAAGCTTAAGCCTGCCTAAATAGGATTGATTAGTCCTAGTGCTGATCTGATTTGCTTTCCATATTTAATTAGTCAAATTCCTAGGTGAATTAGTCCACCCATTTATATTAAGCTTAATGAGACTAGGAGTAGGTCTCCTTTTCTTAAACTAGTTCGGATTATCTCCTTAACCGTTATAAAAAGGGGGGATGCCCCAAGGGATAGAGGCATGAAGAAGATAGACATCAATGATGTATCCAAAAACTAGCATTGTGAGAGAATTGAAAATTATCGAAAAGATTTTCGATAGAATCATTCTAGAAATTATAGAAACACAATCCTGAGTGATATATAAGAGCTTACAAAGGAGATATATGATAGATCGTTAAAAGATGTCACTTTGCTAGGTTTCTGAGTAAATTAGATGGGTTATCCTGAAGGCGTAATTTCCTTCTTCTATCCTTGCACTTCATTCTCTTTTTGTGATTTTTAATTTAAAATTACCAAAGATGCAATCTTTAGGTAGTTCCCTACCCGTTGTAATTGTTTCCTTTATTTTAGCTTTTTGTTGGACTAAAAATTTTACCTTTTTACATATCTAATATGAATCGTACTAATCTACGGCATTATTGTGTGATAGCGTAATTAAGATTTGATTTCCATGTTGAATAGCAGAGGCCGTCAGTGATGATGTGCAATGATATTTTTCTAGAAGTCACATTTATTATATTTTTATAGTTTTTGTTTTATTTTTACAAAACACAGTAATCTGAAACAGGGCTTTCAGAATTACAAGAGGTTAGGCCTTGGACCTGGCCAAGGAACCGTCTAGGTTCCCTAGGTCGGACCAGGTTTGATTCTCCAGCAGTGGGCCCTAGTAGTTCCCTCAACCTGACCCAAAATCTAGGTGCAAGTCTGATTGGTGAGTTCCTAGGCCAAATCAGAACCCTGTTTCCGGTGCAAGCAAATTCTAAAGTCATGGGCCAAATTTGCGATCCCCAGCTTAGCAACATCAGAGCAGATGCTGAATGAAACAACAAAAAAGAAGCACTAATCTTTTTACTCACAAATTAACCAGTGAGATTTGGGAAAACTTGCAAACCATAACACCTTTTGAAGCAGATCATAATGATAAGGACACCGAACGGACAAATTGACCCTACTTCAAAAGGCTTTTGGAAAGCCCAAGCAACCTCTACAGTGGGGACCATTCTGACTCTGTGGTTTGGGATAGAGGTTCTAGATTTGGGAATGATGGTGCGATGATATAATGGGGTGCACCCCATCACCGCTCGTCATCACTCATAGCCTCTGCTAATCAATACAGAAAATTAAAGCTTAATTATACTAACAGGCACTCATGCAACAGGTTAGAATCATCCACATAATCAAGGCATAATGTCATTCAAATAAGCAAACGTAAGATAATTTAAATCATTACAGTAGGCAGGGATGCAACTAACTTAAAAGATTACATATTTGCGAAACCATAATTAACTAAATTTTATTAAAAAAAGTAGTAAAGAGAATGGGAGAGCATGGTTATAAAATGCATCCTCAAGATAACCCTACCTGAATCCTTTAGAAACCTAGAGCGAAAGACGCTTTATGCAACTAATGTGGTTTCCCTCTCCTAACACACTCTCTCACTTTTAGAAAAAGGGATTCTAAATCTCTCTCCATCTTTCTAGCTTTGTGCCATTCTCAATAGGTTTTGGTTGTCCCCCAATGAAGGGGTTAGCCCTATATTTATAGCTATTGAGGAAGCTACATCAATCACCCTAGGAAAGGGAGACCTAATCCCATTCTGGTTAAGTTTCATCTAAATTAGATTGTCTTGGTAGACTGAAACCCTAATTAATTAATAAATATTAATTAATAAGGAATGGACATCAAGCTTAAGTTTTGGTCAGCCTGACTTAGCCTAATGAGAACAGGTCTCGACTAGAAGAAAAACGGGTACCGAGGGGGGCTCTTGTCTTGGAAAACCCAATCGGGGTCTCATAAAGACTATTTATCCCATTGTGCTATTTCTTCTGATAGCTTTGACCTATCTTTATTTTCCTTCTATTTATTTTCAGTCTTTTGTTCTGTTGGGCCCTTAAAGATTCACATTGGGCTATCAATTTCATCATCAGGATATAAAAATAAAATCCCATTTTAGTCCATAATTAGCCCTCACTTTGGCCAAGCTAGGGTATGACGAGGGTCAAAGTAAATAATTGCTTCCTGTAATTTTCTATTTGGCTGTGATGATGCCGAATCTGCATCTGACTGTTAAGGATCCTGAGACTTGGCAACTGCCTACCTTTGTTATAATGGTGCCTAATGTATTTTATCCTTGACTTGGAGGATCATGGATTTCCTTATCACCGGAGTAGCAGACCTTTCTTATCAGTTAGGAAAACTTGTGAATTTATTTCTCTGTATTGCTAGAGCAATGAACCTTTTACCTCTCGAGCAGGTTTCAGTGTTGCTGGAGTAGTGTACCCTTGTGGTAGTCAAGCGAACTTATGACTTTATCTTTCCGTATCATTGGAGTAGTGGACTTTTTGCCAGTCAAGCAGGTTTCCATATTGCTGGAGTAGGGGACCTTTTTGCTAGTCAAGCAACCTTGTGGATCCCTCCATATCACTAGACTAGCAAACCTTTGGCCGGTCGAGCAAGTTTCTGTATCACTGGAGTAGCGAACATTTTGCTAATAACGCAACTTTTCTGAATTTATCTCTCCGTATAGCTAGAGTATCGGACCTTTTGTTGGTCGAGTAGATTTTAATGATAAAATGCCCTATTATGTTAAAACCATCAGCTTTAGCTATTGACTTTGATAAATATTTTGAAACACCTTCATAGCATTCCCCTTTTGCTTGTTTTGCTTTGGATGCTCACGGATGTAGACTATCCCTTGGATCCTCCTTTTCCGCTTCTTGTTCTTTTGCATTTTCCAAGAGATATATGATCATACAGTGGGGAGAACCCAGCCGGGTTTTGTGGACTATTTCCATGCTCTTGCTTTGCTTTCCTTGTTTATATGCGTGTGTTCTTTTGATGGTTGTAAGTTCCTACACACATAGGGATGTCGATTGGGTGCCCATTGCTTGTCTTCTTTGCTTGTTTTTCTTCTTTTTGTTTGAGTGTTTGGTCCCTTAGAAAGGGAATATGCCTACGTGAGGTGTGGTGAACTTGACCGGGTCCTCGTGCTTGACACCCCTTTAACTCATAGTGAAGGAATATGCCCATGTAACTTGTGGGAAACCCGACTAGGTCCTCCCTTGGCTTCTTCCTCGTCGTTTTACCTATAAATAACTTGGCTTATGGAGTATTCAATCCACTCCTAAATCGTGCTTCTCCTTTCTCTATCATTTTTCCTTTTCTTTCTCTTATTTTCATTACATGTAAGTGCTTTCAAGTGTGAGTTTTAGAAGAGTTCATCCTCCTCACTGATCTCATCAAAAGAGGCTGGTGCAGGACATCTTTATTGATAGAAAATGCAGAGCCATTGAGGCTTGGGATGTCACTAATCTTCTTGTGGAGATTGAATGCCATGCTTTGAGCCATATCGCCATAAGGAAGGTAAATGTTCTTCTTTTTCGTTGTGTTCTTTTTCCTTCCTCTTATTATCGAGTCTTTTTGTCTAAGTTTCCTCCTACTTTTAGGAAGACCTTATCAAGGGTGGAGGTGCCCCTAAAAAGTTCATAACTGATCTTAAGTGCAGGGAGATCTAAGTCCAAATTGTTTTATAAAATGCTTTAGAAGGGATATCCCAACTAACTAATCGATGTGTCACTCACAAAATTGCTAAAAGATTCTGGGATACTACTAACACCCTTCATTTACAGTTTAGGGAGATGACTACTACTCCTTTTGATTTTACTGCACTAACAAGTTTTGGATTTTCTAGTGACCTATTAGTGCATCAAGAAGATTTCCATCAGAACTAGGCACGCTTTTTGAGCTTCATGGCCTTTTCATGGGGAATACGGGGATAGCTTTCCCTACACCATTTTATCTAAACTAACGTGAGATAATGCTGGTTAGGCCACACACATGCCTAACCAACAATCTCAAATAAGTTTGGCTTTTTCATGGTTACCACCATCTTTGCAGAACTGGGTAACCATTGTTATTTTCATTACTTGGCTAACCTAGTTGATCTAAGCACGGTGGAGCACTTGAACTGAGGAGTGGTTGCATATGACACTCTCATTTGGGGGATGCAGAGAAGAGTTCAAGAGACTAATATAACCCAATGCAAAAAGATCTCCAGTTTACCTCTCGGCGATTGTGGAGGGTGATTAGGTAATAGTACCATAACCTTTCTTTCCCATTTTCCTTTTGAAGTTGTCATCCTTATTTTGTTGCTTCTTTACAGCTTGGGTCTACGAATATTTCCTAAAATTATCCCCTGGATACTGGAAACCTAACCATTTTCTTGCAATGTTCTCTTAGACAAAAGATAATCAAATCCAGCAGAAGTTTTGCTCGTGAAGTTTGTAGCGCCCTTGGCGGGTTGTATATAACCTAACCACCATATGATAATTAGTTTTCTTCATCATTCTTCACACGTTGTTGTGACAGTGGTGCTTTATAGGCGAACTTTCACCCGTGTGATGCTCGTGCGATTCCTCCTGAGGTCGATGCGACTCAATATTACACCTGAAGGCGCATCTTGATGGGAGGGCCTTTTTGCTTTATTTGGTATTTGGGTGAAAGGGTGTCACCTCAAAGTCTCCACCAATGGCCTCTCCCAATGGATCCTCCACAATCTATATTCTATGCTAGAATGTTATCGGTAGCAGACATGGCAGAGATAAAGGTTGGCCGTCATTGTGTTAACTTCATTGACCATGAGGGTGACTATGGGGTATATCTTCAGTGAATTACGACCCACTTGGTAATCTAATCCCTATGCTTGTCATTTCACTTGACATTTGAGTGATGCCATTCTTACCTTGCTTTTCTCTTCTACGACATGTGTATTGATGTTCCAATGCCCAACTGAAACGTCAATGTGGCACCAACAGGACAACCTAAGCAGTGTGTTGAGATTCTTTTATTGCTATAGTTCGAGTGCCCCAAACTTCCTTTTTCTCCCACCTTTATGGGAGTAAGTGCATCATTTGTTTTGTTTCCTTGGATGATTTCTCGTACTTACTTTGTCGGCCTCCTTTTTCTAGTATAACCCAGAGTAGTCGAGCATGATACTTCGCTACTTTCATTCTGTGACTAAGGCGCATGCGAACCTCTTTACCTATCGTCATCCCCGGACAGATGAGGTATTTCCCCCCTTCTTTTCCGCCTTTCTTTTTTTTCCCCTTTTATTTTTATTTATAACACTTTTTTTGTTGCAAGAAGGGCTTGAAGATTATACTAGATAAGAACCACTTCGAAGGTCTCAATAGTGGAGGCATCCTTCTTCATAGGCTTGGGATGTTTGGTAATCTTCTCATGCTAAGGAGATGAGACCTCCTCTAGATTCTCCATTACAAGTTGAGCCCTTTCAAATCTATGATCCTCAGGATCTTTATGCTACTGCCTCCTCTTTGGGTGAATCTCAAATGTTATATGGTGATTGACCATGCACAGTGAGCCTCGTCACCACTCCTGGGCTCTTGGGAGTAGTTCTCGCCCTATGTAGGGGTGAGCCAATCATCAGTTGATTTTGGCGTTGTGTTGCATTACGTTGACTACTTCTTTGGTGGAAGCAGTAGTGGGTTCTACGGTGATGAATAGGGTTATCCTGTTAGATTTATGTATGATACTGTTGCACTAATTTTATCAATGCATTTGGACTTTTTATGCAAGATGTAATACTCAAGATGGAAGACTCAAAAAACAAATACAAGGCTCATTGGAAAAAAATGCAAGACTCAAGAAAATACAAGACTTAGTAAAAGCAATGCAAGACCTAGCCCCCACTTCCCCAAAAAAAACAGCCATAGAAACAAAAAACAACCACAAGTGTAAACAACTTTTAATGGTCCTGAGCAACAAACCGTCTAAATTTATAAACCACATATTGTTAATATAGAACTAGGGGCAAAGCAAAGAAAAAAAATGTTATAAAATTTGATGGTCCCTAAAGAACCCAGCCAGGTTTTCTATGGATCACCGGGAATCCAATTCAATTCTAAAATTGGCCTGGCATGCTTACCGAGAAGGTATAGAAGCCTGGATTATCTAGGGAACTTAGGCGAGTTCCTAAATCCAAGTTCGACTAGGATTTGTTTTGCAATGTTATAAAATTTGCTTAAGTCTAACGTTTTGCACACTAATTTTGTCAACGTTTTTGAGTATTAAAAAAAATCATGTCCTTTAAGAGGAACTTGTTATCATGGTTACTTGCCATTGGTTCTCAAGGTAAGTATGGCCTAAAAAGCCTCAGGTTGAATACCCTTCTTAGCTTACTTCAAGTCAAAATTTCTTGGAATTTTCTTAAAGTCATTATTACCTTTTTAGAATCAGAACTTCATGTCTTTAGGTTCGGGACTCGTGAACTGCGGCCTCTAGTTAAGGAGTTCAGTGCTATTTTAGGATATCCCCTTTATTGTTCTTTCATCATCCCTGCATCTTTAAAACATCTGTCTACCCAATACTATCGCCTTTTAGGCTTGAGCTTGGACGATGTGCCTTCCGTTGTAATTGTCGAAGACGTGGACTTTGTGTTGCTGATTGCTCATTTTAGGAAAGAGCATGTCTATACATTAGAAAGTTTACATAAGCATCATGCTACAACGCTCTGCCTTTTAGTTTCCTACCTATTCGTATGGGGTTTTAATGATAGAGGCCCCGATACACTTCTCATTGTAGCGGATGGCATTTGCTACGAGAACAGTGTCGTGCCTCTTGTGCTTATCAAAACCATCGTTTCTCTTGATAATCTGTGCCACTAAGCCAATCAATTTTTCTCAAGAAGCCCCTTGCTGCTCCAGATAATGATTGTTGGTCCAATAGGCCCCTTTTTTAATTTACGGATTCTACAATCTGACCTCTTGTTACAGGAGGTGGAGAACCTGACTGAGCTTTCAGTGGATTATACCCTGGCTTGCTTTTCCCCTTTCCTTCCTTTTTTTCCAGGGAGGCACCTCAGAACTCAGGCGGTTTCCATGTCAGCACTTATTTTTTATTTTTTTGTTTTCCTATAGATCTGACTATTGGAGCAACTGACATTAATTGCTGTTCGACAAAATGTTGACTCCTATCTTACAATTCACTTTTACCAGTGAAACAGACTTTTTATGGACAAGTCGATTACAGAGTGGGGCAGATTTTTTGAGGAGTTTCCACCCATACGTTGTACCATTCGTTAGTGGAATATTCATCAAGTTGTATGGAGATTATAGTGCCTATATATGACTTATTGGTCTTACGTCAAAGACCTACTTCTTCCCTGAGCACTTTTTGAGATAATGTGGTCTTAGACAGACCATTGCAAAGCTAGACTGTGTCCCTCTAAAGAGTTGGCTGAATAACGTTGCTTATGTTCACTCTTGGACGGAGTATTGGCTTTGACGCCTGCTCATCACTCTACTGGGGCCATCTCATTCTACTAATGTTTCCAAATTTTACATAGAATGGATGACCGAGTGTGATACAGGGAAGAGGAAAGTTATTTGGGAGAAAGAAGACATTAAGGCGTCAAAAGCTGCCAAAAAGGAAAACCCATTTCTGATTGGCAAGAACAGGGTTTAGGATCCTCCCTCTAAAAAAGGACCCTTGAGTGAGAAATGAGAAAAAGTTGAGGATAGATTAGCTTTGCCTCTTAGATGAAATAAAGCTTTTACTTTCCCATAGTTTTAGTGATGTTTTAGTGCACCTTAAAGTTATATGCTTCATAATCACTGAGAAGAAGTAAAAGTATCATATTTGAATTATTTACTGTTTTTATTGTTTCTTTTATGTTCCTTTCCCCTATTTTCTTTTATTCAACCCATTGACCCACGTCCTTATAGAACACGGCCGAGTTCTCATTACTGTGGTTCCAGCCCGGTCTTGGGCATGCTACTGGGTTGCCTGTGATATGCTATTCTTTTTACTTTTTTATTTAAGAGGAAAAGAAAAAACAGGATAAGGTGTAGTAATTAATTAGGTCGGACCGATTGGCTTCTCACGTATGACCATTGTAGTTCATGTTGTTTGGGTAAAGCATGGACCTTATGAGCATAATATGGGCTTCGTCTTAGCAATTATTTTTTTAGATAACCTATTATGAGCTTTGTTTTAGGCAACTTAGTCATAATACTTTTTTAATTGAAGTTTCTATACTGGTCGTATTCCTCTCTGTCTAGATTTGCCAATTTTACTGCTCTTCCTAATAAAATGATTTGGATTATGAATGTGCCTATCCAGTTAGGTCGAACTTTTCCTCTAGGATCTTGGATTAGAGTCGTGATTTCTTTCAGCACCATGCATCCTTCTTACAAGTCCCAAAGCCTCACCTTTTTATTGAAGGCTCTCATGATTCGACCTTAGTATAATTGAACATTGTGTAACTCCCGTAGCTTTCTTTCATCCATCATTACCAACTCTTTATATCGAGCTCTTACTCATTCCGACTCTGGAATCTGACTTTATACTATTACCCTTAGTGAGGTATAGCTATTTCAATTAGGAGTATCGCTTCTATTCCCTATACTAGGGAATAAGGGGTTACTCTAGTCGAAGATTGAATCGAGGTTTAATATCCCGATAGAGCATGTTTAGCCAGTCATTATAGTTTTTAGCCATTTTCTTCATTATTCTCCGTATGTTCTTGCTTGCTGCTTCGACAGCTCCACTCATCTATGTTGATATAATGAAGATTTATGATGCTCGATTTTATATTTTTCCAATAAGCTGGCCACTTCTTTCTTAAAATGATTGCCCCAATCTCTTACCAATTCATGTGGCACCCCATATCAACATATGATGTTGTGAATGATGAATGTTATGTTAAAAATACCACAAGCATACGATGTAGTTGTATCTAGTAACTGGCAAGTACAAGCCGTATCCACAAGGAGTTATGTTTTCAAGCACGAAAGCTAACTCAAGCGTATTAATTTAGGAAAATAAAAAAGGAGATAGGAAGAGGAACTAAACTAGTGAGGCAAACAGGAAGGACTTTGATGATAATAAAACCTAAGATCAACTAACTAATCAAGTCAAACCCTCACCTTCCCATGTTACGCTAGCATTTAGAGATGACTGGTTACACCATAAAAGCTCACCTAAGCCCTCTTTTAAGGCAGAAGGATAGTTTAATTGTTCTAACTGCCTATTTTTATAGGGTTAGCCTAATTAAACTATAAGAATAGCAACTGTGGACCTAGTTAGGATTTGGACTATTTTCACGCCCAAATACTAGCTACCCTCCTTATCTACCCTAGACAATCAACATCACCTTTCAGTAATCCAATTGGCCTAAAACATAAAACAAAACTCTTCCAAGCATTTAATCTTACACTTGGTGGGCTTGACAGAAGACACTAAGTCTAAACATAAACAAGGTAGGCTAAGGCTTAAACAAGATCCATTACCCATCTCAATGGCTAACAGTAACCATAGAACACACCTTTGATTGCAAATAATAAATATGAAAACACAATCATAACAACGAGCCATTAAAGTAGCAAACAAACTAAAAAACATAAAAATAAAGAGAGAAAGAGAAGCGGAACTTAGTCATGAATAGCAAAATCCATAATCTTATACATGGTATACACTAATCTAGCCTAAGTTATTCTCCCCCTAATGGGATTTAGGTGGCTAAAATAAACGCTAAAAACTGCTCAGGGTCAAATACCCAAGGTAGTCTAAAAGATGTTTCAAATAAAGTTCAAAATCTACTTAAATATCGTAAAAATAGGCAGAATGCACAGTCGTGCTTCGACGAACCGGCAACCATGCACTTTTGAAACTGGCACACTGCCAGCCGTGCACTTCTGCATTGCTGCATATGCGCAAGTTCAGGGAATAAGACTAAAATCCATAAATATCTATATGGTTGTGCCTTAGTACACGACTAACTGTGCATTTTTTTAGGCTGCTCAATCTTGCTCTTTTTGCCCTCAAAACTTCATTGGACCTCTTTTCTTCCTTAAAAATCATCTGCATGGCTTTCTTTTGCATCAACACTTGTGGATTTCTTATTTTCTTGAAAACACTCCTAAAAATAAGAAAAACACTTCTTTAACCAAAATATGAATAGAAGGAAGCCCATTTGACTCTTTCTTATCATAATCCAACATAAAAATATGGCAAAAGAATTGCCAAATAAGGGGTTAAATGAGGTCAAAATAGAGGTTTATTAATGAATTTCACCATATGTTTCAAAGTGATATTGGCATAAGATGCTTCTTACACCCATTTTGTGAAGTAGTCGATTGCTACAAGCACATATTCATACCCTCCAGTTCTCTTAGGGCTTATCCATACAATGATATCAATTCCCCATACTGAACAGGGCCATTGATAAGTTAATGTTGAAATGAAAGAAGGTGGGTAATATTATAAGTTTGCATATACTTGACATTTGTGGCATCTTCTTGCATATGCATGGCAATCAGCCTCCATAGTGGACTAGTAGTACCGCATCCGCTAAAACTTCTTTGCTAATATACGATCGTTCATGTGCGATGTACATTCCCCACCATGGAATTTTTTTATTATTTCACGGGCCTCCTTGAGGGTGACACAAAGCAAATTAATACCTATGTCGATCTCTTTATACAACTTCCCTTTATCCTCAAAGTACTGTTAAGCTAACATCTGCAATGCTCATTGTGTTTCAAGGAGTATCCAGATGGGTGTTCCCTTTTTTTGTTGGCTACTGGTAGATGTCGTAATACCAAGCATGAAGGTGGATATGACATGCCTCTATTACATAACAATGTGCAAGTTTATCCCTCCTTTCTACTACTAGTGGCATGGAGTGGATGCCTCTTGGAATATTGATCATTGAGGCTAGCTTTACCAAGAAATCGGCAAACTGATTCTCCTCATTAGGCAAGTAGGTATATATAACGTGACTAAAGTTCTTGACGAGTTCAACCAAATGCACTTGGTATGTTGTTAAGGAATCACTCCTTACCTTCAGGCTCTATGATATTTAGTTAACTATGAGGATAAAATCACCATACACTCTTATGTTCTTTACCCATATTCAATAATAGCCTACAACCCAATGATGTAAGCTTCGTACTCAGCAACATTATTATTAATGTCAAAGTCTAATTTGACAGAGATTGGGGTGTGCGCACGCTCAGGGAATGCAAGGAGGATGCTCGCTCCAAATCCCTTCATCAGGAAAATCAAAGGTTTCTTCTCCTTGATCTTTTATTAGCAAATCTGCTAAGAAGTTGGGCACAAAACTTCCCTTAATTGATTTCTGTGGAAGGTAGTGGAGCTCGAATTTCGAAAACAAAACCATCCACCTAGCCACCTTTTCGTTGATCACTTGTTGCTGTAGTAAGTATTTTATGGGGCGCATGGGTGCTACCACATGTATTGTATGGGTATAGGTCAACATACAATAATGTTTAAGCTTCTTAGGTGCCCATACTAAGGCAAGGGTAGTTTTTCTAATGGAGAATGCCAAGTTTCATAGTTAAGGAATTTCTTACTCAAGTAATAGACTACACTTTCTTCCCTCTCAATCTTCTATGCCAGCATGGTGCCCATTGCTGTTGCAGTGGTTGTGAGCTATAGGGTGAGAGAAATGCCTGGTTGCAGAGGAACCAACATTGGTGGGTAAGAGCAGTATTCCTTGATCTTATCGGATGCTTCTTGACACTCCTAATCTCATTGTGGCTTGACCCCTTTCTTTAATTTCCTAAAAATGGGCTCACATACCATGGTTAATCTGGATATGAACCGGCTTTACAGGCGCCTTAGGAATCCTTATATTTCCTTTTCTGTCTTGGGAGGTGATATCTCTTGGATGACTTTGATTTTCGAGGGATTAACTGCGATTCCTCTTAATATCCTATCAGGCTTCCAGAGGTGACCCCAAATGCACAATGAATTCAAACGCATCCTATATTTCCTTAGTCTCAAAAAGAAATTTCGTAGTGTAGGGATGTGCCCTGCTCTTTCCTTGGATTTTATAATCAAGTCATGCAATAGGTAGCGGAAGTCCTTTAATAGGTTACCTAGGCTTTTTTTCAGCCTAAATGGCATCACGGTGTAGGAGTAGATTCCCCCAGGTGTAATGAAGGTAGTCTTTTATATATCTTCCTTAGCCATTTTGATATCATTGTGTCTAGCGTACCCATCCTTGAATAATATAAGAGCATGACTAGTGCTATTGTCAACCAGAACATCTATATGTGGCAAAGGGAAAATCATCTTTTGGACTTACCTTGTTAAGATCTCTAAAGTCTATGCATATTTGTACATTTCCATCTTTCTTAGGGACTGGGACTAAATTAGCTACCAATTAGGGGTACTATGTAACTCTAAGGAAGCCAGCATCCAACTATTTATGGACCTCTTCCTATATATTTAGAGCCCATTCCAGCTTCATTCTGCGGAGTTTCTACTTTACTGGTTAAGCATCTAGATAGAGAGGAATCTTATGTTTAGTAATATCCCAATCTATGCCTAGCATGCCTTTGCAAGACCAGCAAACACGTCTATGAATTCCCTTAGGAGTGAAATAAATTCTTCCTGCTATTGGAGAGTTAAGGAATGCCTTATTTTAATTACTCGTGGTTCTTCAGTTGTTCCTAAGTTAATTATTATAGTATCCTTTATTGTGGAAGTTGGATTTCTATGATCTTCCACTGCTTCAACTAGTTCTTTTAGGATAGTTTCTTTATTTTCATCATTATTATAAGCAAAGCATTCGAAAGGAGAAGAATATGACGAGTTGTAAGCAATAGGGTTCATCTTATTAAAATATGAAATGAGTACATCTAATGCAGAATAGACAGAAACAGAAGACTGACTCTTAGACTATACCCTAAAACCCATGCTAGACTTTCCTAAAGCTATAGTAAAGATTTTTCCCTCTTCCTTAGCCTTCCAAGTTACTTACATGTGGCTCTTCATGCTGGCTTTAATGATTAAGTCAATAGTGTTGAACCTTGGGTTGGCCATGGCGAGGGATAAGACAGCAGCATGATTGTCCCTCTTCCAATACTCTTGCCCAAACAACATACTAAAGATGTTGTTGTCAGCTTGATCAATCCAATATGGTGTGGATTGGTCTTTACCTTTCAAGGTCAGTGCCTCTCTTCTACTAGTTCGCAATCACTGAATACTTCTAACTTCGGAACCCAGATTCCCTTTCCTTTAATAAAATGAGGTTCAGGGAAACCATAAAAAGAGAAATTATTACCTTGGCACAGAAATTGTCCATTAAGAGTGCGTGGGTATGACCTTATGATGTAGTCCTTCCTATATTATTTCTTTCTAGCCACTTTTTGTGCTTGCTTCTTCTGTCGGGCCTCAATAACTTCTTCCGAAGTGCGTTGGTGCCTGAGCCTAAATTTATAATTTTCTTATTGGGTCAAAGGAAAGGTGGTCTATGCTTGTGCTCTTTGACGTAATGCTAATCTCGGAAAGTATCCAGTAGACCCATCCATGAAATTGAGGATTGTTAGACCTTTTCGGGATGATAGCACTAAAAAAAGTCCCTTACATGGCGATTAGGGTTGTCAATTCCATGGAATTTTATATCTAGTTTAGTGAACTTAGGAGGAAATTTTCTTTTCAGGATGGTATTGAATCCTATATAATCATTAAAGTAATTATTAAACATAGAGGATTCTTTCAGTAGTCGTTCTATATGATCGAATCACGAGTCCATGGAAGGAGCAGTTTTTCCCTCCTCTTCTTCCTTTTTTACAGCCTCTAGGTTTTCCCTCTTATCTTCCCCTTCTTCCTCATCGTAGGCTTCTTTGCCTTGAGGTTCTTTACTATGGTCCTGGAAAGCAAGGGCCATTATCTCTATCCTCTTATCACTTTCATCCATCCTAGCCTGCATCTTTTGTAATGTCTTCAGGATTTTAGCTATTTACTACTATTTCCAGCCATTGGAATTGGTTTTGTATTAGACTTGGACTTGAACTTTGTCCTTGACCCAGTAGATGGAGTTTCCTCTAATTATTCTCACGATAGAAGCCTCTAGATCCATGAACTTCGCTCATACACTTTCTTTGCCTTCCCTATCCTGGTTGACAATGTAAAGTACTCGGCATTAGCTGGTATGGATGCTTTTTATTAATGACCCCATATGATTCATGCTAACTTGAGGATCTAACTCTAAGACCAAGAGACCAGAATTCATCTTTATGGCATGAATGCAGACCCTAAAGGGATAGAGACATATCCTAGCTTCACAATTAGATCCCGGTTAGGTTCTAACCAGGCCCAAAACTTACCCTTTTTTAATTCTTCCTTTTTACTGGACTGGTATACATGTGACCTAATTAGTAGACTTTGCTAGCTGGACCCTAATGGATCCTGGCTGGTTTCTAGCTTGACATGAACATGAACTCCATTCTACTCCTAGATACAGACGACTAATTCATCCTTTTTTTACAACAATCCCGATAGGGATTACCCTTTTTTCTATTTTTGACCAAAAAATACTAATACTTCATTCAATTGGTTGAGAAAGCTTTTTGGTTCCAATTCCTAAACTCAGTTTTTTTCCCCCTAATTTGCACTCTTCTAAGACTCATAGTATCAATTCGTAGTCCATAGGGCCAAAGAAGTTAAATCATATAAGGACAAGTTGCATTCCAAATCAGACACATGAGTTCCAACCTAAAGAAGAGTTCTATATTACAAAGGTTTTAGGTAGGTTTTGAACAGTCCTCCCACGATCCAATGCTTCAAATGCCATCCATGTGGTGCATGGTATGACTATAATGCTTTGATTGCTTTCCTGAGTCATGACACGAAAGGTATGTCATGAGTGGTTGAAGCAATTGCATGCTCAGGCGAAAGTCTAAATGGACCCACCGATTGACCAGCCACTTTGCCGAGGGGTAGAATGAGTGTTTTGCCTAGAGACACTTTTGCTCCGCAATAGGTAGTGTCGTCTAGTTTAAGTGTCTAATGTAAGCATAATTAAGATAATTTCCCATATTAAAATTCAAATCTTGCACTCCTAAAAAATGTTTCTAGTAGAGTCGCCACTGTATGGTAATTAGGATTATGTAGTGCTAGTTGCTTTATATCTTTTTAGAAATCAAATTTATTATGTTTTTTATTTTATTTTGACATAACACACCAATGTAGACCTGCGCTTTCAAAATTAAAGGAAGTTAGGACTTGGGCTTGGCCAAGGAACCCGGCCAAGTTCCCTGGGCAAGGCCAGGTGTAATTCTACTGGATTAGGTTCTAGCAGTTCCGTCAGCCTAACCCAGAATCTAGGTGCAGGTCTGATTCCGGAACTTGGCCGGTTTCTTGGGTCAAATGAGAACCTTACTTCTAGTCCAGGCATTTTCCACTGATATGGTCTAAATCTATTTTCTCCAGTTTAGCAATGCAGGAGCAGATGCCAAATGAAAAAGTGAAAAAAAAAAGCATTAATCTTTTTACTAACAGAGTCACTAGTGACTCTTAGGAAAACTTACAAACCATACCACCTTTCGAAGTAGACCATACTGATAGGGGCATCGAAGGAATACCGAAGGGACAAATTGAACCTGCTTCGAAAGGGTTTTCGAAAGGCCCCAAGCAATCCGTATAGTGGGGACCATCTTGACTCCTTGGTTTTGAACCGAGGTTCTAAATTCGGTGGCATGGTACGGCGATGTGATGGGGTGTACCCTATCAACGTCCATCATCACTAATGCCCTCTACTAATCAACATGAGAAATTAAAGCTTAATTATACTAATATGCATTCATGCAACAGGTTTGAATCATTGATATAGTCAAGGGATAATGTCATTCGAAATAAGCAATAGGTAAAATTATTCAAACTATTGCAGCAGGCAGGGATAAGACTAACTTAAAAGGCTACATCTTTGCCAAACCACTATCAACTAAATTTTATGAAAAATAGCAAAGATAAAGGGAGAGAATGGTTATAAAATGTGCCCTTAGGATAACTGTACCTAAATCCTTTGGGAACAAACAGACGACGCTTTATGGAACTGATGTGATTTCCGTCGCCTAACAAACACTCTCTCTCTTTTAGAAAAGGGCATTCTAAATCGCTCTCTTTTTTCGATCTTTGTGCTGCTCTCAATGGTTTTTGTCGTCCCCCAACCAAGGGGTCAGCCCCCTCTCTTGGCTGTTGAGGAGACTGCATGAATCAGCCTAGGAAAGGGAGACCTAATCCTGTTTCAATTAAGTTTCATCTAAATCAAACTATCTTGGTAGGCTGAAACTCTAATTAATTAACATATATTAATTAATTAGGCACAAAAGTCTAGTTTGAGTTAAGGTCTATGTGATTTAGCCTAATCAGAATAGGTCTCACCCAGAAACAGAACAGGAACCTAGGCGGGCTCTTGTCCTGGAGAACCCAACTAGGTTATCGTAGAGACTGGCTTATTAGGCCAGTTCTTCTGGCGGCTTTGATCTGTCTCTATTTTCCTTCTATTTATTTTCTGGCTTCTATTGCGTTGGGCCCTTAAGCACTCAAACTGGACAATAAATTTCATCATCCGGCTATAAAAAAAAAATGTCATTTTAGGCGCTACAAAACTTCACCATGCAAATGCACTGTAAATTTATGAGCATTTTCTTCATCCACCATCTTCATAAGCTTTTCACCCACACCACATTCACACTTGTTGCAAGTACAACTGCAAACCTCACCTGATTCTCTAATTCACTCCTTAGCACCATAAGCATTGAATAAAATTTTACCACTTCCAATCCTCCTTGCTTGCACCGGCTAAATTAGTCTTGAGTTGGTGTATGTTTAGGAAATTAGAAATCGCGTAGCATTTCTTTAGGTTTTCCACATAAGCTCCATCTTCTTAATGTATGTAATACTCGTTCAAAGCTTCAAGTCGATAAAATTGAGTATCCATAAGCAAATTATAGAGTTTTCCATTCCCAAGCTTGCAACTCCATTGGTTCATCTTCTTCTCTTATTATTGGTTTCTTTAAGGTGCCTTCGATAAACCCTAATTTTTCTTAGCCTTGAGAGTGCTTCTAACCGCTTTCTTCCATGAGTCATAGTTTTTTGCATCGAAAACCACACTGTGATTAACACTCAAGGTCCCTCTGAGAGATGTAAGAAGTATGAAGAGTGATTTCAATTATGAACTTTTTACCTATCATGGTTGTTTTTAGAACTATGGTTTGGAATTTTTTGGGAAAACCTCAGGGGTCTGATACAATGTAGGTGAACCAATATTTGATGTTAGATTGAATGGTGTTAATGCACCCTATTTCTCTACCTCCTCATTACAAGACCCTTAAATCATTAAATACATACACAGCTTATGCACTTAATTACACATCTAATCCTAACTTGGGGCCTAAGAAACAAAATCAGTCCTACCAAGAATTGGAAAGCTGAATATTTCTAGAATATTGATAAGATTAAGATAAAATCTATCTTAATATCTTTTCTGACCTGCTTTGAAGATATCATACTATACATAGAGTTCATGTGCTGTCTCATAAGTTTATACTCAATGTTTCAATTTTTTCATTGATAGGCTAAAAAACCAAATTAAAAAAATGATAGATTAAGAGTTTTTATAGTGAATTTTGCTTACTTAAGGTCAATTTAAGCGCTTAATCAAAACCAAACTATTACGCTGTTCTTTTCGTGGGTAAATCTATGGCCTCCACTCATTTCGGCTCATTCCCACTCACTCGCACTACTTAAAATAAATACCACTCATTCTCACTCCTTCCTGTTCCAACCCACTCTTTTCCACTCTCTTCCATTCCCTCCCACTCCATCCCACTACTTCCCACACTCCATTTCAATTCTTGCCAGTTCATTCCATTCCTTCCTTCTTTACTACTCTATTCCATTCCTTTTCACTCTTGTGTAGAACAAACCGCTTCTACCCACTCCATCTGCTTTTTCCCAATCCATTCCATTCATTTCCATTCCACAACTGCAGTATATCTACGAAAAGAATAGGGTCTATAGTGGCACTACGTGTGTTCTTAACTACGACGGTTGAAAAATACGACTTCCCGATCATCCCATGTACTGTTTGCTTCATCAAATAAAATGTGAGCTATATTTTGTACTATCAACACCAAATAAATTGGAAGTGCAAAAGAGATAAAACCATCCTTTATTGTAATTCTATTAAAATGAAAGTTATGATTGATTACAGAATACAAATGTCTACATATGACATCTAATTTTTCTACTAAACCACTCGAATATTAGTTGAAATCAGAAAGCAAGTAATTGAGACATTTTATTGGCATAAATTTAAAAAATGAATGTCAATAAGTTCACCTTTTGGAGATTTGGACGAAAATAATACAACTATTAAAATTAGTAAAAACTATTCTAATATTACGCTGAAATCGAAAAATAAGTAAGTAATTCAGACATTTTATTGACATAAATTAAAATACTTGAATGTCAATAATTGCATCTATTGGAGATTTGCACAAAAATAATGCAACTGTTAAAATGAGCATCTGACATGTCCCACGGAAACCTTTCGGCTGTTTATGTTTAACATACAAACTTCAAGTCAAAAACACTTTAGCTTTTGGATCTAATAAAAAGATATAGCTTGTCTATTAGTGAATTATGGTGCTAGAAACCATCAGATAAATACACCATTAGCTTGTGAAAATTAAGTTATCACATCTCAAATTAGTAAAAAGTGTATATACCTAATTTGCTGCAAGTAAAGTAGATACCCCTAAAATTTTGCAAGCAGTGAGATGATAGTCCTATTTATCACAGATGAATGTCGGCGTTGAAAAAAGTGTAAGAAATACACCATCTACACATAGAATTTACATGGTGGTATTGTTTTAAAAATAAAAATCAATGGTCGGCATGTTAGGGCAATAGATTCAAACATGAAAAATTATTCTCATTCAAGAACATTAAAGATTAGATTATTAGTACTCAAAAGCCAAAACTATGTCTTATTAATGAGAGAAAATCTATGAGCGGACATAAAATTCTGCTCCTTTGCAGTTAATAGTAGCTTAGCTTTAATAAATAGATACCCAATGGTAACAAAATTCTAAATGATAAATAAGAACCTAAATGGAAGAGAAAATGTTCACATGTTAATGATTAGTGATTAGAAAAGAATTGCTGCATAAATAATCCTGATAAAAACCCTTAAGGTTATTACATTTAGTCAGTCAGGCCATTGGAAGTAAAACTATGTCTTACAAACAATGGCAGATCTAGACTTTTGAATTATGGGTGCTCACATACAAACATTCATCACCATATGTATCAAAAAAGTAAAGTTCAAATAATATATGAAATATTACAATAGTATACTATTAAATTGTCCTTTAGCATTTTTCATGCTTTGGAATCAATACATGATAGAATCATTAGAAATTGAGTCAAATACACCTTTCTCTATATAACAAACCAAATAATCATTCAAAAGCTGATCACACATTCGATTCCGAAGCAACCTACCATTAGATAATAGCTAATTAGATATTAACTTAAACTTCAGCAACATGAAAATGTGGGGTAGCACTGAAACAGAGTGCAAGAAAAAGTGGGTATTAAACAAGAATCCTCACAAGTTCTTCCAATTTTTCAAACTTCATAGATACACAACGACATAAAGATTTGCCAAATGTCAAGTGTGAATCACTAAATCTAACAATTATAATTTTGTAAGAGCATAAAACATATTCACATTGTGAATTTCACATGAGTGATAACAATCATTAGCCAATCCAATAACCAAATAATTTCATTCAACAATATCCATCTACATAACATGAGATAAGAAGCGAGCAATTACAAGTAATTCAAGCAAAAAGAAATCTAAAGGTTCAAAACCCTAACCTGCGTCTAGGCTAGGCATGGCGGGGGATGGGGCCGGGTGCGGCGTTAGGAAACAGTGGCTGTTGTGGCCGGTAGGCATTGCTGAGTAGGGATGGTTGTCACTAATATTGGCGAATAGGGGGTGGAATGTGGAGCCATGGAGGAGAGGGAGTGAGAGGAAGGGCTGAGAAGAAATGTCAAGAAATAGCATTCTGCCAGAATCTGCCTTCAGCCCTTCACTGATTGTGTTTTTTAAAAAACAAAAAAAGAATGAAAATTTATGCTAAAATTAGACCGAGGGTTCAGTCCAGCACTAGGGAGTGTCCACCAACCTAATGCGTTTTTTTTTAGGGCCTTTTCTTAAGGGTGTCTGCACTTTAATATTTTCATACCACTTAAACGGCCTTATTAGGGATTTTTTTTTTTTTAAGGTTAGGGGTGTCCATGGACACCCCTAACTTGTGCATAAATCCACCCCTGCTACAGACCAATAATTTTTGCCATAAGACATGGATTATTGTATTTTATTTATTAGTGGATAGCTATTTTTAATAGTGGATTAAAGAAACTATGTTCGATTAAACTAGCTATTAGTTAAGCTAATGAATACAAAATGATGAAGAAGGATATGAATGTCGTTCAATATTATTATTGTCATCGCCGTCGTTATTGTTATTTTACCATTGTTGTTGTTGTTATTATTTTATTCTTGTCATTATTGTTGTTATTATTATCATAAATTTTATACAAGTTGGCAAAAATCATATGAATTTTTTGATATAGAAGGGCGATCAAGATTACGTTCAATCTTGCAGCAATTATAATTCGAAGCTCTTAGAGTTGATTATACAAGGCTTGAATCATGTAGAGTAATTTGAAAAAAAAAAATCTAGTGGTAAAGCGGTAGATTAAAAGGAGATGATTATGGGTTTAAGAGACTACAACAAAAAGTGTTAATCTCTCTCCACCTCTTTGTGCACTCTTTCATGGTAATCCCGCCATCACTTAGGGATTGGGTTTAGCATGTGATGCTTTATGGTGACAGTAGTAGCCACCATCAATCTGATTCAACAATTCGTTGACAATCACCGAGTAATGAGATCCTATGCTTCTGCGCTAAGGTATGTCCTAAACTTCCAATAGTAGTATCAGAGCCATTGTTGCTCGAATTTGACCATGGTTAATTCAAATCATGTTTTGATAAGCAATTAATATGTTTAATCTTGATTCAAAGCATGATTGCGTGTTGTTGTGTGTGATTACACTAATTAAACCCATAAGAGGCATGGTTAATTACGTCTGCTCCAATGAACTTGACTTGCATTGGTTTTTAAATGGTTTATTCAATTCTGCAATTATCTTTTTCAAGGCCTAGCAAGTTTCTATACTAATTAAATTGTTATAATTCCTAAGTTTTGCTAAGTGTTCTTGTATACTCAGAATAGTAACCCTGGACCTGGAGTCCTTAAACCTTCACCCTTTGATGTGACTCTATCGATCAACCCAAAAAGGTCATCTTCGCCTTCGTGGCTACAGCGACATTAGCCTTAACTAGGTCTTAATGGCCTAAGCGAGACACTTCAAACAGCAATAAAAACAAATAATTAAAAATTAAATTTGAGAAAGTATCCAAAACAAGAAGAAGGAAAGCAAGAAAGGGGGATCCGACCATACCCATTAGAAACCATACAGAGGGACAACGTGTGTGTGCATCACACACTATATGAAGGTAGACTTAGTGTCCCTTCTTCCTCCTCCGCCTGTCAAATGAGTCAATATTTGCAAATCCGTTAGAGAAAACTGCAAACCGCTTTGACGAGAAGTACTTAGATCCACGTGCCACCGCATGTGAGGCATGTTTTTGTGCGTGACTGGCAGATTCCAGTCCCTTGGCGACCAATCTAGACCCTAGCAGTGTCGGCTTCACATAGGGAAATGTCACAGAGGCTTGTGTGCCTTGAATTTGTTGCGATGGATGGTAGTTTTACATCCTCTTCCTGTTACTCGAGCACCAATAGCTGCATGATTGGGCTTCTTAGCAGAGGTGGTTGCTAGAAGGAGGAGAATGGAAGTTGGGGTGGTGGGCGAGGCACTGAAGCAAATAGATGGAGTTAAGTTGCCCATTTTCCTTGTATGGCAGAGGCACCAGAGCTAAGTTCCGTTTATTAGGTAGAGAAAGAAGCCAGAGAGGGAGAGAGATTAAAAGTGTTGAGGAGCAGAATGAAGTTAGAAAGCGAAGGGTCTAAGAAGATGAAGAATTGTTCAGGGATTGAGGGTTTCTGTTTATATTTCTTTTATTATTATGTGAATATGTTTCATAAGGCTAAAAAATAATGTTACATAATTGAGTAGATATTTATGAATTCATTTCATAAATTCGTAGTAATTACATAAATATGTTTGATATAGTTATTGCGATCCATATATGAGAATGCCTCGTAAGTTATGTTTTATATTAATTCGTTTTATGTAATTTAAATTTAAAAGATTATTTAACCAGTTTCATGTCATTATTTAGATGTTCATAGTATATAATTGTTTTATGAATTCGTTTCATAGAATTTAAATTCACAATATTACATGAATACGTTTGATATAATTTGTGAGTAATACTTGGATTCATTTCATATTATTTAATTTTGTAATATTATATGGATGTGTTCTATACAATTACTTGCGATTAATATTTAGACGTGTTTTATGTTACAAATTATGTTGTATAAATATGTTCTATATCATATTTTGTCACATGAATATGTTTCATGTCAGTTATTAATTAGTGAAATTATATAAATGTGTTTTATATATGTACTAATTACATTGGTTGTTATGAATTTGCTAATTATGTAGTTTAGCAACATTTTATGAATTTGTTTTATGAAATCTAAATTCATGAAATTATAAATGTGCTTTATAATTTATGGGTGACATTTGAATATGGTTCATGATTATTAGATAAATGTTTTTTATGTAATACTATATGGGCTTTAATGAACTTCTTTCGTAACATGTCGTTATTTGAATTTCACAATATCGTTTCATTCTATTATATGAATATGTTTTATATATATAATAATAGTTGCTATTACATGTGTCATTAAAAAGAGTTTTAAATGACATATTTATAATTTTATAAATTCATTTTATATAACATAACATCATCTGAATTTGTTTTACATGATTAAGTTGAATATCTTTGTGATATTTCTAATTGTGTTAATTAATTTAACAATTGAGTAATCCATAAATTTTATTTTCTAGAAAAATATGGTAGTTAAATTATAAAAATTTCTAATTCACGTTTGTATGTGCTTAGCAAAATTTTCAATCATGCGACATGAATGATGGAGTTTTTGATAATTTAATTATTTGAAAATATGCCTAATGTCCATCTTTTATATATATACTTCTAGATAAAGAAATTAAAATTTGGTTGGTGATTTGCTTACCAATGAAAAGTTTGATAGCACTAACTATGACACAAAGTGTGAGAAGATTCAGTTTCTTCTGAACAAGTGTGAAGTGTTAGAACACTTGATGGCTTTTAGGCCTCTTAGAATAGTAAAGATGGTACTGCTAATGAGTAGTATTGAGAAAACCTAAGGGTATACTGAAAATGGTCTGAGAACGATCGATTAACATGCTATACTATGTTGTATAACATGTGGTGGGGGAATTTAAAAGTTATTCCATTGCTAAGTGCATGTGGGATCAACTTAAATTCATGTTCGATCAGGTTCTTTTTTTTTTTAACCTCTGAACCCGAGGGTGGTATTGTCAGAAGGAAAAAGACCAAGGGAAATAGAGAGAAGAAAACAGCGCATATGAAATGCTATAAATTATGGAAACAAGAAACCCTAGACTCAGGATTGTCCCAAGCCAACTAAGGTACGTTCTTTCATAGTTACCCCTGAATATTATGTGTGGCTGAAGTATTTTGATGTACCTGTCAAGGGTCTAAGCCAAAACTCAAATTAAGAGTGAAAGTTTAAAACCAAGGAAGAATACAATCAAGAAAAAAACCAAGGAAAGTGGCACGTTAGGGGCTGTTTGTGAGGCAGCAACAACATGAGGTAGGGATGGAATTTAGAATCAAAGGATTCTAAATGGGAAAAGGAAAAGGAACTTGAAGCATCTTCAAAGGATTAAATGAAAACAAAGCTAGAAAGTAAGAATACAAGACTTTGCAATCTAAAAACTAGCTTAGTAATCTTCAAACCCGTGTAGATAAACATGATAGATGGATAGAACTAAACCTTTGTTTGGATACAGAAACACCACCAAATGAAGGTTTAGGGCCCCTAAACTTGATTAAGATACAGAAATAACACTTAAACAAGCTTAAGACTTCACTTGAACATCACCCTAACTGGCCTAGTTAAGGATAAGCAAGTTCAGTATTTGGATGCACCAAGGCGCGAAAGCAAAAAGCTCTCAAAGGGGTTTTCTTTCAATTCTGATATTCAAATATATTACACAATGAACAACTAAGGCTCTTATATAGCCTTCAAAATACACTCAAAGAGCTTTCCTTCTAAGCTAGGAAAGGCATTAAGCTCACCTAAACTACTTAGTACATGGTTAGGACTTAAACATGCATAAGCTGAAAGTTTAAGCTATAAAATGCAAGTCTATCTTCTTAAAACTCTTTCCTGAGCATTAAGGAACCTTGTTGACTCAATTTCCCATCTAGGAAGGTATCATTACACGGCTGCCACTTCAAAAAGGCTGAAGAATGCATGGTTGCCATGTCAAGCTTGAGTGGCTGTGTCATGGCTTGTAAAATGGAGGCTTCTTCTTGCTCCACGTGTCTCACACCTATGTGGCTGGGTGGCAGCTTACCAAGCAGCTCAAAAATACAAAGTAGGCAAGCACACACCTCTAGCAAACCCAACTAGGAGGGAAAACCACCTAGCTAAGTAACCGGGTGTCTAGGTGCCGGTTTCTGCCTTGTCTTGTGCTTCATGGTTGACACATCAAATGCTGAGTAATTTGAGCTTTCTTTACATGGAAGGAAACCTTAATATGTCTAGTTTACCCTCATTTTTGAATCAAAGCATTTGGACGTCATTTGGCCCTTGAAATAAGCTGAACACACGAACCGTGCAGAATCTGGTCCAAAACAGCATGCGACTAAAAATGAGCTTCGTTCATTGACCAATTGAAATCCAAATCTGGTAATTCCATTTGGACATGAAAGCTAAGATCTTGGGGATTCCAAAAAGGTAAAAATTCAAGGTTTAGACCACCACTAAGCTTGTCAAATTACATACCCAAAAACCGGGTACATTCTGTTTGAACTGGCAGTTTGTATATCTTGGTTTTATTGGCTAATTTGAGAGGGTAAATGAAGTCCAAATGGGATGAAACTTGATTTTCTGGAAATCTGGCTTCGTGAACTTCAATCTCAATACAAAATATTGGACTTAAACCTTAAAGAAGTTCAAGTAATTAACCTCTCAAAACCGGGTTTGCTGCTGGAAGCAAACTATGACCCGCTGTTTTAGGTCTTAAACAAAATAAGGATGATTTATTCATCCTTTAAACACAAAATGAAATTACCTAATTGATTTGCTTCTTTTAAATTAATGGGTATGGAGGGATTTCCATCATTGTCCCCTTGTTGAAAAAGATTTGTCCACAAATCTAATTAAGTAATTACTTCTTCTCCTTACTTCAGTTCTGGCTGAAATAAAATCAGCCATGAAAACAAGTCTCTCTTGAATTTAGAGACTCTTTTCTTTGCTCTCCCCTTGCTGATCTGAATGGTGGACGTAGGGGACTTCTTAGACTTGCTTCGAACCAATTCTTCAAATGCTTTTAACTCAAAATTAGGAGCTTTTAGTAATGGTTCTGAAATGGATTGATAGAAATTTGGGTTGAGTGTTTTAGGTGTGGGTGGAGTGGAAAAAAATGATGGTGGTTCATGAAAAGTGGTGGGAAGGCTGAGATGCTCATGGCTTCTAGGTGGATGGTGGATGTTTAAAGTGGGCATATCACCTTTATTTGCCTCAATCTCTATTTCCTCAATATCATCTTCTTCATCCTCTTCTTTTTCCTCCTCTAATTCGACCTGCTTCGGTTCTTCCACCAATTGCATCTTTTTTTCCTCCTGATTTTCCTCCTCTCTCATGGCTTTCCTTTCTTCCAAGGTAATAACCTTGTTGTTTGGGCAATCCGTGGCTAAGTATCCAAGCCCTTGGCACTTGAGACACCTCCGAAGTGGTGGGGGAAATATCATTTGTGGGGTTGGTTCTTTTTGTGGGGTGGAAGGGAATGAACCCGTGGGCTTAATGGAGATACTTTCTTTCATGGGCGTGTAAGTGGATGGGCAAAAGGAACCCTTCATCTTACTACTCAATTTCTTCCAAGTTCTCACCTTCTCTTTTCCCTTCTTTTTTTGCTCAAACTTATACTTATTCCACCACTGAAGTGCACAACCTCTCAATCTTGAAATAATCACTTTGAACTTCTCTTGGTCACTAAGGATACAACAAGCAAAAACTCATTCCACCTCAGATAACCAACCTATGAACTCTTCCTTTTCGCCACGAAATTTTGGAATTGTAAAGCAAGCATATCCAATATCAATAAAAGCTAGTTCTTTCTCCAAGTTCATTGAAGATGGCATAAAGGATGAGGTCTAGGGTTCTTTGCGGATTGATTTGAAACGTAAGTAGGCTATTTGTGTTTGGATTTAATTTGGGAGCGTGGGGTTCAGGCAAGGATCTGAACTTGCTCTGATACCAAAAATGATGTACCTGCCGAGGGTCCAAGCCAAAACTCAAATTAAGAGTGAAAACTTAAAACCAAGGAAGAATACAATCAAAAAAAAAACCAAGGAAAGTGGCACGTTAGGGGCTGTTTGTGAGGCAGCAACAACATGAGGTGGGGATGGAATTTAGAATCAAAGGATTCTAAATGGGAAAACGAAAAGGAACTTGAAGCATCTTCAAAGGATTAAATGAAAACAAATCTAGAAAGTAAGAACACAAGGCTTTGCAATCTGAAAACTAGCTTAGTAATCTTCAAACCCGTGTAGATAAACAAGGTAGATGGATAGAACTAAACCTTTGTTTGGATACAAAAACACCACCAAATGAAGGTTTAGGGCCCCTAAACTTGATTAAGATATAGAGACATCACTTAAACAAGTTTAAGACTTCACTTGAACACCACCCTAACCGGTCTAGTTAAGGATACGTGAGTTCAGTATTTGGATGCACTAAGGCACGAAAGCACAAAGCTCTCAAAGGGGTTTTCTTTCAATTCTAATATTCAAATATATTACACAATGAACAACTAAGGCTCTTATATAGCCTTCAAAATACACCAAAAGAGCTTTCCTTCTAAGCTAGGAAAGGTATTAAGCTCACCTAAACTACTTAGTACACGGTTAGGACTTAAACATGCATAAGCTGAAAGTTTAAGCTACAAAATACAAGTCCATCTTCTTAAAACTCTTTCCTGAGCATTAAGGAACCTTGTTGACTCAGATTCCCATCTAGGAAGGTAACATTACATGGCTGCCACTTCAAAAGGGCTGAAGAATGCATGGTTGCCATGTCAAGCTTGAGTGGCCGTGTCATGGCCTGTAAAATGGAGGCTTCTTCTTGCTCCACGTGTCTCACACCTATGTGGCTGGGTGGCAGCTTACCAAGTAGCTCAAAAAGACCAAGTAGGCAAGCACACACCTCTAGCAAACCCAACTAGGAGGGAAAACCACCTAGCTAAGTAACCGGGTGTCTAGGTGCCGATTTCTGCCTTGTCTTGTGCTTCATGGTTGACACCTCAAATGTCGAGTAATTTGAGCTTTCTTTAGATGGAAGGAAACCTTAAGATGTCTAGTTTACCCTCCTTTTTGAATCAAAGCATTTGGACGTCATTTGGCCCTTGAAAGAAGCTGAATACTCGAATCGTACGGCGTGCAGAATCTGGTCCAAAACAGGATAAGACTGAAAATGAGCTTCGTTCATTGACCAATTGAACTCCAAATCTGGTAATTGTAATTGGACATGAAAGCTAAGATCTTGGGGATTCCAAAAAGGTAAAAACTCAAGGTTTAGACTAACACTAAGCTTGTCAAATTACATGCCCAAAAACCGGGTACATTCTGTTTGAACTGGCAGTTTGTATATCTTGGTTTTATTGGCTAATTTGAGAGGGTAAATCAAGCCCAAATGGGATGAAACTTGATTTTCTGGAAATCTGGCTTCGTGAAATTCAATCTCAATGCAAAATATTGGACTTAAACCTTAAAGAAGTTTAAGTAATTAACCTGTCAAAACCGGGTTTGCTGCTGGAAGCAAACCATGACCTGCTGTTTTAGGTCCTAAACAAAATAAGGATGATTTATTCATCCTTTAAACACCAAAATGAAATTACCTAATTGATTTGCTTCTTTTAAATCAAGAGGCATGGAGGGATTTCTATCATATTTGTTGCCAACTATGATCCCTAATGGATTGTAGGCATGGGAACAACGAAGCATGTAGTTCAGGACCAAGTCAATTTTATGAACTTTCATCGCTACCCGTTGGGTTCACAGACTGTCATTTTAGAAAACAATAGTGAAGAAGATATCCTTGAAATAGGGACACATTATCTTAAACTCCATGCAGAGAATGCGCTGCTTCTTCACTATGCTCTCTATGCGCTTGGGGTATAACGTTCCCTTGTGTATTTTGCTTATGAGAATCTGTTTTCTCTTCCGATTTTTGTCTATTATATATTATGGTAATTTGTTTGGCCATGCAACATTGAAAGATTTTTTTTGATGTTTTGGACGAAATGAAGCATCTTCCATCTTTGCCTCATTTTTTATTCTGTTTTTAGGCATGCTCAACTTGATAATGAGGGCCAAGATAGAGTAAACAAACTAGCCAAATATGGACTTTTAACACCTACTAACTAGGGTTAAGTTGCCCATATGAGATTTAACTTTAGCAAGCAAAGCAACTGTAAAGTCTTTGGGTAAGGCCAAAATCGAGTCCTTTGAAGTTCATTCACTCCAACATCTGTGGACCCATGAATGTGAAAGCACGTCACGAAAAATTTCATTTCATAACTCTTATAGATGATTCATAATATAGATATGTGTACCTATTAAATCTCCACTATTAGGTACTTGATGTGTTCAAATATTTGACTGTGGAAGCATAGACAGCTAACGACACCACATACCTCGCAACAATGGCATTATAGAGTGCGGGAATCGTACGTTGCTTCATATGATCAAGTCAATGATGGAACATGCTAAGCTTCTAATTTGTTTTTTGGGGGGGTACGTAATAAGTCCTTAAAGTGCACACTATTTTGAGGCCATTGTGCGCCCTTCTTTTAGGAAGAATTATGTTGTCTATGTTATAATTTATACTTTTTTTTTTCAGTTTTATGCTCGAGCATGGTTCTTTTCTGTATTTTGTAGGTTTTTGGACCATTTCACCCTAAAGTTGACCATAATTGAGCATACCTTGACTCCGCATTTACACTCCCCAGTCACCATGCCTATGGAAGAAGAAAAAACAGAGGATTACCAAGATAGAGCTCACCACGGACTGTCCGTGGTGAGGCCATAACTCCAAGCCTATTCATTTTCCTTCATCGTGTGGCCAAGGATGAGTTCGTGGTGAGGCCATAACTCCAAGCCTGTTCATTTTCCTTCATCGTGTGGCTGAGGATGATTATATTCCTCTTTAAATAGAGTCATTTTCGGCAGAGAGGAGACATACAGAAAAGAAAGAGAACTCTTCTCTCTAGTTTTCCATTCCTTTTCCATTTTTTCTAAGTCTAGTTTAGATTTTTAGTAGTTTTGAGTGTGAGTGCTGAAGAAGGGCTTACTGGTTTAAAGCCCTTGCAAAGTTGGGAAACCTTTGAAGGATCTCCAATTGTGCTAAGTTTTCTTCTCTTAAGCTTTGTTTAGTTTTGTTGTTTAAACATGTGTGAGTGGTTTTCTCAATCTAGGGTTTGTTAGCCAAGTATTGATGTTGAAATCTTTCATCTTCATTTAGTTGTACTTGTTCTTGATAAGGATTGGTTGAATTCTATCTTACGTGTGAAATTGTTGTGATTGAATTTTGGCCAAATTCATTTGCTAATTCTAAATAGTTAAGTGAAGAACTTAAAGATGAAACTTTCTATTTGATTAACAAGATAGGACTTGACTTAGCAATACTTAAAAGAGATTCACTTGTTAAGAGGATCCTCCAGCGATCAAAGATCTATAACTTAGATTAAACAAGGGTATTTGAAAGAATGACTGGTTAGTGTAGGCAATTCGATTTATTTCGAAGGAATATTGAATTCTAAATGCAATTGCACTCCTTTCAATCCCCCATTATAGATCAAGTACATGATATATTTTATTGATGTGCATCTTCCCAAGGTGAAATAAATCCCTAGATGTTTTTAATTGATTGAATTTTCCAATTAGGTTATAGTGTCATTCAAACTGTCTATTGAAATTGCTTGCTTATCACTTTTATAGGACAAAACTCAATAGATTACAATTGGTCTTCATAGGAACGATATCTTTACTAAACTACAACACTCGTGCACTTGCAGGCACAAGTTAAGTTTCTGGCTCTATTGTCGGGGACTAAATTTATGGATATTGAGTTAGCCTTTAGAAATTGACTTAGCATTTTATGATTATTTTCTTTTCCTTATATTTTTTATTTGCGTTAGTAGTTATCATACCAATTTTGTAGATTTCCCCTATATATGCAAAGTCCCTTTTCGTTTGAATTCAATCCAGAAATTAAAAGGACTTTTCACTCTAGAAGGAAAAAATTAAGGGTAAAAGAGCAAAGGCTCAAGGATCAACCAGTTCCTTCATCAATGGCAGGAATAAGCGGTGACCAAAGGATGCTCCAGGGAGTCCAAGGCATTCCCTCGAGCATCGTTTGGCCAAATGTAGAAACAAACAACTTTGAGCTCAAACCAGCCCTTATCCATCATACAGCAATCTCAGTTCGGAGGCACCTCGTTAGAAGATCCAAACTTACACATCTCCATCTTTTTAGAGGTGTATTATACGTTAAAGCTCAACGGAGTTTCTAGCGATGCCATCCGCTTACGCCTATTTCCCTTTTTACTTAGCAATAAGGTAAGGGTGTGGCTTCACTCATTGCCTCCAAGATCCATAACGACATGGGATGAGCTTACAAAAGTCTTTCTTGCCAAGTTCTTTCCTCCAAGTAATACGGCAAGCTTGTGAAATCAAATCACTACTTTCTCTCAAAAAGAAGACGAGACTCTCTATGAAGCTTGGGAGCAATTCAAAGATCTTTGATGCTTATGCCCTCACCATGGCCTTCAAAGATGGATGATTGTGCAAACATTTTATAATGGAGTCATCCAACTATTGAGGTCTATTATTGATATGGCAGCAGGAGGTGCCCTTATGAACAAAACTAAAGATGAAGCATACAATCTTGTAGGAGAGATGTCCCTTAGTAATTTCCAAAGGCTATTTGAGAGAGCCCAACCCAAGCAGGTTAGAGGTAAGCTGGAATTAGATGCTATTTCTATTCTTTCTTCTAAAGTTGATGCTAGGTCTCAAAAATTAGAACGCTTAAATGTTAATTCTGTTAGGTTAAGTAACCCCTTCCCATTATGTGATACATGTGGATCAGTTAGCCATTTTACTATGCATTGTCAAGTGGGTAGTCCTTTTGCCCAAGATATAAGTGATCAGGTCAATTATGTGAACAACCATGACCTAAACCAACAAATGACCTTTTCTTTAGCACGTATAATCCAGGTTGGAGAAATAACCCCAATTTCTCTTATAAGTCTAATGCCCCACTCATTCCGCAAATGAATTTTAAACCACCCCCTGGATTTCAAAGACCATCCTATCCTCAACAAACACTCAAAAATCTAACTTAGAGTCTATAATGGAGAATATGCTTTTGGCTCAACAAAAGCAAGATGAGTACATTAAGTAATTGGCCTCTAAGGTTGATGTGTTTACTACTCATAATAAGATATTGGAAGCTCAAATAGCTCAACAAACTACGTCTCTGGGTGGACTGCCTAGTAAACCAGAATCTAACCCCCGTGAGCATTGTAACTGTGTTACCTTAAAAGAAGGGGTGGAGCATCCTGAGGACATAACACTTAAGGAAGATGAAGAAGTGATCATGGCTGAGATCAAGGACAAAAATGATGAGGGTGAGCCCATAACTTTTAGAGAAAATGATAGCTTTGGGATTCCCAAAGTCTTCCCTCTTAAGTTTGCTTACCTAGGTGGCTTTTCTATCCCCTGTGTTGTAGGAAAAATGAAGATTGAAAGAGCCCTATGTGACCTTGGTGCAAGTGTCAATTTAATGCCATACTCTATGTTTCATAAGCTTCATTTGGGACCATTGCGATCCGCACCTTTTACACTCCAATTAGCAGATGGTTCTGAAACACGACCTTTGGGTACATTGGATGATTTACCCATAAAAATAAGAGATTTTTAGGTGTTGGAAGATTTTATCGTTGCTAGTATGACTGAGACTGACGATGCACAAATTATTCTTAGGAGACTCTTCTTGACTACTTCAGGTTACACTATTAATGTAAAAGGGGGCCGAATAACATTTGAAGCAGGGGTGTTATGCTACATGTTGTTTCATGGATGAGGAAGTTGTTTGTCTAATTCTTTCCTATCTGATGTATTTCTCCTTTTTCCTAAAATAGAGATGGAGGATGGTTGGAGTTGTCCTGACCCTTCTGATTCTAATTATTTCTACAGAGGATCCTGGCCAGGGTTATGTTAAGGTGGAGTTTGATGCTCCTGTGCCACCTAGCATACTCGAGGTTGAGGCCAATGCTTCTAATGAGCCTTCCATGAACTATTCTTGCAGGTTCGCTCAAGTAGTCCTTTCTTTATCTCCTATGAAAGGAGTCGATTTAGATTTTGATGTTGGGATTGAACATGATGATAGTGGTTTGTTTGATAAAGCCCATTATCAATTTGTCTTGTATGCTGATGGTATGCTATAGCATCATTTGATGATGACAAAGGGCTTCCAACTAGAGTATCTAAGATGGTACCTTCAGTTGAACGATTTTAATTTCGTGGTTCGCGACAAAAACAACGCCCACATTTTTAATAAACTCGAAGCGGAATAAAAGAAAGGTCGAGCTCCCGACCATAAACGAGCGCTTTTTGCAAGGCAACCCAAGTGTTTGTTTTACTTTTTTCTTTATATGTACCCTTTTATTGTATTTTGTGTTATTTTTGAATTTTAGAACCTTAACTAGAAATTTATTATACTACATAAAATAAAGAGAAAGAAGCATAATAAGAGGTTTTTTTAAGAAGCACCACGGACACCACCATGGTCCGTGAGGGTCTAAAGAAAAAGAAAACAAAATAAGAGAAAAGCACGAGAAAATTTGGGGCCATAGTTGACTACGGACAGTCCGTGGCTACCACCATGGTGCGTGGTGAGCCCTGCGTCCACGGTCAAAGGTTTTCAAGGCCACTTTGACCCAATTATTTTCATCTTTTTCCTCAAACTCCACACACTCTCTCTAAAAACTCTATAACCACTTCACCTAAAACCTTCAAGTTTTAACCAAAATCCATCAAATTTCTTCCCTTTTCACTTCCTTTCTTTACCTTAACCCCATTTCTCCCTTTATTTTTCACTTTTAAGCCTTCTTTCTCTCTCGCTTTTCCCATCTCCATACCTACAACTTTTATAACTCTATTTTTCACTTTTATTCTTCCAAATTCCCTTTTTTCCTTCCATATTTCTCCACTATTTACCTCCCTTTTCTCAAATTTTTCATTTTCTAACATTTTTCTTCTCATTTTCTTTTTAGTTTAATGTTTGAAGTTTTTTCCATCCACATTACACCATTATGGCACCAAAGAAGAAGGCAAGAACCGCATAAGAATTTAGGACTTCAAGTCAAGCCCCATAATGAGCTCCCTGGAGCTCCCGCACACCGAGGTTACATTACATACCCACTTAGTTTAACTAATCTTGAGCACATTACTAAATATAATGCTTCAAATAGTAAACTTGTGGTAGCTACCTGATATTATGATGAGGATGTGTTGAATTGTTTGGGATTGTTGGATGATTTTCATTGGTTGTTTGCTCAGGGTGGGATGGGTCAATTTTTAGAAACCAGGGACCACACCTATCGGGATGTCACACTTGAATTCCTAAGCACATTTCATGTTGAGCTCATGAGTGGCCCTCGATGTCAAGAGGGCTACATTTCCTTTTATCTTACTAGGGGGTTTTATGAGCTTAATTTGAGTGACTTTAATAGTATATTTGGTTTTTCGCTAAGTATGGACCTTCCATACTGCTATATCTCTAAGGAATTCAATCCGAATGCTTTTTAGTGTGAACTTTCTGGGGATCATCGGTATGACACTAATAATTCTAAAGGCAGTGTTATTCAAAACCCCTACATTCATGTGGCCCAATGGTTATTAGCTCGTGGTTTGTTTGCCCAAGAAGATAGTTTAAATGTGCCTCACCTATCTGAATTATATTTTTTGTATATAATGCCTGAAGATGAGTGGATTAACCTTAGCTCATTCTTGGTTAATCAATTATATAGAGCAGCCACTAGTTCTGCACATAGGATATTGTCATTAGGAACCTTGTTACCCTCATTACTAGGTTAGTTGGAGCTGAACCGAACCCTGATGATAGAGTCGTAGGTTTGGAGCGGTTGAACTTAGCTGCTTTTAAACAAATGAAATTTTGTAACGTTGATGGTGGGCGTATTTGTTGGATTTATCTTGGGAACTGGCTTATGCCTCTCCCAAATGTTCATCGCTCCTCTCTCGAACCGGGTCTATCTATGCTTTTTACCCGGTGACGAAGAGTTGGCATGACCTACCCCACTTCCTCCACCTCCTCCACCTCCTTACCTTAGGGCTTCTAGTTCCTCTCAACCATCTTCGTCTCATGACTATCCTGACTTACATGCTACCATTTGGTCAATTCAAGAGGAGCAAGCTTTTCTACAAGCTTATATAGAAACTAAGCATGCCTCACTCTGAGGCTTTGTTCAGGAACGTCATGATGAACTACATGGGATGATTGCCTCCCAGAACTAATATTTTTAAGATTTTAGGGCATGCTTAGAGACAACGTGAGACTGACACATTTCTCAACTCCACCATCTTTCTTCTCCTCCACCCACTCCTTCTCCATTTTAGAGTTTTATGCTTGCATTAAGGACAATGCATTGTCCGAGCATGGGGGAGTTTTTCATGGTTGTATGTATGTGTGTTGTGGATGTGTGAAAATTTGCGTTTTTTAGGTCGTGCATTTAGGCTTAATTTGCATTTTTAGGTTGATCATTTAATTTTTCTAGGTTTCTTTCTTCGTTTTAGTTTTGTTTTGACACCTTTTAGTTTTTAATTACATTTTAGGCTCAATAAAAAAAATAAAATAAAAAAACAAAAAAACCAAGAAAAAAAAGAGGAGCCTATAAATCCTCCGATGATTTAGACTAAAGTGGCTTTCTTTTACCTATTTTGACCCTTTTGTTAGGCTCATTTGTGACTAAAATGTTTGTTTCAGCATTTTCAAACTATGCTTCATATTGTGACCTTTACGTTAAATATGCGTTGCTTGCTCAATGATTGTTGGTATGAGTATTTTGGCATATGAAATTCAAAGAGTTAGATGAGCCTTTCCTTTGAGATTTTGAGATTCATCAATTTAGTCTCATATTTCATTTTATGTGTGACTCTTCCTAGATTTCAAGTCTTTAGAACTTGCTTTGACTCTTCTTCAGTACCACATTTAGCATGCACATTTAGGCAACGTGATTAAGGCATTCTTTGACTTTATGAGCTACGTTGACCAAATAACCACCCTTATGTGAATAATTAATCCCTTGCTACCCCTTTGAGCCTTTACCATATTTATTGATGAGAGCCCATATTATTATCTTTGGCCACACGCATATGTCTCACCCCTTTAGCCAAGGTTACAAAGTTTCCATAGTTGATTGGGAGTAGTTTGTGGATGATAACCTTTTATGGATATTTCGGTTTGGTTGGATATGATGAGGGAATCATGCTTTATTTCTCCCTTCAAAGTTAATTGCATTATGCTTTGTGAGTTGTAAGAGAAGTGTTGAAAATGCATAGTTTCCTTTGCCGTTATCCTCCTCGTAGAAAGAAAAGAAAAGAAAGAGAAAAGAAAAAGAGGCACACCAAAGGTGTGTAAAAAAATGTGCATATGTTGAAAAGAAAAAAAAAGAGGAAAAAAAAACAAACAAGAAAGGGAAGAAAGAAAAAAATTGCAATAAGAGGATTTGGCATTGTTTTTATATTTTTCAGCACTTTTTCTTGTGACATCACCGAGGGATGTTGTCGATATTTTAAGGAGTATGTTTTCAGTGGGAGATGATGGTTTATACTCTCAGTCTTTGACTTTTAGCTCGACAAATCTCAAAATGTTTGTCCCCTCCTTACCTTCACCCATTTGCCATGTTACAACCCTTAAAAGTCCTTATGATTGCCTTGTGTGTTTTGCATTCTAGTGGTAGCAAGTTAGAGAGTCATATCAAGCTTATGGTTGATTTGGTTCTACGGAATGAGATTTCACAGAATTGCATTTTATTTTAAGCACATGAGTGACAAATGCCTCATCCCTAAAGTGAGGTTCTATTAGTTCTTCTAAGCTCTACTTATTGCAATATGCCAATATGATTGTTCAAGTTGACTTGAGTAACTACTTTAATATTTTGATGTGATGGTTCCTACCTTTTCTGAAAATTTCCTTCTCCTATCCGTTTGTAAAATTTTTCATCACTTTTGGGCTAAACTTATTGGCTTAATTTAGCTATTGATGCTGCTACTAATGTCTTCCTGGGGAGGTTAGTCATATCTTTAGCCTCAGTTTCATGAATGCTTGAGGACAAGTAATGGTTTAAGCATGGGAGAATTTGACAAGTCCTTACTTAAAGTGCACACTATTTTGAGGTCATATTATGCCATTTTTAGGGAGAATTATGTGTTTTATGTTATAATTGTACTCTTTTTTTGGTTTTACGCTCGAGTATGGTTTCTTTATGTGTTTTGCAAGTTTTTGCACCATTTAACCCAAAGTTGACCATAATTGAGTATAACTTGACTCCCCACGGACACCACCAAGTCACCATGCCCGTGCAAAGAAGAAAGAATAGAAGATTACAGAGACAGAGCTCACCACAGATTATCTGTGGTGAAGGCCACGGTCTGTGGTAAGGCTATAACTACAAGCCTGTTCATTTTTCTTTATCCTGTGGTTGAGGTTGATCGTGTTCCTCTTTAAATAGAACCATTTTTGCAGCAGAGAGGAGACAGACATAAATGAAAGAGAACTCTTCTCTTCAGGATTCCATTCCTTTTCCATTTTTTCTGAGTTTAGTTCAGATTTTTAGTAGTTTTGAGTGTGAGCATTAAAAAAATGCTTACTGTTTTGGAGCCCTTGCAAAGTTGGGAAACCCTTGAGGGATCCCCAGTTACGCTAAGTTTTCTTCTCTCAAACTCTATTTAGTTTTGTTGATTTAAATATGTGTGAGTAGTTTTCTCAATCTAGGGATTGTTAGCCAAGTATTGATGTCGGAATCTTTTATCTTCATTTAGTTGTACTTGTTCTCGATAGGAATTGGTTGAATTCTATCTTGTGTGCAAAATAGTTAAGTGAAGGACTGAAAGGTGGACCTTGCTATTTGATTGATAGGATAGGACTTGACTTAGCAATACTCAAAACAAATTCGCCTATTAAGGAGGACCCTTTAGGAATCAAAGATCTATAACTTAGACTAAATAAGGACATTTGAAAGAATGATTAGTTAGTTTAGGCAATTCAGTTTATTTCGAAAGAATATTGAATTCTAAATGCGATTGCACCCCTTTCAATCCCCCATCATAATCAAGTGCATGATATATTTTATTGATCTGTATCTTTACAAGGTGAAACAAATCCCTGAATGTTTTCAATTGATTGAATTTTTCAATTAGATTATAGTGTCATTCAAACTGTCTATTAAAATTGCTTACTTAGCACTTTTATAGGACAAAACTCAATAGATTACAACTTGTCTTCGTGCGAACGATATCTTCACTAAACTACAACACCCGTACGCTTGCAAGCATAGGTCAGCACGATGATTACAATAGCCTTTATCCTTAATCATGTGCCAGGCAAGAGTATATCTACCACACTATATGAGTTATGCTTTAGTACAAAGCCATCCTTAGACCACTTATGCCCATGGGTTTGGTTGGCTATGTGCACGATCCATCCTATAAAGATGACGAACTTAGTCCAGGAGCTACCAAGATGATGTTAAGAAGACATCTCCTACATTCCAAATGATATGTGATGTATGGGAAACACCATAATGGTGGCATTATAGAAATGGATTTCTGCAATGTTGATTTTCTTGAGGATAGGTTCCCAAGTATTTGGTGAAATTTAAAGAGGATATACAATAAGACCTTCAACCATCTCTCAGTGAGGGAGAGGATTTAAATTCTCACTAAATTACCAGAGATGATACATCTTCCTTATTTGATAGGTAAGCTGAAAGCTTTTCTGTTAAGGAGAATGAGATTTGTCATCAGTCTCTAAATGTTGAGGAGAGTCAACCTGAGAATGAGGTTTTTTCTTAATCTCCTATTCCTAAATATGTAGTTACTCTACGCATTTAGGATCCCACACCTCGAAGGAATAGCGGGAGCGATTCTTCACATATTTAGGATCTCATACCTTTTATCCACCCCAGTAGGTGGTTTTTCATGATAAAATGTTAGGCAGATGGTTCGGTCGATAAAGTTCAAGGCCCATCTATTAGTGAAAGGCTTTACCTAAAATTGAGGGCATAGACTATAAAGAGATATTTTCTCTTGTGATGAGATTCGCCTTTATTTACCTACTCCTAGCCCTAGTTGCCCATTTGAGACTAAGGTTGTTTCAAATGGTTGTAAAGATTGGTTTCCTCAATGGTAACCTTGGGGAAGCAATTTATGTGGACCAACACATTGGTTTTATATCAAAGGGACAAAAGGACAAGGTGTGTCATCTTAAAAGGTTTATATATGGTCTTAAGTAATGTTCCAGATCTTGGTACTTTAGATTCCATGAAGCCATAGTTTAGCTTATCTATGGTTTCAGAAGACCATCATGTGTATGTCAAAAGACCAACAGGGGGAATTATATTTCTTGCCCCATACATTGACGACATATTGCTAAGTAAGAACAACTTAGAGATGATTAGACCTACTAAAAAGGGGTTGTCCTATGTCTTAAGGACACGAGTGAAACTAGTTTTGTCCTAGGAGTAGAAATAACCTAGAACTGTCCCAAGAAGCATATGTAAAAAAAAGTCTTGGAACGATTTCAGATGTATAATTCTAGACCCGTGGATAATCCAGTTGAGAAAGGTCTAACCTTGAGTCATGATCAAGGCTATATCTATGGTTTCAGAAGACCATCATGTGTATGTCTAACTTGAAAGATCATCTTATGAGTTCTGCTATCATCCGTAAATCTAGTCCTAATTCATTTACCCCTAGTTCATTAGGTTATATTTTTAGGATGAAATCCGGGATGCTACGGAAAAAGATCCTTCTCTTATACAAATGGAGGTAGCTTTCATTCTTGAAAAGATTTTTATTTTGTTATTTTGTGAGTGAAATAGATTAGTTTCTCATTCATACTCCAAAAAATATAGAGTAGTCCTTTAACTTAATTAGTTATGCATATCTTATTTTTGATTTGTAGGTTATGAAAAGGTTTTCAATTCAAAATCTTGAAGTCATGTTCTTGGCCTTAGAAGAGGAGCAAAGTTAGAAGATATAAGGGGACCATATTCTACTATACCTACACTTGAAGCCGAACTTAATGTAACCAGAAGAAAGAATGAAGTTGTTACTGATCACTTGGTTACAGTTGAAGCAGAAAATGAAAAACTTCAAAATCATATGGAGTCAATTGAAATTGAAATGGCGAAGGTTAAGGATATTGTTTTCTAGCAATTCAACAGTCTTTCTCCATCTTCTCCACATGATAGACATGAGTCACCAAGTTAGAACTTGATTTAAATTTTTATATTATACTCAGAATAATTTGGTTTCATAAGGATTAATAGTTTGGATGTGAATAGTTATTTGAGCAAAGTATTTTTGCTTAATAACTTAGCTTGAATTAAAAGTTGGAGATATCTGGATTATGTATGGTGGTGTAATATTATGGCAAATAAAACATATTTTGTTTTGAATGGTTATGTTGGTGATGTATTGATTAACATAATTATGTCATTTTCAATACTGACTTGAGCCCCATCACTCTTATATATGATTTTGCAGTTGTTATGGTTGTCGCGTTTGTGCTGCTAGCGCTACGGCTGCTATTTTGCTGTCTTTCTACTGTCTTGCTCTCTTCTTGCTATCTTTTTAACATTTTGTTGTCTTCTTACCGCTAGTGGCTGCTGTAGTTGGACTGTTGCTGGTGGCGGATTCTAGTTGTAGGATGTTGTAGCTGGGCTGCTGTAGCTACAGACTGCTGTTTGTTGGGGGTTGGCAACTGCTATAGACTGTAGGGTGCTACTACTATATTGGCATACTGTATGCTAGTAGTGGTGGCTATCTGGCTACAGGCTGCAAAGCTGCAGGTTGCATGCTGCCCGCCAGTAATGCTGGACGCTGCCTTATTTGATGGGTTTGCATAACATATTAATTTACTACTCCATGAACGTTGTGTAGTGTTACATATTTTTATGACTTCTGAGGCAAGTCATGACACGCAAGAAGGTTCCCAAGACCAAATCACGTTTCGGGTGCCACTCAAGGTTAGAGAGATCAAGGTAACTAGATTACACTCAGCCAGATTCAAACCTTGTTCTCTTGCTTCAAGCCAGAATTAAACACCGTTTTAGATGGTATGATTCTAGAAGTTTCCAAGACCTCATATAGGCAAGTCCTACTTTCCTGGACTCCCTAAGAAGTCTATTTTCATGAAGGGAACTCAATTTTGCCTCTGTCATAGTCATTTTGCTATATTTGTCCAAAATAATGAAGAGATACTAGGAAGACCAATTTACCCGTCTTGAAAGATTAGGCGGGATCACTACCTAAAACATGATTTAGGCCATAATTTTTGCTTAGAGTGCTAGCCAACATCCTAAGGTATCAAGCCATGAAGAGAAATCCAAATCATGACTAGTTCTTCACGGCGTCCTAATTGCATTTTTTCAACCGTTACAGTTTGAGGCTATTCCAGACCTTGTTTAAGTTTCTAGCTATTTCCCCCACCTAAAACAGATTTAGGCCTAATTTTCGTATTTGGGATGATCATTGATATCCTAAGGATTCATGTTATATACTAAAATCAGTCACAAGTCAAGTATAGCTCAGGGAACCACCTTGATCATCTTAATTGATTACCCGAGTTCATTAAGCTTAAAGAAGCTGTTTTGACCTTCCCTGAGTTTTCCTTGGCTACTTGGACCTCTTGGAATATCATCGTCACTATGTTTGCAGTTTTGACGACCCACTTGGCCAATGGGGATGGAATTTGATGGCAACTTGCTCCCGGATTGGAAGGCAGCAAAGTGACAGCCTACAGCCTACGTTTTCTCTCTCTACCATGTGCAAGTGGATTGATTAGAGCTAGTTAATCTTGTTTTAGTCCTTGTTTGTTTCTAAACAGGTTGTATTAGCCACACTCGGGCTTGCAATTAACCTAAACTAAAACTGTTTTGCCAAACAATTTAGCTAATTCAGATTAGCTTAGCTTAGGAGCTAGCCTGCTTGCTTACTAGCTTACAGCATGTATATATACCTGGTTGATTGATTGTTCACGCAGAATGGATGAATGAAAACCTCAGTTTTGAGTTTTAACTCAAACACTCTCAAATCTCTCTTTTGTCAATCCGTTTGATGGCTACATTAGAGTGGTTTCCTTTAATCCATTTCTGGTGGCTTGGCCTTTATGATTTGGAGGATGGATTCCTAACTTATCTTGCATGATGGCTTGGCCTTTATCCATTTATATCACTCTATTTGAGTTCTGGTTCCTTACTGATTCAAAGCTACTCAATGATAAGATTGCAAACCCGGCTCCTTACTTTAATTCTCTGAAGGCTTATGCATCAAAGTTGTATCAGAGGATAACTTAGTGAGTTTTCTTGCTATTTCATTAACTACGTAATCTTTCCCTATTTCAAAATCATGTTTCCAATAGCTACAGAGAACCCCTTCGAGCCTAAATGCACATCCAGTCATAAAAAAACCTAAACTCCGTAAAACAGCTTAGAACCTATTTCCATTCCATGACCGGGGGAGAGGAAGTTGAACCTTCCCAAACTAGAGTACCTAGGGGATTAACCCTTGAGGAAGCTTGCAAGTCAGAGAGAGGAAATGCCATACACCAACTCCAGAGAGACATCTAAACACTTATCACTAGCGTGGCTGATGTTGTAGCTACATTTAGAGATGATCCTGGAGGGATTACGAGGAGGGAACGAGGTCATCGTAGGAATGATTTAACCTTAGATCATTCCTCTTATTCCCAGGATGAATACTCACCTAGGGGTAGGAGAAGGCCACCCAAGAACAATGAGGATGATTTGAGAGATATGAAGTTTGACCCCTTAATTTTGAAGGAACTTTGAATCTAGATGTGTACCTTGAATGGATTCAAACTATTGAAAGATTTTTTAATGTTAAGGGCAATCCTGATGAAAAGCCCTTTATGGTAGCTATTCATAAGCTCAAAAAATATGCTTCCCTATGGTATAAAAATACCAAAAGGCAGCGAGCCAAAGAAGGAAACCCACGGATCACAACCTGGTCCAGGTTGAGAAAACTAATGAACAAAAGGTTTTTGCCTGAGGGTTAGAAGAGAGATCTCTATCCTAGAGTATCCTCCTTGAACAACGGCCGAATGAGGGTAGAGGAATATATCAAGGAGTTTGAGCAACTCAAGATAAGGAGTGGTTTAGAGGAGGAACCAGAGTAAGCTATGGTTAGGTTCCTAAAGAGACTAGATTAAAGTATAGCTGAGAAGGTTGATCTTTGATCTTACTCGAGTTTGGAGGATGTTTGTAAGTTGGTTATCAAGGTGGAGAAGTATTCCAAAGCCAAAAGGCCATATGTAAGCTCTTATTCTCATCCTAACCCCCCATCTAAACCTTATTTTGCCCCTAAACCCAAAACACAAGCCAAAATAGATTTGTCTAACGATAAAGGTAAAGAAGTTATTAGGGAGTTCCCTAAGCAACTAGATGGCAAAAAGTAATTTAAATGTCAAATGGTCATTTTCAAGCAGAATGTCCAAATAGAAGAGCCCTCACCATCAAGGAGATTGAGAAGATCGACCAGACTCTTATTGAGCCCAATGAAGAAGAAGCTAAGGAGGAAGAGGTGGACACTATACTAACTTCTGAAGTTAGGGAATTTTTGGCCCTCAAAAGGGTGTTACACACCATGGAGAGTCCAAGGGAAGAAAACTAGAGAGAGGTTATCTTTCACTCTCGGTGCACTATTCAAGGGAAGGTATGTAGTTTAATCATTGATAGGGGTAGTTGTACCAATGATAGTTCATCCCATTTGATTAATAAACTTAAGCTACCTACTGTCCCTTACACTTGGCCTTACTCCTTACAATGGCTTAAGAAAGGAAATGAGGTTTATATAACCAAACAGGCTCTAATTACATACAACGTAGGCAACTTTAAAGATGAGGTCCTTTGTGATATATTACCTATGGCCTAAACAAAACAATTGACATTCTAAAAGAACATTTCTATTAGCCTAAGATGGAAGGAGATGTTCACAAGATCATTTCAGCTTGTCCCATTTGCCACAAAGCCAAAAGTCAGTTCCACCAACGCTTGTACACCCACCTGCTCATACCTTTAAAGCCTTTGGATGATGTAAGTAAGGATTTCATTGTGGCTCTCCTAAGGACCCAAAGAGGGAAGGATGCAATCATGGTGGTTGCGGATAGATTTTTTAAGATGGCTAACTTTATTCCACACCATAAAACTGATGATGCTAGCTACATTGTTGAATTATACTTCAAAGAGATCATTAGGATTTCTTCCCTATGTCCTTACTTTCCACTCAAAGAATAGGTGGAAGATACAAATGGGAAGGCAGGGCAGTTAAATCAAGTCCCTCCTGAAGGTACAAATCAGTCTGAGGAGCAGATGACTTATGGAAGCTAGATGATTGTTCGCAAGCCTAGGAGGAAACCTATAAAACAAGGACAAAATACAGTGGGAGTCGCAATGGCGACTACTAAAGGAGTACAATAGGCGGATAGCATGCGAACCAGGAGAGGGCGAATGCCTAGAGGGGATTTTGAGGAAGGTAGTCAGTTAAATGAGGGCATACAAAGGTCAATACGAGGTCTAAATTTTCGGCACTTGTTGAGGATGAGCAAGAGTATAATCCTGATTCAAATGAGGGTATTAAGGCTATGGAAAGTGAACAAGCCCCAGGGGAGCTAGAGGGGCAGGATCCACCTGAGGGGCCAACTAGGAATAGTCTAGAGAGGCATGATAGGGAGTCAGCTGCTCGTCGGAACCAACAGAGATGGTATGAAGTACCAGACGGAGAACTAAATGTGTAGAAGGTTGTACAACCGCAGAGATTGTCCGAACAGGCTCGAGCCCTTTTGCGCGTGGTCTCCATGGATGGTATAAACGGAATGAACGGCTCTACGCCAATCCCAAGCATACCGAGGGACCCTACTACAACCTAGATACAAAAAGGCAACTAGGAGAAGAGGCCCCTGCAGATTTTGCGTATCCCAAGTTATCGTCATAACCCCATCTCACATGGACGTGGAGAGGCGAGCAGATTGCTACTAGCAGCAAAAATTCAAGAATTGCGAATAATGCTAACCTGGCTGGATAACCTAGCTTGACTATCAGCTCTTCCGAGAGGGTTAGAGTAGATGGGTTAGCTGGAATAGAGGTTATAGTGGAGGATGCAGGAGGAGCGGCATCGTTGGAGCATACTCACCCCGTTGGAGATGGGGTGATGGATGTACAAGGTGACTTTTAGCCTATTGGCTATTTTTGATTATGGTTTTAATTATGAATCCTATGCCAAACAAAAATTTACACACTCTAGTCGTCGAGGATGAGTGCAAGATATGAAATTGTTTGTTTGGAATGTGCGGGGTGCTGGGAATAGGCACTTCCTGAATGAACCTAAGGAATATCTCAGACTCCATAGGCCTCACCTGTTGGTCCTTTTAGAAACTTATATTAGTGGAGATCGAGCGAACGAGGTATGTAGCTGAAGTGGTTTTGATAAATGGTATAGAGTGGAGGATCAGGGCTTTCAGGGGGGTATCTAGTTATTGTGGAACTCCCTCAAAATGGAGGTGCAAATTCTACAGTTTCATGAGCAGTTCATTACCATTGAAGTTAATGGGCTTCAAGCTTCATCTTGGCTCCTTACGGCAATCTATATGAGCCCTAATCAGTAGGCTAAAGACCAAGGTTGGGAAGAAATCTAACAGTTTGGATCCACTGTATGACATCCATGGCTTATTGCGGTGGACTTTAATGACACCATTTCACTTGAGGAACGGAATCATAGAGGTACTAAAATGATCAAGAGATGTGAAAAATTCAAGCACTGGGTTGAAAATAATGGTTTTATTGATTTAGGGTTTCCTGGTGGTAAATTCACTTAGACATGAGGAAATAGTGAGAACACCCACAAATGTGCTCGTTTTGATTGGGCGATGTGTAATGCTACTTAGAGAATGCACTTTCAGGAAGGAGCGGTTTAGGATCTGCTGCAAAACTATTCTAACCATTTACCTCTATTTATAAGTACCTGGGGCTCTACATCATTATCGGGAAGAGGGAAACCTTTTAGGTTTCAGGTTGCATGGACTTCCCATACAGGTTTTGAAATGGAGCTACGACAACAATAGAAAGTAGATGCCCCCATTACACTGGCGCTTCATGAATTATCAATTGGGCTGAGTGAATGGAATAAGGAGGTGTTCAGGAATCTGTTTAGGAAGAAGCGAACACCTTGGGCTCCTATCCAAGGCATTCAGAACTGTCTAAATAGAGAGGGTAATGGTCATCTGTTAAAATTAGATAGGCAATTGAAGGAAGAGCTCAAGGAAGTGCTCGATCAACTAGAGATTTTTGGATGCAGAAATCTAGAGTGTCGGCTATTCGAGATGAGGACTAGAATACTTGATATTTTCACACTAGTACTATAATTCGAAGACGTAAATCGCATTAAAGCGCTTCAGAATTTAGAGGGGGACTGGGTTATTGATATGGACTCGATAAAAGAGATGGTTCAGAGTTACTTTGAGACGCTGTTCATAGAGCCAGACCCAATTACGAACTGTACAGAAGTTCGTTGGGGCAGAATAGGTTTAGGATCTATCAAAACCTTTCACCGCGGGAGATATCATCAGAGCCGTTAAGGCCATGACACCACTTAAAGCTCTGGGGCCCGACGGTTATCATGCTTATTTCTTCCAGAAGTATTGGGAACCAGTGGATGGGCCTGTCTATGGGATAGTTGTGGGGATTTTGAGAGGGCGAGAGATCATCAAGTGCCTAAATGAGACTTTCATCTTGTTGATCCCCAAGGTCATCAGCCCTTAGATGGTGTAAGAGTTTAGGCCCTTGGTCTATGTAATGTGGTCTATAAATTGGTGACTAAGTGTATTGTTCAGTGGCTGAAACTGATTCTTCCTACGTTGATTTCTCTACTGTAATCGAGCTTTGTTCCAGGGCGACAAATTGGGGATAGTACCATTATTATGTAAGAGATCATACATTCCATACATTCTAAGAAAGGAGGAAAAGGCTAGATGACAAACAAGATTGACCTAGAAAAAGCGTATGAGAGAATTAAATAGGCATTTATTCGAGGCACTTTGGAAGATATGCAGCTCCCTTTGCACCTAGTAGATGTAATTATGAAATGTGTGGCTACCTATTCGTTGAGTATTCTGTGGAAGGGTAAGCCCTCTAAAAAATTCACTCCTTCATGAGCTATACGCCAAGGGCATCCATTATTGCCATATCTCCTTGTGTTACGTATGGAGAAGCTAGCCCAGTTGATTGATCTTAAGGTGAGGCAGAACAGATGGAAACCGTTCCCCACTAGTAGGAGAGGCCCGAGGATTTCAAACCTACTCTTTGCTGATGATGTCATGCTTTTTATGAAAGCTACGGTGGAGCAAGCGGAGGTTATCAGATAATGTCTAACTAAGCTGTGTGTAACGTCTGGACAAAAGGTTAGCTACATGAAATCAAGCATTTATTTTTCGGGGGACACGAATCCGGTAATGAAAGAGAAAATTTGTAGGGTTCTGGAGATGCCAAAAACCAAAGATTTGGGATGGTACTTGTGTGCCCCCGCAATCCATGGATGCGTCAGTAAGAGCACTTATCAAGGGGTTATTGTACGAGTTAATAAGCAGTTAGCGGGTTGTAAAAGTAAGTGTTTAACTTTGGCTAGGCGGATAACACTCATAAAGTCTATTATTTGTGCTATTCCTGCCTATGTAGATGTAAACTGCGAAAAAGCCAGATCGATTCATGATGATATTGATAGAAAAATAAGAAGATTTTTATAGGGTGGCACCGGGCTTGAGAGGCGCATGCATCTAGCGCCGTAGGCCCTACTTACGTAGCCCCTAGCGTCGGGTGGGCTAGGCATTCACAAGATGAGACAACTGAATGCGACCTTAGTCATGAAGATAGGGTGGTGGCTTGTAATAGATCCAGAAGCAACTTGGGCTAGGGTATTGCTTTTTAAATACTCTCAAGGGAGGGAACTCTTGCATCCCCTCAACAAAACCCTAGCGGTTAACGTGTCTAATACGTGGAGAGGGGTTGCTAAGAATCTAAGCCGCATGTGGAGTGTAGTGGGCATGGTGGTAGGGATGGTCGTGGCGCCCGGTTTTGGTTAGACAGGTGGGCGGAACCGTCGCGGCTCCTAATCTTTGTAACTAAGTATTTTCCAGTGGTTGAACTTGAAAAACCAGTCTTTGAGTATTGGAGCGATCAAGGGGGTGGGATTTGAGATGAATTTTGCAGAATACCTTCCTCAATCGATTCTTTAATGCATGGCTTCTTTTGAGTTAATAGAGGAAGGAGTTGGGGATAATTTTTATTGGATTGGTGAAAACAAGTCATTTCTCGCTGAAATTTACTATCAGCATCATTCAACAGGAAACTGCACTTTGTGAGGGAACTTGGATATGGGCCTGGAGGGCCAAGGTGACTCAGTGGGCGAAGGTGTTCATATGGCTGGCCCTCTATGATAAAATCATGACAAACACCATTAGGGCACGACAAGGGCTGACCACAGACTCGAGCTGTCCCATTTGCGGTGACGGGCATGAAACTGTGAGCCATGTGCCTCGGGGTTGTGCTAGTGCAAAATTGGTGTGGAGAGTGTGAGAAAGGCAAGGCTTGCCTTGTCTCTATCCGGGTACACCATTGAATGAGTGGATAAAGGGCAATGTCAAGGGCGCCACAACTATGCGAATTGGGCCACAAAATTTTTGATAGCCTTGTGGTACATATGGAAGTGGAGAAATGGTCATTGATTTGGAAAATTAAATAAGGTACTGGACGATAAAGGGAGATTTCTGGGAGACAGACTTGAAGAGTTCCTAAAGGCCATGGAGTTGGAGGACAATTCAACTGACCACAACACTAATGCAAAGAACCATGAAAGACTTATTCATTGGGACCCACCTCCTAAACAGTAGGCGCTATTAAATACTGATAAAGCCTCAAAAGGAAATTCGGGGGTTGCAGCAGGTGGTGGTGTCATAAGAGGTGATCGAGGAGAGTGGATACAAGGATCAAGTGAGAACTTTGGCATTTGCACCTCAGTGAAGATGGAGCTTAAGGTAGTGATATGTGGATTACACATGGTTAGAGAGATGGGACTAAGGGGAATTTAGCTACAATCTGACTCAATGATCATTGGAGGTATGCTACGAGGAAACGGTTTATGGAAACCCATATGCAAACCCCTGATCATGCAATGTAAGAAGGCCATTGCTTAAGGATACTGGGAGACTAAGATTTCACACTGCTATCGAGAGGCTAACCAGGTGGCAGATAGGCTTGCTAATTTAGGGATTTCAAGAGATATAGGAGTAGTTTATTTTAATGTCCCACCTCCAGAGGCTATTGATATGTTTAATGCAGATGCTGTAGGGGTTGCTTGGCCCAGATTCTTTAAGAAATAATAAAATTATTTTAGGGGCTTAGCCCCTCTTCTACACCTAAAAAAAAAGAGATTATTAGGCTCTATGGAGTGCCTAAGTCTATTTTATCTGATAGAGACTCCAAGTTTATGTCCCCCTTTTGGAGGCGTTTATTGAAGCTTCTAGGCACTGAACTTTTGTTTAGTATAGCCTATCATCATCAAATTGATGGCCAGATAGAGGTAACAAACCGAACTCTTACTACTTTGCCTAGGACTTTGGTGAGTAAAAGCCTAAAAGATTGGGACTTGACACTGGCCAACGTTGAGTTTGCCTATAATAGGGCTCTATCCTATGCTACTAAATACTCTCCCTTTGATTGTGTATATGGGCTGAACCCTCTCACCCCCATTGATTTGCTACCCATACCCAGTGAATCAAGGGTGAATCATGAAGCTGAACTGAGGGAAAAACAGATGAAGAAGTTATATGAGAAAATAAGAAACCACATAGAGAAGACCAATGCAGCTTACAAAGCAAGGGTAACAAGCATAGAAAGAAGATGGAGTTTAATCCAGGAGATCTAGTGTGATTACACCTCAGAAAGAAGAGGTTCCCATCTCTAAGGAAGAACAAGCTCATGGCAAGAGGAAATGGGCAATTCAAGATCATTCAAAAGGCAGGAGACAATGCATATAAGCTTCAGCTCCCAGGAGATATGGTTGTTTCATCCACTTTCAATATTGGGGACATAAGTCCTTTTGTGGAGGATTGCTTTAAAGACCCTTTGGATTTAAGGCCAAATCCTTTTGAAGAAGGGGAGGTTGATGTAGGGCATGACACATAAGAGAGTTCCTAGGAACCAAATCATGTTCAGTGTGCCACTCAAGGTTAAAGAGATCAGGGCAACCAGATTACACTCTGCCAGATTAAAACCTTGTTCTCCTGCTCGAAGCCAGAATTAAACACCATTTTGGATGGTATGGTTCTAGGAGTTTCCAAGACCTCCTATAGGCAAGTCCTACATTGTTAGACTCCCTAAGAAGTCTATTTTCATGGAGGGAACTCAATTTTAGCCTATGCCATAGCCATTTTGCTACATTGGTCCAAAATAGTAAAGGTATGCTGGGAAGGTCTAGTTTACCCATCTTGAAATATTAGGTGGGATCACCACCAAAAACCTGAGGTATCAAGCCATGAAGAGAAATTCAGATCATGACCAGTTCTTCATAGAGTTCCAACTGTAATTTGTCAACCATTGCAATTTGAGGCTATTCTAGACCCGGTTTAAGTTTTTTGTTGTTTTGCCCACCTAAACCTAATTTAGGCCTAATTTTCCTATTTGGAACATCCTAAGGATCCATATTATGCACTAAAATCTAGCTCAAGTCAAGTATAGGTTGGGGAACCACCTTAATCATCTTAAGTGATTACCCCGGTTCATTATGCTTAAACAAGCTATTTTGACCTTGCTTGAGGTTTCCTTAATGGAAGGGGTTTGCTTACCTGCTACCCTGCTTCGTTCGTTGCTTAAGCCTCTAGGAATGTCATCATCACCACCTTTATAGCTTTGGTAGCCCACTTGGCCAATGGGGATGGGATTTGATGGCAACTTGCTCTCGGATTGGATGACAGTGACAGCATGCAACCTACCTTTTCTGTCTCTACCATGCGCAAGTTGATTGATTAGAGCTAATTAATCTTGTTTTAGTCCTTGATTGTTTCTGAACAAGTTGTATTAGCCATACTCATGCTTGTAATTAGCCTAGACTAAAACTGCTTGTAAAATAGTTTAGCTAATCCGGATTAGCTTAACCTAGGAGCTAGCCTGCTTGCTTAATAGCTTAGGGCATGTGCATATTCCTGCTTGGTTGATTATTCAAGCAGCATATATGAATGAAAAACCTCAGTTTTGAGTTTTAACTTAAACACTCTCAAATCTCTCTTTTATCAATCCATTTGATTGCTAGATTAGAGTGGTCTCCTTTAATCCATTTCTGGTCGCTTGGCCTTTATGATTTGGAGGGTGGATTCCTAAATTAGCTTGGGTGGTGGCTTGGCCTTTATCCCATTCATATCACTCTGTTTTGGTTCTGGTTCCTTGCCGATTCAAAGCTGCTTAAAGACCAGATTGCAAAACCGGCCTCCTTGCTTGAGTTCTATCAAGGTTCATGCATCAACATCAGAACATGATTCTTTCATCAAGTATACTTAATCTTTTTTGCTTAAAATACAACTTATAAATTATGACAACTTTAGACACATACCATATGAACCCAATTTCATCTGTTTCTTTAGGTGTGCAGATTGTAAAAGTTATGGTTAAAATATTTAGTTAGCAAATGAAGTTAACTTTTGTAGCTAAAACTTCCAGTGTATAGTATTTGCCTTTTGTAATTCTCTCTCTATAGGCAGAGGCCGTACATGAAGCAGATGCTGGAAGGTGCACTGGATCCTCATTTCCAGTTCTAGCAGTTTAATTTTCCACAATTGGCTAAAGACAAAGCTTATTCATTTTTCCGTCTTTATAACCAACATACCATGTATTTCAATCATCAAATTTAAGAAGAACTTTAATTTCTAGCTTTCAGATAAGTTGTTTTCTATAGTTGTCAAGTCGCTTTAAATATTAATTAGGCTCTGTATCGAATAATTTCATACTATTTCAAAATCAATTTATATGAATACTTATATAATTTACTTATGTACTCAAATTTGGTAGTACTCATTTCCTAGAATTATTAATCAATTTCACAATGATATTGATCATATAATTGACATCAGGTTCGTAGAATTATTAACGACGAAAATAATTGGTTGTTATTACATCATCTAATGATGGTTTTCAACAACAAAATAGTTCATCGTTAACTTTCATTCAAATAATAACAATAAATAAAAGTCGTTGTTAATGATAACGATTATAAATTTTTTATTTCTAAATTTATAAATTTGCAATGAATAATCTGGTCATCATTAATATTTTATCCGTTAGTAATTAATTAACTAATGACTACAATGTATATTTTTGTTGTTATTAGAATGAAAACAAAAATTTTTGTGTCATCATGAAAAGTATGAGCGACAGGACCAATGACGACGAATGCTGGCCAACAATTTTTTAATCGTTAAAAGCTTGAACGACAGCAACTTACACATTTAACGAACAATTACTTTGTTCTTAGAAAGATTTTTTTCTAATAGTGAATCACAACCAAAGTTCACATTAAATGGCCTTCTCATCACCACAATATCACAAGATCAGAGAATAAGGGGTGGGGGAAAAGGAGATGCATATAAGAAACCACCTACCCTAAGTGAAATACCCCCCATCAAATAGTCACATGTAATTTTCCTCCAAAAATGTAAAAATGCTATGAAGAGTATGGGAGGGGTTGGGGATATAACTCACAATCAATGGGCTCCATCGGGCCTGAGCGGTGGTCAAAATTGTGGAGGAAAAGGGAGAATGATGATGAACTCCCTTGATCACTTATGAAAGTGTGATGCCGCTCTTATAATTGTTGGATGGCTTCTGATTGTTGTCAAATGAGCTCATTTATCCTCTTTACCTCCACTAATTCGCAGGCTGCTCTTATGGGCCCTTCCTCTTCTCACCGCATTCACCTCAACTCTCTCTCCTCTTAGCAGTTAACAAAACCCTAAAACGTGTGACACACTCCTCGATAGCATCCATGCACCTCACCATACAATGAATACCTTTCCTCATCTCAGTGTAACCCTTTCGTAGGCCAGCTACTTGTATTTAGAGGTAGGAGAAAGATTGGGAGCAATACACTATCAAAGAATGGATGGGCCAAGGAGGAGCAGCCACCCATCTTGAATGAAGGTGGTTGTTGGAATTGTGGTTGTTGTGTTAGTTCATTCTCCACTTGTGTTTCATTCCCCTCATGGTCTTCATGCACCTTTTCTTCAACTTTGCCTTCATCATCTTCAAGCCCTCATCACTATCTTGTGCTATCACTTCGCCATGGAATATAACCCCATCACTATCTTGTGTTATCACTTCTCCATGAAATATAGGTCAACGAACCTAAATCTAACCAAGATCAAGACACCACCTCTAATGTTAAGGAAGTAAGGGAGGATAAGAAGGAGCCTTACAAGTCATTACCACCTTTCCCTAGTAGCCTGAGAAGGAAAACCCCTAAGGTAGATGAGGCAAACCAAGAAATCCTAGAAACATTTAGGAAGGTAGAGATCAATATTCCTCTCTTAGATGCCATAAAGTAGGTGCCTCGTTATGCCAAGTTCCTTAAAGAGCTTTGTACTGCAAAATGTAAACTAAAAGGGAACAAAAAGGTAAATGTGAGGGAAAACATGTCTGCTGTTTTCCAAAAGAAGCTTTCCCATAAGTGTAAGGACCCAGGTGTACTCTCTATTCCCTGTAAAATTGGAAACCTCTCCTTTGATAGAGCCATGCTTGATTTAAGAGCTTCCATCAATGTGTGCCTAGGTCTATTTATGATAAAATACACTTAGGAGAGTTAAAGAGAATTGATTTAGTCATTCAGTTAGCTGATAGGAGTAATGCATACCCAGATGGGATGTTAGAAAATGTCTTAGTCCAAGTCAATGAGCTTGTTTTTCCTATTGACTTTTATGTATTGGACATGGGTAATGCATGCCATGATGTTTCCATATTACTTGGTAGACCGTTTCTTAAAACATCTAGGATAAAAATAGATGTGCATGCAAGAACACTGACTATGGAATTTGATGGTGAAATTATCAAGTTCAATATTTTTGATGCTATGAGATTTCCTACTGATGTGAATTATATGTGTGTACTTGATGTGATTGATCAATTATCTCAAGATGTTTATGAATTGTCTCATGAGGATGGATTGTCAACTGTACTTATTCAAGATTTGGATTAGTTTGTGTTTCAAAATGTGCTTTACCATATTAACAATGAGTTAGTGGGTAGCACAGAGTCTTTGTTGCAATTGCATGCAGTTGATAGACCTAGGAAGCTAGAATTGCCTAAAAGTCACATGAAGATGCTACCCTCTCACATTTTACCCCCTAAGCTAGAACTAAAACTATTGCCTGCAAATCTTAAGTATGATTATTTAGGAGATGATGAGACCTTACCTGTTACAATCTCTAATGCACTTACATCTGAACAAGAGGATAAACTTATTAGGGTGCTTAGGGAACATAGTGAAGCGTTAGGATGGACTTTAGCAGACCTTAAAAGACTTAGCCCCATACTATGTTCACATAAAATCACCTTAGAATCAGATGCTGAGCCTAAGAGAGACCCTTAGTGAAGACCAAATCCACCTATGATGGAGGCAGTTCAAAAAGAAATTCTTAAGTGGTTAGATGCTGGAGTGATATACCCCATCGCTAATTCTGAGTGGGTTAGACCTATCGATGTGGTTCTAAAAAAGGGGGGAACAATAGTAGTGCAAAACAAGAAAGGTGAGTTAATACCTACTAGAGTCTAGAGTGGTTGGAGAGTGTGCATTTACTATAGAAACCTTAAAAAGGCCACAAAGTAGGGCCATTTTCCATTGCCATTTATGGACCAGGTGTTAGGGAGATTACCTGGAAGGTCATACTACTGCTTCCTTGATGGATATTCAGGTCATATTTAGGTCCCTATAGCTCCTAAGGATTAGGAAAAGACCACTTTTACTGGCCCTTTTGGCACCTATGCTTTTAGAAGGATGTCGTTTGGTCTATGTGATGCTCCTACTACATTTCAAAGATGTATTATGAGTATTTTTTCTGATTTTATCACCAAAATTATGGAAGTTTTCATGGATGATTTTACTGTACATGGTGATCATTTGCTGAGTGCTTATATCATCTTACGTTAGTACTTAAGCATTGCATTGAGACTAATTAGGTGCTTAACTTTGAAAAGTGTCATTTCATGGTGGAACGTGGAGTAGTACTAGGGTATGTAGTGTCGTCCAAGGGATTAGAGGTTGATATGGCTAAAATAGACATCATTCAATCTTTACCCTATCCATAGTGTGTCAAGGAGGTAAGGTCCTGATTAGGTCTATCAAAGAGTTTTCTAAGACTGCCTCCCCTTTATGTGCTTTACTTGCAAAAGATGCTTTATTTGATTTTAATGAGGACTGTAGGAGAGCTTTTGACTAATTGAAGTTGAAATTGACCACTACTTCTATGGTACAACCCCCTAACTGGGCCCTGCTTTTTGAACTAATGTGTGATTCTAGTGATAAGGCAGTAGGGGCAGTCTTAGGTCAAAGAGTAGGAAGGTACCTCATGTAATCAATTATGCTTCCAGAACTTTAGACCCCGCACAGTGTAACTACACTACTATAAAAAAGGAAATGTATGCTGTTGTTTTTGTTCTAGAAAAATTTCGTCCTTATCTGTTAGGTGTTAAAGTTACTGTTTATACTGATAATTCTACTATTAAACATCTGTTGAGTAAGAATGACTCAAAACCTAGATTGATTCGATGGGCATTACTACTACAAGTATTCCAATTAGAGATTAAAGACAAGCCAGGAGCTGAAAATTTAGTAGCTGAGCATCTAAGTAGGCTAGCCCATGGAGAGAGTGGTAATCCATTGAGCGATTATTTCCCTAATGAGATTTATATACTATCACTGATAGGCTTCCTTAGTATGCTGATATGGTTAATTACATAGTAAGCAAAACATTTCCTATAGACTTGTCTGGAGCCCAAAAGGAAAAGATAAGAGCTCAATCTAAATATTATGTTTGGGATGAGCCATATTTATGAAAATTTTGTGGAGATCAGATTATAAGGCGTTGTGTAGATGACAGTGAATTTCATTCAATTTTAACTTTCTCTCACTCTTCTGAAAGTTGGGGACATTTTGAACTAAAAAGAATGGTACACAAAGTTCTTGATGTGGATTTTATTAGCCTACTACTTTTAGGGATGCCTATGAATTTTGCAAAAGATGTGAAGTATGCCAGAAGACAGACAATTTATCTAGAAGGAATCAAATGCCTCTGCATATTGTGTATGTGAGATTTTGGATGTATGGGGTGTTGATTTTATGGGACCTTTTCCCCATTCTTTTGGTTTTACTTACATTCTTATGCTTGTTGACTATGTATCTAAGTGGATTGAAATTGTGGCTACTAGAGCCGATAATGCTAAAACTGTGGTGAAACATGTTAAATCTCTCATTCTGCATAGATATGGAGTTCTTAAAGCAATCATTAGTGATAGGAGAACACATTTTTGTAATAGAACCTTAGGTGCCTTGCTAGCCAAATATCATGTAACTCACAAGGTGTCCACTGGTTATAATCCCCGAACAAATGGCCAAGTTGAAATCTCCAATAAAGAGATTAAGGGTATATTAGAGAAGATTGTTAGACCAGATAAGAAAGATTGGAGTCTTAGGTTAGATGAAGCTCTCTGGGCCTATAGGACTGCATAGAAGACACATATAGGTATGTCACCTTATAGGTTAGTTTTTGGTAAAACATGTCATCTCCCTGTAGAACTAGAGCATAAATCATATTGGGCTGTAAAGCAATATAGTTCAGATTATGACCTAGTAGGGAAGGAGCGTAAGTTGCAATTGTAGGAATTAGAAGAGATTTGCCTGGAAGCCTATGATAATTCAGTGATCTACAAAGGCAAAGGCAAAGCTTTTCATGATGCTAAGCTTAGTAGGAAAGAATTTCAGGTGAGAGAAAAAGTGGTGTTATTCAATTCAAAATTGAAACGCTTTCTTGGTAAGTTGAACTCTAGATGGCTAGGACCTTTTATAGTAGTAAAGAACTATCCACATGGTGCTGTTGAGATCAAATCTTTTGCTACTAATAAGATTTTCAAGGTAAATGGTCACAGGCTAAAGCACTTTTGTGAAGGAGATCAGGTATGCTTAGTGGACGAGATTCGACTAGAGGATCCATGAGCTCATTTGTGTCAAGCCAACGACAGTAAACAAAGGCACTGGTTGGGAGACAACCCAATATTTTCAGGGAAGTAAAACATTTAATTTTACTTTTATCTTCATTATTTCTATCTTTCTGCATACATTAGGGACAATGCATAAATTAAGTGTGGGGGGGTGCATCCTGCATTTAGCTCCTGCAGTATTCATTGTTGAAAAAAAAAACAAAAAAATTTGTGATTTTCTTATAAATTATGCATAACTATGAGTTTATGCTAGGCTTTCTTGCTTAAAAATTTTTCTGCTTAGCTATTTTTAGTTTATTTTTCTATGAGTGAGGACTTTTGAGCATGCTAACTGTCATTCAGAGAAGTTTGAGTTGATCCTCATACGTCTTTTTAATGAGTAGCTGTCACGATTATTCATCTTGTTTGATTATGTTATATAGTGGTTTCAGAGGCAATAAAATGATCCCGTCAATTTCTTAGACTATTGAATTAGTAGAATAACTCATTAAAATTGTAACTTTTCTTGTCTTATTAAAAAAAAGTTAGACTACCAACGTGGGTAGGAGTACGTGGCTCGGCACCTTTTTTCCTTAAATTTAGGTCTCAAGTTGAGCCTTACGCATAGAGCAACGCATGTTGGGAGAGTCATGCCCCTTTTTGGGCGGATCAATGACTCGTACCACACAAATAGTCAATCAATAAATAAATAAAATAGTGATGAGAATAAATTGTTAACTCCAGCACCTCTATTGGGGTAAGTGTGAGACAGCGAGTGTTTAATTTGAAAGACCCTATATGGGCCTCAAATATGTGTGCACCTGGAGTTTGAAAAAAAAAAGAAGAAGGAAAGAAAAAATAACAAAATGTGAGGCAAGTTTAGGATTAATTTCATTGAGTTATTCCTTCTAGTTCAATTGTCTCTATAGCCATACTGCACTTTAATTTTTCTATCTTAAATTTTTTAGATCTCGTGATCGATGTATGCATGGTTGAAAGAGATGGATAGTTATTGTTCTTGTTAATTTGTTAAAGAGATATTGTGAGGTTGATGAAGGAACTCTTTGACGGTAGTTAGATGTGTAGTAGTCATCCACTTGTTGGAAGGAAAACTAATTCATTTTGAATAAAACTGTTTTTAAAGCAAACTAATGCCTAGTGTAAATTTCATATTTTCAGCATGACTTTATAAGAAAGAGGGTCAGTTTTTAGTTCGAGTCTTAGATTACTTTGCACGAGGGCATCCAAAGTCTAAGTGTAGGGGAATTTGGTAAGTCATAATTTATGCATATTTTTAATAATTATTTTAATTATATTATATATATTATTTTGTCTAATTTAGTTTATTTTATATATTTTTTAGGTTAAGCATTAATAAAGAAAGAGGAGAAGAAAAGACATCGAAGTTCAGGTTTGATTGAAGGATTCTAGCGGAATTATCAAGTTGGTCAAAAAAATAATGAATTATGAAAAATATTATTTTCATAATGATTTATGTGGGCCAGGGTTACAAGATTACTACTTCTAATTAAACAGGAATTAGAAGACTTGGAGAAGAAGACATCCTACAAGAAAAGAGAACCCCAGAAAAATTATACTATAAATACTCCTAATCTCCACACCTCACCTCCTCCTTCACGTCCAACCGTCACCAATATCACACCCCAGCACGATCATCACCACGACATCAACACCATCATCTTCGGCCTACCCATCATTTGCACCTAACCTCCTCATATTATTGTTATTACATCATGCCTCACCATAAATTACAGCCACCATCATCATCTTCATCACACAGAATCAATCACCACAACCCTTTTGTGAAGTCCCAGTACCTCACGCCATTATTAACATATCAAGCAAAGTAGCATAGTTTTTCTTCATTAGTTTAGTAATTGAACATGAAAAGTTTAGTTATTTTATGTGCTTTCATTTATAATATGTATTTTTAGTTTTTATATACTTAGTATAATCTATTTGAAACTATGCTAAGTTAATTATTTTGAAACAAGTTTTATGCTTTATTGTTTAATTGAATTTTGTTCCATGATTCCATAATGATTAGTACTTATTGTTTATGATATTCAGGTTAGATTAATTAGAATACATGCTAATTAGTTTAATATGAATTTTTATGATAGTTTAAAAGGGTTTAGCACGTAAAAATTATAGTCTTTTAGGCATAAGCATCACCCTAATTGATCATGAGTAGCTCAAACATATCTCTTTAATTAGATAATCATCATAGATCTTTGTTAAATCAATTTGCTGGTAAATTGGTTACAAGGTGTTAGATGATATTTTTCTAATACTTAATGCTCTAGTTTGATTAAATTCTTGCGCTGGTGTTAGGGTTATTAAAACTAGTTGGGTTTATATTAGGGCTGGACCTAAATAAACTATAATATAAGAAAAAATGGGGATGATCCACTGGCGGGTGTCTTCTACAGTCTAACTTATGGATAAATTGATTTGTGTGTTGATGATAAATATTAATTTGTATGGTGGATATAGATTATGCTAAGTGTTTTTAATAAATTTGGTATCTTTAATAATTATTTGTTGCTTTTTAGTTAATTTCGTTAGTTCGTGAATTTTATTTCTTAAGTTTATAGATTTTAATATTAATTTTGTTCCCCCCCCCACCCAAGAGTAGTCTTTTAAGAGTTTCTTGGTAATTTTAGATCAGTTACATTTTGAGTTTTAGTGTGATTAAAATTTTCAGATTTATTTTCTATTCTATTTTGTCATTTATTTATCAGTTTGTTAGAAATTAGGCTAAAACTAGTCCTGTATGTGTTGTTTTATGTTTTATTCCATTTTAGGGTTTATTTAGTATCCTAATATGTTGATATTTAATTTCGTAATTTTTGGAAATTATTTCATAATTATTTCGTGAATTGAATACGTGTAGGTTTTTACTTTAATAAATCTGAAAATTACATTTTTAATTTTTAGTTTCGGTTTTTAGGGTTTTATTAAGTTTTGAAAAGCATATTATACAATCTGGGAAAATTTATTATTCATTTTTGTATTTAATTAAGTGCAATTTATTGTTTTTTAATTTTAGATATCATTTTTTGTTTTAATTTTTTGATTTTATCTACCGTTTTATTTTTCTAAAATTAATTAAATACAATTCTGGGAATATAAATTTATGAATTTGCATAAGATTAATTGATAATATGTTCTGTGCATTTTGATATTAAATTTCTATTTGTCCCTTCCTGTTTTAATTTTCAGTTAATAGTGTGCGATAATTTTCTATTTTTATTTTTCCAGAACATTTAGGTTGGGCATTTACTGTTTTTATATCCAGAATTAGGCTTAGAATATTTAGTGGTATTAGTAAGTGATTTTTCAGATTTTTACTTGCGTAATTTGATTTGGTTTAGCAATTTAAAAAGTAAAATATATTAGAGCAGTAAATTGAATTAGATTTAAACTAGCTTACTATCATAATCTTTCCTCGTAGGAACTTACTTTCCAATGCTATAATTCTTATTTATAAATCAAAGTAGTAGTTTAATTTGTAACTCTATAATAAGCTTTACAAATGTGAACATGCAAAATGTAATTAAAACACCTCCCTGCCCCAATAAGACCAGGCCCAATTCACATGAAGGGGATTTAAGAATTTAAGCACTAACTTATCATATGAAATAAACTTCCTCTCCACATAGTAAACCAACCCAAAGTACCAAGTAGAGCACCCATATCATCCAACATTCCTAAAGCCCTTAATGAATCCACATGATAATATTTTTGCTCACAAGTCATCCTAGTACTCAGTTGCTCATATTTAACCCTTTGTTCATCATCGGCAAATTGCAAGCCTTGAGTACTTGAAGGGAGGATTAAAAGAAAGACATTGGATTTAACTTGCCTCCTTGTGGATGGATCTGAAGAAGAAGAAGAAGCCCTTGTTGATTTCTTTAGGAGGAAGGTTGTTGTGGAAGCTTCACCTACTTTCGTTCTTCCAATGGTTAGCATGCTTGAATGGATGAAGTTATGAATGTAGTTCTTTATGCTCTAAATTGCCTTTGAAGCTTGATTTTGTGTTGAAATGGGGTCAAGTGACAAACCTGTAACCTTAATAATGGAGGTTAGGGTTTTAGAGAGAGAAAGTGCTTAAATGATGTGGAAGAAAAGGATGAATTTGGTGCAAAATATTTACGAAGAATGGGAACATATGAGTGGAATTGAATGAATTTATGAGAAAAGTGGAGTATTTACGGGGATTTTTAAGTACAGGATGAGAGTAGACGGAGGGCGGGCGGAATAGAGAGAGAAAGGAGGATGGAAGAAAAATGAGGAAGAAAGTAAGGAGAATCAACTTTTGTGGCTGGCTAAAGATGGCACATGCGTGCCACATGGCATGGGGTATTCGTGCCACTTCTCTGGTTAGCAAGATGACGACAAGGATGTAGCATGGTTCTGCCAGGCACGAGGCACCCGTGCGAAATCTCTGTGACACTATTTTTTCTTTGTTTCTCGTGGCACAAGATTGCTACTTAGCTTGGGCTCCTGGTGCCATTTTCCTGCCCAACATCTTCTATTGTCCCAACTATTTTTATTATTATTCTCCTCTCTTTTGTACCCTCTCATTTTCTTTCCACATTTTACTCCCTACTGACTCTCTTTTTCTTCTTTTCTTCTTCTTTTTTACACCTTTCTCTTTTTTTTCTTTTTTTCTTTTTTTTCCCTCTCTTTTGTCCATTTTTCAACAAACATATAAGACACATATATTAACAACTATACACTAATATATAAGAAGAGAGGACCTTAGCTAATGAAGTGGAGGAGGCTTGTGGAGCAAGAGACATTCTACATCTTCTTCTCTAGAACCTACACCCATTAACCTTAAATGTGTTGTCCTTACTTTCATTTACACAATAGGAAACACTTTGACCATAACAACATACCTAGACTTAATCTTTTAAGAAACAGGTGAAGACTAGAGTCATACGGATGAACTTTTTCTTAGGGAGAAAAATCCTTCCCATTAATGCATTTTTGATGGAGAATTTTGGCTCTTTCCTTACCCAACTGAGTGTTATCTTATTCCTCCTTCCTAAAATCCTCTAGCTCATTCAAACTCAACTTCCACTCTTCACTAGGGGCATTCAAATCATAGTTAAGGGTCCTAATCTCCCACCAAGATTGATGCTGAAGCTTATCGGCTAAATCACAAAGACGACCATAGATCAGCCTATAAGACGACATGCTTAAGGGAGTCTTAAAGGTCATCAAATAGGCCCAAATTGTCTACCTAATCTTTCCTATTTTTAGTGACCGTTTTTCTAGGATTTGCTTCATTTGTCGATTAGACACTTTAACTTGACCATTTATTTGAGGCTGATATGGAGTAGAAGTACCTAGGATTTCCCCTTCTAGAAGTACTTAGGATTTCCTTAGCCGACCTTCGAATACAATCTGCCATTACCTCCCACATTGTATCTGCATCCTCTGCCCGCCTCCAAGCTTCTTCTTCAATAATCCTCTCCAATAATAACCCGACATTCTCCTTCGTAAGGGTCCACCACTTAACTCTAAGGTCCCCGACTCTCCTCTTCTTCCACTTTGAACATTTGAACCCCACATCCAACACTATCAACCTATGCTAAGTCCCTTGATACTCACTAGGAATCACCTTGCAATCCTTACAAGACTTCCAGCTATCCGCCCTCATAAGGAAGTAATCAATTTGGGTCTTTAAGGAGCCAGTCTTAAGGTCACCAAGTGATCCTCCTTCTTCTTGAAATAGGAGTTGACCACCAACAATTCATAGGCCACCGCATCGAGTAAGGGAATGTCGATCTTTACCTGAGAGAAGGTCTCTCTCATCTTCTCAATATGATCTTAATCTTCCTTCTTTAGTTTATGGGGAAAAGGAGGCAAGAGCATCTGGATTTTCTCAGAAGAAGAAGGGGAGGAAGAATCCTTAGAAAGTGAAGAACTTGCTAAGTCAGAGGAGTCTTTCTCTCTAAGCTCCTCTTTCTTAGAAAGTGATTTAGGAGAGGAAGGACTATCTGAAGCATTGGGGACACCATCAGTAGTATTCCCTTAGTGACTGGATGGACTAATCTCTGGAGGAGAAGAGGGAGAAGAATTCTGGTAGAATTGGTGAGGGTACTTGCAAGGTTTATTAAGATTTCTCACTTGGTTATTAACCTCTTGACCAGAATGGAGAGATATAACCGCATTCACTTTCCTCACATGCTCATTAGGGCTACCAGAAGAAGGGGAGGCGTGACCCTTAGGGTTCACCTTATGATGACTCGAGAAAGTACCTGATTCCCTTGAAGATGATGCTAACTGGGAAAACTATTCAGTCATCATTCTCATCATTCTTTCCATGTTAGCATTAATCATTCTCTCCACATTGTTATTGATTCTCCTCTCCAATATATCAATATTAGTATAACCGGGAGGGGGTTGAACTTGAACTATAGGAGGTGGAGGTCTAGGTGCATTAGGCACACCTGAAAAAGCCAGTCTCTGAAAGGAGTTTGAAGGATGAGAGATGGCTTGGAAGTTGTTTCCAGGAAACATCCTAGGTTGAGAATTAGGAACCGTAGCATTTGGTCCACTATTCTATGAAAAGTTAGGGTGAGTCCTCCACCCTGGGTTGTAATAAAGGGAGAAAGGGTCATTTTTAGGTCTCTGAAAAGCCATACTTGCTTGCTTTTGTTCAGTTGCTAACTGATGAGCAAAATAAGGACAAACACTCAAAGAATGATCTAGGGCTTGACAATGACAACAAGACACTATAGAGGTCTGATATAACTGGGAAATCTAGGGAGATAATCCCTTCAACATGTTTTCTAAAACAGCAATCTTAGACTCTAAATGACTTACATTAAAAACAGAATGCAACCCACCCCTTGTAAACCTAAAACTCAAGCTGTCATCACTAGCGGTTTCTTACTGCATGGTTTTCTCAGCCAAGTCCTCCAAAAACTCCCAAGCAGCTGTGCGGTTCTTAGAAAGAAAGCCACCCTAGCACATGGACTCTACCATGGTCCTAATCTGTTGGTCAAGTCCTTCACATACAATCTGGCACAAACGTACTTGGTCTAAACCATGATGGGGACATTGGGCCAACAAAGTTTTGAACCAATCAAAATATTTCCAAAATGATTCCCTATCAAGTTACACAAATTGATTAATTTCATTCCTCAGCTTAATAGTCTTGGCATTAGGGAAATATTTTCTTAAGAACAATCTTACAAAATCATTCCAAGAAGCAACAGAATTAGCAGCTAAGCCATACATCCAACATTTAGTAGAATCTTTCAAAGCAAAAAGAATTAATTTCATCTACACAACATCAATGGGAATATTAAGGAAATGCATCATAGAACAAACTTCTTCAAATTCCCTCAAAAACAAATAAGCATCCTCTAAACCTGTGAATTTAGGGAGCATCTGAGTATAATGGGGTTTTAATTCGAAGGTCACATTTTGTGCAAGATTAGGCATAACAAAACATGATGGTAAAGCAGTCCTAGGAGGATAGAAAATATCACTCAAAGTCCTTTCTTGTGCCATATTCCCTAACTCAAGCTTAGGTTTAGATTTAGGTTCTAAATGAGGGTCGGGCTCACTCCTAGTGAGTCTTTGATTTTCAGGGTCTCTCACCCAACTAGTCATATAAACCCCACACCTTCACCAAAAAGAAGTCTTATTTTTGGTCTTATTTCCCTTTCTATTTTTTTTTTTGAATTTTTGAATTTTCTTTTTTTTCCTTCTTTTTTCTTAAACATACATCCAAATCAAAAATATTACTCAACCCTAAGGACAATTTACAAACAGAAGGTAACCAAATCAAAAAGTTAATCAATCCCTAAAATAAAAATAAAAATAAGACAAGTCCCAACAAAAATCAAATTCCAAAACTACAAAATAAAGCAACTAAAACTATAATTCAATTCTAAGTAGCGTGTTTTTTTAGAGTTCTTCATTCAAAATAAAAAATTTTATTTTCAATTTTTTTTAGCGGTTTTCAAGTTTTTCAATTTTTTTTTTCAATTTTAGGCTTTTCCCATTTTTTTGGATTTTTGGGTTTTTCACGAAATGAATAAGCTAAGTAACAATTAATAATGAAATAGCCAAGTAAGAAATAACATATGCAACTAATAAGAAATTAGCTAAGAAAATGAAAATATGACCTAATCTTATGCCGTCATTCCCCGACGACAGTGCCAAAAACTTGCACGATAAATTTGAGTGTAAACCAAAATGCCGCAAGCGTACAGCTTTCGCTGCAGTATTTGAGGGTCATTTCTTCAGGGGCGATGGAAAGACTTAGGTCACTGAAATTTTTAAAAGTAACATTACGTAAACCTAAGGAAATACTTGATTTAGAAAATTTTAACTAAGTAATAGAAAGGACATCAACAAAGAGAAGTCATCAAGAAAAACTTGAAGAGACAACCATTTGGAGACCTAAAATATAAAAAAAAAAAAAGGAAAACTACACTCTAGGCTTGAAGAAATAACGATTAGGAAACCTAAGTAACCAAACCAAGCTACTAAGCCTCATAATTAAGAAACCTAAGGAAATAAACTTGAAGGAATAATCAACAAGAAAAACTAAAGTATAGATCAACGCAACTAAACTACCTTAAACAATCTAAATCGAGCAACGACGACTAGCAACAAAGTAAATCATTCGAACTATCAAAACATGGCAAACCAAATAGCAATCTAACCATATCAAACCACTATTCGTGCCATAGCAAACAACGAAACCATGTCAACCATGTCAAGCCATCTATGCAACGCAACCATTATAGATTACATCAGAATAGCCACGAAGCCATAACAAACTAAGTCAAGTTGAAATCATATCAACAAAACCATTCGAACCAAATTAAACCAAATAACTTGATCTAAACGCATCCAACCATCAAACCATCAAACTACATCCAAATCCAGCTCAACCAACCAAAATAATCAACCAACCAAAATCAACCATTAATCGAACCTAATAATCGAACCTAATGCAACTGATAATAATAGCAGCTCAAACCAACTCAAACCAAGCTAATCAACGAAAGAGCAACTCAAAATAATCAAGCCAAGCTAAATCAGGGAGAGGGGGAATCAAACAGTCTAAAACTCATAATATTTGAACATAGTATAGACTGAAATCATACGAATGAGATCGAACTTGCTCTGCTCAGATATGAAACAGGGAAGGCCGCAACAAGGAAAAAGACTTCTGATGTGCGCAGCTCAAATGAGGGGAACGAAAATAGGATTCAAGGCATCCTTGCCTTCCAGCTCAGCCAGACATTACATCACCATCTTGAGCTTCAACAACTGCCAACAATGGCTGAAACGCCATGGCCGATTTCACGAACAAAAACAGGAGAGGGGGAAACGAATTGAATTTAACAAACCAACTCCCAAAATCTGGCCAAAGCAAGCTAAAAATTCTGAAATTAAACTGGCAATTAGCAAAATTATAGCTTAACTGCATGAAATTTGGAACCAAAACCAATCTAACATCAAACCCTAACCCGAAATTTCTGAAACCCTAACTTTGAAAAATCGAAAAATGCATATGAAATTCAAGCTAAAACTTCAAAAATTAAAACTAATTCAACCTAAAAGACCCCCTAACCTCTTTTTCTAGTGTCGGTTCCCTTCAATTTACACCCAAACTTGTTCGATTTTCACCGTCCATCTGGAAACGCGTGGGCAAATGAGATGGTGCAATCTGGTGGTTGCTGCTTGCATTTTGTTAGATGGGGGTGGTGATTTGGTGTGCTACGCTGGCGCTCGGTGGTGGTGAGAGAGATGGGTTATAGAGAGAGGGAGAGAAGATGATGAAGATAGAGATGGAGGAGCAGGGGGGCGCGTTTTCGAGGTTTTTGTCAACCAAGAAGAGAGAGAAGGGATTCAGTGAGGGAGGGGGGTGGGCAACAGGTCACATGACAGGCACATGCCCGGGCTGGGGGTTTTATTAAAGTTTCTTTTTTTTTTTCCTCATTATGTTGATGGATGAAATAGGTTGGGCTTGAATCAACTTGGTCGGATTCTTCATTTCTGGCATTTTTTCATCATTTTCTCGCATTTTTGCCATAATTATTCAAAACCTACAAAACCAAATAAAACCAAATAAAAACCTAAAAATAGTGATTATAATGAGCATAAATTAGGCATGAAAGTATCGTAAAAATAACGCATTTTTTGCACGAACAAGAGCCTGTAGGTATACGGTAACTCCAATTTGATAATTAATCAAATCATGCAAAAATGAAAGTTGAGAAGCGAAGCTTTGGCACCATACCAAGCCCACCTAGTTGAGCTTGCCAAGAACTTTACTAAGCTCCCTCATGAAGATAATCAGTTTTCGAATGCCCTAGAAAAGTTAGCTTTAATGATCAACATCCCTATGGCATTCATCCAATGCCATTGATAGTCGAAAGGAGAAGTAAGCCAGGACATTATTATAGCATAAAGTGTCAAGTGTCGATCTCACTATTTGGTATTACGATATTGTTCAGTACTTAATGCAAAAAGAATACCCGCTAACTTCCCAAAAAGTAGTCTTGCCGAAAGCTCAATGAGTGATAAGATTGCTAGCCTCACACTTCTTTAAGAATAAAGAAAAGTTCTATAAGAAGATGGATATGGGCATAAACCTGCTCTGCATGTAAGAGGAAGCATGGGAAATCATGAGGGAAGTCCATGGAAAAGAATGTGGGCCACATATGAATGGTAGAATGCTGGCTAAAAAATTTCAAAGGATTAGGTACTATTGGTCCATAATGGAAGCAGATTGTTATGCATATGGGAGAAGATGTTATAAATGTCTAGTATATGCTAATTTGAGCATCAGTCTCTCTTCGTTCTCTCTACGCTTACTTCCCCTTAGCCCTTTTTGGTCTAGGGAATCAACATCATTGGAAAAATAACAACGAAGGGGATAGCTAGATATGAATATGTGCTTATAACAATCATTAACTTTATAAAAAGGGTAGAAGCAGCCTCCAATGCTAAAATCACTTCAGAGCATGCGGCTAAATTCCTCATCAATAACATTATATACAGGTACAACCCACCACATGAACTATTAAGTGATTAGGGTAGCCATTTTAGAAAGGAGGTGGCAATCTTGAAAAATATAAAATTCAACATCACAAGTGATCTCCTCATCGTCACCAGAAAAATGGGGTAGTTGAAGACAATAAGAATATTCATAGGATCATTAAGAAAATGCCTGAGAATTACAAAGATTGGCCTAATAAGCTCCTTTTTGCACTGTGGGGATATAGACCCTCAATTCGTGGTTCAACGAGAGTAATGCCTAACTCCCTGGTGTGTGGAACGGAAGTAGTACTTCTAATAAAAATAACAATGCCCTCACTTAGCGTAATTATAAAAAGTCAAATCCTAGAGTCAGAGTGGGCAAAAGCTTGATAAGAAGAATTAGTAATGCTAGATGAAAGGAGGCTAAGGGCACTATACAATGTCCAAATTTACCAAGCCTGGAAGCTTTTAGTAAAAACTTAAGCCCAAAGACCTCAAGGGCTGGGGGGGACCTAGCCTTAAAGGAAATAAGGTCCCTACTACAAGATGAAAAGGGAAAGTTTAAACTCAACTGGCTGGGTTCATGCATCATAAAAACCATCTTACCAGGCGAAGTAATGAAACTTATGAATATGGATGAAAAGGAATATACTTAGTACCCTTTATCAGTTGAAAAAGTATTATGCCTAGCAAGTTTATGCTTCGTTGAACTCTGTAACAAGTTCATAGGGACTAGGCCCACAAAACAAATACTCATAAATAATAGCATACAATGAACTATGAAGGATCAATTCCACATTCCGGATACATAGGAAGCTTTGATAGCCCAACCTAGTTACCAGTCTTAAGTGCATGCCCATTTTTAAAATAAAAAATAAAAAAAAGAAGCAGGCTAAGTGAAGTACGTAGCCTAATGGACCAACTGTAGGAAAATGACTTGGGTTTCCTGGGGAAACCGATCTAGGTCCCAGCAAACTTAGGCAAAGCTTCCTTAAAGCAAACTCGACAACACCCCCAGTTCCGCGAGCAAGAAAATTATGCTTGGCCATGTGATTTGGAAGTTCAAACAATTTAAGAACTTGTGATAATGGTAATAAGAGAAAATTGTAGTGCTTTTATTACTATCCGAAATTATAAAAGCATACAACTTAAAATAAAAGACCTAATAACATGCTACTATGAAAAGCATTAAAACTTTATTCTAAAATGAAGAGGGAAAGCTAAAATCCTAATACTTCTTCAAGTTCTTATCCTACTCGATCGGGGTGTTGTCCTTTGCAAGGAAGGATCCTTAGCTCTTTTTCTCCCACTTGAAGGCGAGCCACACTTAGGCATTTCTTCCTTGGCGGCATTCTCCCTAGCACAAAGAATTTTCCTTACCTCAACATCACGTTTTCTCATACACTCCTGATAATACTCAGAGACATATGTGGATCATGGGATAGGCGACATTGCAACGGTGGGACAGTGAAGCCAATAGTCCACCCAAGACTTAATGCTGGAAGGATCCTTCTTGTAGCTTCCAGGGGCAATGCAATCCAATGTGGGGATATATTATCTGTATTCGAATTATTACATTAGTCGGCCATGGAAAAGGTAAGTTCCCATGGCCAAACCACTGAGACGAACATATGTAAAGTTTCCCCCATTGGTTACAGATTGTCGTAGGCACTACCAGCAAATCACCAAACAGAGAGGAGGATCCTGCTCCAAGAAACCAATCTAGTTTTCCATAAATTGGTCCTTGAACAATCTCTTTCTTTGGAAAAATTACAGAGCTGGGCACATTTCTATGTCCCTCGGGGCCTCAATCAGTCTCAAATACTCTAACAGCTAAATCTACACAAAAAAGGAAAGAAAAGCAAAAGAGTAAAGGTCAATTAGGCCTAGCAGAGACATATCGGGTTGTTGTAGCCCAAGCAGAACAAAAAAAGAGAGGGGAATCAGAGTAGAGAAGCAGCCCTCCCCAAAAAAAAAAAGGAAGAAGAAGAAGACGAAAGGCTGATCTGGGTGATATCCCAGGTGGGTCCTAGCCAAATGCGCCGAAAGGCTACCTACAGCAGTGAACGCCTCTCTGAGAAGAATTGGTCCTAGTGGTGGTGAATACGGTCCAGGCATAGTATGACCTCAACAATGATGAGGGGCATTGGTGTTCTGTTACGAGGCACCCCTTCTACTATGCTAAAAGCATGGTTGCTCCTCTATTTGCAGAACGACCTACAAATAGGAAGGCCTTGAGAAGGCAAAGAAGAATAGCCCTACATCTATACACACCCTCAAAAGCTTGCTTGTTCCCCTCCAGAAAATAAAAAACCAAAGCCATAAAATCTACCTCAACCCTAATGAGTATACAAGCCTACATCCTCCTTACATATACCTAAGACGCAACTATATTGAGAGGGTAGATCTACAACGACATATAGCAGAACAAAGAGTAGTAGAGTGGGAAGCCTATGACGCCACCAAATTCATTGGTTAATAGCCACAATTCATGGCTTGCAAAATAGAAGACATGAAGTTCAGGGTCCCAAAATGTAGCAGCAGCTCTAAACAAGTCCCAAGATATGTAGACTTGGTGTAGACTAAGAAGGCTACTCAAGCGGAGGCTCTTAAGTTCATACTTATCTACAGTGTCAAGGGAAATAAGCCAAGAAGGTTCGAGAGACATTGTGATTTTTGGAACTTATGAGGTCACTCTATCAATTGATGAGATTCAAAGAATAGGCAGCTTTAATTTATATCTGCAAGATGATCTAAATCCAAGCAGAATTCGGCTATGCTTTTCACTAAGGAACTGGTCGGGTTCCTATTCTCTACTGCTGTCAATAGCTCAGTTTGAATTGGACTGGGAAGAATGTCAAGTCCAAGACAGACTCGAAAAGTTAGGCATGTGGGGAACCTGGCCGAGATCCCTAGCAGTTTACTAAGGTGCTTTTGGTTATTATTATCATCATCATCATCATCGTCATCATCATCATCATCATCCTCCATTGTGATATTATAGCTTTAATTGTTTGGAATTTGAAAGTTATTCAATAAAATTCTCGAATTACTACTTAAGACTACAGAGCACTCAAGTACTTATTATGTCATTTGTCTTCTTTATTTTTGGGGGGAAATGGGGGTTAAATTGCTTTAGATTCATAACAGGCTTGTAAAACATTTGCACTGCATTAGAGTACAATTGCCAAAAAAGCACCTACATAGGTCTACACAGGTTGTCCTTATTGATCATCCGAGGATCCACTATTGCTTCCACCAAAGAAGTAGTTAACATAACCCAAGGCATAGCCAGAGTCAATTAAAGCACAACTTGTGCCTGCATCTGTTCGGGGATTGCCCCGAGGAGCCCAGGAATGTCGACGAGGATCATTGTGCAATGCTCCAGAAAAAGAGCACTATATAGAATGCGGGGTATAAATGGTTCTCCCAAAGAAGTAGACATGGTGTAAGGATCTTCAGGATTGAAAACTTGAAGCAGTTCCACCTCTAATGGAGAATTTGGATAAGGACTCCTTTCATGTACCAAAGAAGGCTCAGCTATATCTTGTGCTCTTGCTGAATAACACCTTTTAGAATGACAGACATGAGATCTCTATGGCCTGAAGTCGTCTTCGGGTCCCTTTTTATGAAAGAAGCGAAAGTTAGCAAAAGGAAAGGTCGCAAAATCAGCTTATATTTTAAAAGCTCATCTATTTGAGGTGGCGATAAGTAAAACTATTCACAAACGCTCTCCTTGTAGAGTGAATATAGTATACTATCAATCCATATTGTTGACGATTGTATTCAAAAGGGCACAACAGCCAAGAGGTTGTAGTTCAACTCATGATAACAAGATAAGCAATATACTCACCCAGTAAAAGTGGGAGCAAACAGAAGTTCAGGGCCTTCTGCTTCAAGAACCAATAAAACCGCCATGTATATAGCCTGCTCTCCTTCTCCAGTCACATAAACGTTTAAGCTCGGAGTAAGAGCACTAGCAGCTGTCACCCATAAAAGGATTCACACGCATTAGCATTGTAAAAATTCTAATAAAAAAGAAAAAATTGGGAAGAAAAATAATGAGTCATGGTCCACTGAAGATGAGTGGCTTAATCACTGTGGTGGACAACACAGTCTACAAAATAGACTCTCACCTTCATTTCCTCCATGTCAACTTCGGTAAGAGTCCTGATATAAAACATGGATTGAGGAGGATTCACGAGGGAAAAGGAAGACATTGGTTAGTAACCTGAGCAGTAATGCACTCACCCAAATAGCAAATAAGGCGATATAGCCCTTCCATAAGGATCCCTTGTTGGGTGTAAAATTAGACAGCTTCAACATTGAAAGTTGAAATACAACTTTCTATAGGTGTAAAGTGGCCTACCAAATGACAAGGGATCAAGAATATAAAGTGCTTAGGTTAAGCCAATTTCAAAAGAAGATAACATTACAATCTCCAAGGAATTGATAGCTGCATGAAGATGCTAAAGGTCTCCTTACTTGAACTGTCAATGAATCTGATTAAGCATGGTCTGTGAGACCATAATAGGGGAACAAACAAAAGAGGAAGAGTTAATCATCTTAATAACTCTTTATAAACCCTTAAGGGGCATACTAATGTGTTGTTCTCTATGAGTTTGATTGGTTTTCCGCACTCCTTGATGCATCCTATGAATAAGGGTGGAATACGTGAGAATTCCCCAATTCAAATTTCTCACTTTATTCAGATCAACCAAATTAACTAAATAACGGAAATGGCAATGATTACTAAGATCAATGAAGATGGTCATGCTGAGAAGAAGAGCTAAAATGATGTGTGGTTGCTGCTAAGACAAATGTTGTGCTGACCGTTCATCATCGTTTGTCAAGACCACTAGAATGCTATAAGGAAATCAGTCCTTATAAGGAATAGACTCCATGATAGGACCAAAGAGATGGAAAAGCTGGTTATGAAGGGCTTGAAAATCTTCTTGATACACTAACCGCTCTCTTGCAAATCCAAGACCGGTTAGCGTAGCAAAATCATAAGGGGTCATGGTCATTTCCCTGAATGGAAGGTGGAAAGTATTAGTTGTATACTAGAATCTATCAACCACCCCATGAGTAACACAAGGGTCCATTAAATCAGCTACTCATTCAGTGCTGAATAGACGACACCAACTCCTATATGCTCTAACACTGAGCAAATATGAACTTACTAAGGATTATAAATTACTAGAGACACTACACCCCTAATTAGATCATCATTAAAAGAAAGAGATGAAAAACATCATATTTATATTCATAGAGAAAGAAAGCAAAAAGGAAAATAAAAGAGGAAGGACACTTACTGCATTGGTGGCAACATGACTAGGTGCTTGGACCAACATCTAATAAAAGGTTATGGGCATCCCAAGGATCGACAGGTGTCCATCCTCACTTGATAAAGTAATCTTGACGAGCCTTTCCTCCCTATAGGGTGGATGAGCTTTTCTTACACTCTTGTTCTTTTTTAAATAGTACCAGGATCCTAATGAAGAACGAGAAAATCCAAAGAGTTGAGAAAAAGTTACACACTGGTAGGTAACATAAGAAGTTAGTGTGATTTATACAAAGCCAAGGTGGCCTTTTATAGAAGAAGAGAACAAGAAAATGAAAGGGGAAACCAGTCGGGCTCCACTTGGAGAATAGTTTGCCAAAAGCCCTATGATAAATCACTCAAAATCAACACAAAAAAAGCAAAAGAAAGAACCAAAATCAAGAGGGGACCCACGTAGAACCAAAAAGAGCAATCTTAAGAAGATCAATCAAAGAGAAAAACTAGAAAGAAAAAAAGAGGTGGTGACTAGAGGACTTGACTAGTTCCTTAGGGGAGTCTACCTCATATGTATGGATTGCTAAAAGAGCAATAGAACAAGAAGGAAAAAAGGAAGTAGTCACATAGGGGACCCAACCGGTATCCAACGAGAATCATAGCAATGAAAACTAGTTTTCCCGTGGACTAAAGCAAGATACAAGTGGCAAATCAGAAGAGAACATAGAAAATGGGGGATCTGATTAGGTTCACTGGCATATGCCAAGGGAAGAGCAAGTTCACTAGCGTATGCCAAGGAAGAGTAAGTTCGAACTTGTTAATCTATCATGTATGAAAAGTAGAAGCAACGGAATGATAGTAATTGGGGCTTGGCTAGGTTCTAAAGCACTCAAGGCATTCTAAGCATACACTAGCTTTCACAATAATGGAGAAAAGTGTTGCCAAGAAGATACGTAAGAAAACAAGGCAAAGGTGCTTAGATAGTTTGCAAAATCCAGAAATTTGCTAGACCGACGAAAGCTGCTAATCCGACGAAATGATAAATTCAAAATTAGCTAGACCGGTGAAAGGTCCACTACTCTAGTGAAAGCGTAAAGAAAAATATGCTAGACAGGCAAAAGGTACGCCAATCTGGTGAAAGGATAAATTGAAAAATCCACTGACTCCTAGTACTACATCCCTGGCTCTCAGTACAATGGAACATTTTAACAACATTGTTGGCTTCCAGCACAATAGGAGATCACCAGGCCATCATTATCACCAGGCCACCATTATGGTGAAAGTTGGTGAATGTCAAATCTAAGGGCCTTAGCAGTGAGCTTTGGATCTCACATCATAGGCCACTGTCACAATGAAAGTTGGCAGCTGTCAAATCTCAGGACTGTTAGCTACCAGGCATGGATTTGACATCATAGGCTACTATCTGTAACACCTCTAACCCCTAGGGTTATGAGTATTAACTATTTCTTAAATCCTACTTAAAATCTGGGGCGAAACGATCAGAGTTTCGCCTAAAAATGGGCTAAAACCAGGCTTCTAGCCTTACAATAGGATCCTGCATTTGATAAATACATAAACATTACTCATAACTCAAAGGCTACATATGCGAAAATCACAACTCTACAGGCCATGTAACCACAGTATACCAAGAATAATGTTCAATAAATAGAAAGAAAAGTAAAGATACAACTCAACGGATCACACATCTGGAGCACTGGGGTTTACATCCCATAATAAGTAAAATCGCCAAAAAAATGACTGAGCACATAGATAGTTGGCCCACACAGCCATTCAATGTGACTATTACTTATTATACTATACACGAACCAACCTAATTAACTTACAGGGCTCGCATACTTATAAATATGTTACACAACATTAATAAATTTATAAATTTAAGTTACATAAGCCCTTCACATCTTTCCAAAGTGCAAGAAGCCTCTGGTTCAACTTGCGTACGCTAGCTCTACTTGTCATAACCAAATCCAGGGGAAAAGGAGGAAAGATAGGGGGATGAGCTACCACATGCTTAGTGAATCATTCCCAACCCCAAAAAAAAAACAGTTACACATAATGCTTTCAATAGCACACACATGCAATCTGATATATATTACCATATAATGAGCATGTAGGGTCTTCCACATTTGTCATCACCTTAATGACCTCTCTAGTATAATGGCAACCTTATTCTCCTTTAAATTCACATACAAGGTACTTAACTTGTCTGACCTAAGTCTTCTGTAGCTTATTGGTGGTAATCCCATGTTATATCAACAACACATCACATAATATAAGCATAACATTTGCATAACATGCACACGGGATTCATTAATAAGCTATTTCATGCAATAATTCAGGTATTGGATGCAATAGAACACTTGGTCCACATATAAACACCTATCACCAAGTAGTTTAAGCAAAATCACCAAGTGAGACTCCTTTTGGCAAGAAAGGGAGATTAATGCATATTCTTTAAACCAATGGAAATTCTTATAAAACCATGGTTATCTTGGTAGATAATTGGAACTCAATAAAAACCCTTTTCAAGAAGGTAAGCACCCTTTTCAAATCTTTACACTAACATCATCCTTGAATAAGGCATTTACATCACCTAACATGTACGAAATCATTTTCATAATGCATCAGATTCTCATATTTATGCTTGGTATGGGTAAGGCCGTTGCTCACTCTCCACCGTGTCGGTGAGATCGTCACTAATCTTTTGTATTATCCCCCAGGAAATTAGTGGACCATTACCCTTGTCAGGGTCTTCTACAGTTCCTACTTTTCGGTCTATCTCCCTAGGTATTAGGGTTCCCGTAAATTAGATCTGTTTCCTAATAATTTCTCTAAGTATTTAGCCCCATTCTCCTAGCCCAAAACATTTTAGATGCATTTCACATTAAATGCACTTACGTTATAAGTTTTATTGTGTCACAAACAATGATAATCTCATTCTCAGGAGGCTCGAAGCCTTAATGATTTCATATCGATTTAAAAAGTATAAAACCACTCATGTAGTAAAATATGCTTAAACGAGTTAATGACTACATAATCACTCACTTTTCAAGACAGGTGATATGGAAACTCGTTTTAAAGGTAACACTGCACTCATAAAGTATCTCAATTTTTCATACTTCAAACCTAAACATTTCATCTAATGACATAAAATTCTAAGCACACTCAAGAGACGTCATTCAGGTCATGAAAGGGGTTTACATTGCATAATCACCAGCACCATTAGCTAACATATGGTTTATCTACCATAGACAGTTACACATTTCGACTTGAGACGACTTGACATGATGACAGGAAACTACTGTCAGACTGAGATAGGTTCTTTCAAGTGCAATCACATGTCTATTTACTTAAGTCTTCCTAACATGCCAAGCAATCAAACAGTTGTAAATGCATCAATTTAGTGTGAAACTCAATTCAGACATACACAGCTAATGCATGTGTAAGCCCAAGGCTAACATATTGCATTTAGTTCATTAATGCACATCGACTATACTTCAGCACTCAACACATATAATACAGCATTAAACATGACAATCCACTTCATAATGTACGGATTTCACACAACCTAAACTCCCCCCTTATAGCACTGACCACAATAGTCCTCAAAACCATTTTAGTTCAACCCAAATGATTCACCGACTACTTATAGTTTCTCAACTCATTACAGTTTCAACCTAACTACTAAATCAGCTATCACAAATATTTCAGAAACATTTGCAAATTAGTAGCAGGTTTAGGGATCAGGAACCACCCACCTCCCTCCAAGCTTAAGACCTATTCTAAGGACTTTTGGGTGCTCTTGTGGATGGTCAGGAACCCTCTTTGAATCAAACCCCTCCGCACAAACCCCCTATTTACTACTTCTCAACTCCTACTTCTATTGCTGCTACTGGGCTGCTGTTCTGGCTTAGTTTTGGTGGTTGTCCAGGCTAGTTTTGGTGGTGGTTTGGTACGGTTGTGGGTGTTGCTAGGAGCCTGATTGGTGGTGCTGCTACTGCTAGTGTTTGCATGACTCTTCCCCATCGTTAAACCACTCGTGTTACTGCTAGTCTTCTCCTTTCTCAGTTCTGCTCCTTCGCTGGAATCCGACTTTATCATTAACAGTGCGGTTGCAGTCAGCAGAGGTGCTCTAACTCTCAGTTCTCCCTATCCTTAAACCCTAACTCTCAATTCTCGCCCCAAGTGGCACCAACACTTAAGTCCGGTCAGCAGAGGTGCTCTGAGCCGACAGCCGCCGCTCGACCTTTCTACCGTTGCGCTTGACCGCCCCGCCATCTCTCTCTCTCTCTCTCTCTTTTGATTCCACTCTCGCTTACCCTCGATCTCTCTCTAGTCTAACTGGGTACGGGGTCGCGGTCGCGGTACGAGCCGGGGTGGCGCCACCATCGCGCCACCGGGCCTCATCTCTCTCTCTCTCTCTCTCTCTCTCTCTCTTTGTTTGTCTCTCTCTCCCCCCTATGTCTCTCTTCTCTGGTGGTTCGCGGGGCTGGGGTAGTAGAGAACCCCCTAGTCATAGTCGTGTTTTCGTAGAAGAAGGGTGCTTCGACCCCCTTATGGTTTCCCTTTTTTGGTTTTTGTTTTCGGTGTTTAATCCTTACTCATTAAACCGACTTCGGTCCTAATTCATCTAGTTTCGCTTAATCTAGACCCTAAATATCATAATTCGACTTGCCAATTTTTAAGTACTTATGCCTCGGCTTAACTTTTAACGAGCCCACTAATTTCATATTATTGCGTAATTTAATTGGAAAAATTAGTGAAATTACTCCGTACACCTATTACACTAAATTAGTGTAAATAATTAATCTAACATGGCTAATTAAATAAAGCATAGTTAATGAAAACATTAACCCAACCAGTTAGCCTCGGATTGAGAATCTCGGTTATTACATTTTCCTCCTTAAAAGAATTTCGTTCTTGAAATTTCAAAGTTCAGAGTTCAGTCAAACACAAGATGCACACACATACTATGATCTACACGACTTGCACTAGGATCCAAAATTTTCATTTTGCAATAAACTGTATCTTTTAAATTGAAAAAGGGCTTATGGTATCCAGTCTCCTCCTTGGCAATCCGCGCCAAGCATCTACTCAGTTTATTTAGGCGCTGAGGACAAATCGCATCGAAGTGCGCAATTGAGTTGGTATGGATACCTTTTTCAAAATCACATTGGAGCAAGGGCTAAACAAGAACCACTTTAGATAGAAGTATATAAGTTGGCAACTGAGAACCCTTTCTGTACATGACAACTAGTGGTACTAATGAAAGTCGAGTCAGGGTACATAGCTACATCAAATCCGTCCTATTGCACGAAGGAATCAAATCATTTTAGGATTAAGTCAGTCGACCAGGAATTCTATATCATCATAGAATAGAAAGGGCATTGTATAGCATCACACAGCATCACATAGCAATGTATGAACAACGACAACACATAAGAATGACATAGGTTCGTAACAATGTCACACCTTGAAATCAAGCATAATCCATGGAGTTAGCCCATGTTTTAGTACATATAGGGCATGTTACTGGGGTAATGCATGCGGTCATCAATCACTAAGCATAGAATAGCTTGGGGAACATGGTCCAATAGTAGGTCAATGACAGGGAAGGCTCCCGACACTTCTTATACATAAATTGTTTGAAGGGGGTGATGAGGTTAGGTAGGTGTAAGGTCACTACTCCCAACGATGCACGTATAGCGTGATTAATAATTCAGCCACCCAATGAAGTCTTTTTCAACTAGGAACTGTCACTGAAGCGGTCACTAGTTGCTGTAGCTAATGGAACGCGGTATGACAAATAATATAAGAGTTAGTAAGGTAGTAATTTAGAGATCCAACCTGATGCCCCCTATTATGTATATAAATGCAATCATCCCAATAAAGAATATTCACAGGTATAGTTAAATGAGCAATAACTGACACGGTAATTACATTAGCTTAATCATAATGGTTTACCTAATGCAAAGCTCTACCTTGGAGTTTCCATATGGAATTGGTTTCTCTCTAAGTCACGAAGCCATGCAGGTAAATTGACATACCCATGTCCCAATGAGGATGGCACAAGTATATACCATTATATAGTCAAACCACACCAGAACACTTCAATCAAACACTTTAACCGCAAAATTCTACAACTTTAAGGACCAGGTGATACAGTAAAGTGTCGCATATGACTACAAGTGCGCCTACACATCATCGTGTCAGATGAAGCTTATAGGCACATCCAAATAGAGGTTAGCCCCTAAAATCTGAGGTACTAGCATGTTCTCCTTAGCAAACATAAGATATACGATTATAAGCACATGCGAATGCAAATTCTGATAGTCACTAGGTCGTGTATTAAATATATGCGCATACGGCCACCCAAGCTAAAACATAAAGCAATAGGAGTCATGTAATGCAGGTAACACATTAATGATCTTATCACGGGATAGGCCACACACATTAGACAGTGCATATAACTCAACTTCATCCTAAACAGGCTCAAAACAGGCACTAAGAAGCTCATGTACTTAAGAGTATGGGCGACATTAATGGTCTTATAGGTATGCATTAAGGTCTTATGAGACTCACCTATCCCGTAAGTGATCATAGGAGTTTTACCGTGTAAGTCGCTCACCTTGGTAACCTTGGCAATAATCATTTACTGCGTACAATTCCAAAGTTTACTAGGTTTTCTATTCCTTGCACTTTCTAGGTGTATTAGGGTTCATTCCAGCCAAAACATTGCCACCCCACATCACGAATAATAGTTCATATGATAGAAAGTAAGTAATACACTATACAAGCAATATTGACAAAGATAGGGAATGGTAGGTACACCTATGCAATGTTCAGTAAGATCCTACTGCTAGCATTTAATCTTCTAAGCATGCATATGAAAATATCCCGTAATTTCCTCAGGAAATTTAGAATTCACAAGTGGAAGGTATCATTTAGTAGGACTATCGGTCATAGTAACTAATTTCCAACCATTCCTCTCCTTGTCCATCACGAACAATTCCATTAATGTACACATCTTAGCACATACACATTCACAACCAACATCTCGACACGCATAAGAACATGTACTTATGAACCTAAACTCATTCATCATTACTAAGAGAATGTAAATCCTTTGGTGCAAAGTAAAACTTAACTCAATAGCGAGAAGGAAAATAACATTTTAAAATCTTGAATTTCAAAGGTGGAAAATAACTTATCTATTTTTAGCCTCTTCTCTACCGCCTCTAAGTACGTCTGCTATCTTTATTGTAAGGCCCAAGGAGCAATTTGCATGTAGTGGCAAAGAATGAGCTTGGAAAAAAATTTTCAACCGTTCAAGTTCAAATCAACATGCTTTAACTTTCGATTGTTTTATTAAGGCGCACGAATAACACATTTACTTTCCGAACCATCACTTAGCTCAAGCAAGAGTACACAAGTTAATTAGGATGACGTTCTAACACATGACTCACTTTTTATCCCATCGGCTTAACCGAATCACATAACAGTCAATCAGTTAAGCCAATTAGTACGTTAGGAACACAGTGCATTAATGGGGCATCCACAATGCCAGCTCAAGGTGTGGGGAGCCATTTAGCTCCTATACGAATACATAACCCACCCCTTTTAATCAATCGACCTACTCAGGCTACACATAAGTCGCAAATGACCATGCCATAAGGCACACATGCACACATAGCACGACATATGTCACATTATCACAAAGTATTCCTGGGCAACTATGTGAAAGGCAAGACTTAGGTCACGGCCTATGGCCGCAAGACTTTGCTTTGATGCCATCTATAACACCCCTAACCCCTAGGGTTAGGAGTACTAACAATTTCTTAAATCCTACATAAATTATGGGGCAAAACAAACAGAGTTTCGCCTAAAAATGGGCTAAAACAAGGCTTATAGCTTTACAATAGGTTCCTGCATTCGATAAACACATAAACATATGTTCATAACCCAGTAACTACACGCTAGAGATCACAACTCTACAGGCCACACACTCAGAGTATACCAAGAATAATGTTCAATAAATAGAAAGAAAAATAAAGATGCAGCTCAATGGATCACACATCCGGAGCACTAGAGTTGACATCCCATAACAAGTAAAACGACTAAACAAATGACTAACAACATAGATGTTTGGCCCACACGACCATTCAGAGCGACTATTACTTAATGTACTATACATGAACAAACATAATTAACTTACAAGGCTTGCATACTTATGAATACATCACATAACATTAATAAATTCATAAATCCACATTACATAAGCCCTTCACATTTTTCCAAAGTGCATGAAGCCTCTAGTTCAACTTGCATAGGCCAGACTCTACCTATCATAACCAAATCCTGGGAAAAAGGGGGAAAAGATAGGGGGATGAGCTATCAGATGCCCAGTAAATCATTCCCAACCCCAGAAAACAAAACAGCTGCACATAATACTTTAAGTAGAGCACATATAATTATGATATATATTATCATATAATAAGCATGTAGGGTCTTCCACATTTGTCATCACCTCAATGACCTCTCTAGTATAATGCTAATCCTATTCTCTTTTAAATTCACATACAAGGTACTTAACTTGTCTGAGCTAAGCTTTTTGTGTTTTATTAGTGGTAATCCAACGTTATATCAGCATAACATCACATAATATAAGCATAACGTCGCATAACATGCACGTAGGATTTATTAATAAGCTATTTTATGCAACAATTCAGGTATTGGATGCAATAGAACACTTAGTCCACATATAAACACCCATTATCTAGGAGTTTAAACAAAATCACCAAGTGAGACTCTTTTTGGCAAGAAAGTGAGATTAATGTATATCACTTAAACCAATGGAAATTCTTATAAAACCATCGTTGCTCTTAAAAAATACTTGGAACTCAATAAAAACTCTTTTCGAGAAAATATGCATCCTTTTCAAATCTTTACACTAACATCACCCTCGAATGAGGGACTTACATCACCTAACATATACGAAATCATTTTCGTAAGGCATTAGATTTTCATATTTGTGCTTGGTATGGGTAAGGCCATCACTCATAGTGATATCGTCACTCACATTTCATATTATCCCTTGGGAAATCATTAGACCATTACCCTCGTTATGGTTTTCTAGGGTTCCTACTTTTAGGTTTATCTCCTAACATATTAGGGTTCCCCCAAATTGGGTATATTCCCTAATCATTTGTCCAAGCATTTGGCACCATTCCCGTACCCCAAAACATTTTACACGTATTATACATGAAATGCACTTGCATTACAACTTTGATTATGTTAAATAATGACATTCTCATTCTTAAGAGGCTCGACGCCTTAACGATTTCACATCGATTTAAAAAGCATAAAACCACTCATTTGGTAAAATATGTTTCAAATGAGTTAATGACTACATATTCATTGACTCTTCAAGATAGGTGATATGGAAACTCATTTTAAAGGTAACATTGCACTTATACATACTTAGCTCAATTTATCACACTTCAAACGTAAACATTTCATCTAATGACATGAAATTCTAAACATACTGGAGAGACATCATTCAGGTCACGAAAGGAGCTTACATTGCATAATCACTACCACCCTTAGCTAACATCTAGTCTATCTGCCATAGACAGTCACACATTTCGACTCGAGACGACTTAGGATCACGATTGAATAAATGAAACTATACTCGATATGACACAGGGTTCATTCAAGTGCAATTACATGTCTATTTGCTTAAGTCTGCTTGACATGCCAAGCAATCAAATAGTTGTTAATGCGTCAATTTAGCAGGAAACTCAATTCAAGTGTACACACCTAGCGCAAGTGCGAACCCCAGTCTAACATATCACATTTAGTTCATTGACGCACATTGACTAAGCTTCGGCATTCAACACATATAATGTAGCATTAAACATGACATTCCACTTCGCAACACATAGATTTCACATAACCCAAACTCCATCCTCATAGCACCAACCATTTCAGTTCAACCCAAGTGATTCACCAACTACTTAAAGTTTCTTAACTCATTACAGTTTTAACCTAACTTCCAAATCAACTATCATAAATATTTCAAAAACATTTGCAAATTAGTAGTAGGTTTAGGGATCAGGAGCCACCCACCTCATTCCGAGCTTGGAACCCATTCTAAGGGCTTTTGGGTACTGTTGTGGATGGTCACTAACCCTCCTTAAATCAAACCACTCCACAAGAATCCCCCATTTTACTACTGCTTAAACCGCTACTATTACTGCTCCTGGGCTGCTATTCTAGCTTAGTTTTAATGGCTGCTTCGGCTGGTTTTAGTGGCGATTTGGTGCAGCTATGGGTGTTGCTGGGGGCCCAGTTGGTGGTGCTGCTACTGCTAGTGTTTGCATGACCCTTCCCCCTCCTTGAACCACTCGTGCTACTGCTACTCTTGTCCTTTCTCGGTTCTGTTGCTTCATCGGAATCCAACTCCACCATCAACAGCACAGTCGTGGTGGTGGTGGCCATCGCTTTCAAACCCTAACTTTCAATTCTCGCCCCAAGTGGCACCAAGGCTTAAGTCCGGTCAGTAGAGGTGCCACGAGCCCACAGCCACCGCCGACCCCACTACTATCGCACTTGACTGCCCTGCTATCTCTCTTTCTCTCTTTTTCGATTCCTCCCTTACTCGTTATCGATCTCTCTCTGGTCTAAGCCAGGCACGGGGTTGTGGCTGCAGTGCAAGCTGGGGTGGCGACACCACCATTGCCACCGCGCCTCATTTCTCCTCCCTCTCCCTCCCCCTCCCCCCCTCTCTCTCTCTCACTCTCTTTTCTCATGTGGTTCGCGAGGCTAGGGTAGCAGAAAACCCCCTGGTCCCATCGTGTTTCCGCAGAAGAAGGGGGCTTCGGCCTCCTTTTGGTTTCCCTTTTTTTGTTTCTGTTTTGAGTGTTTAATCCTTACTTATTACACCGGATTCGGCCCCAATTCATCTGACTTCGCTTAATCTCGACCCCAAATATCATAATTTGACTTGCCATTTTTTGAGTTATTACACCTCGACTTAACTTTGCCGAGCCCACTAATTTCATATAATTGCGTAATGTAATCGGGAAAATTAATAAAATTACTTCATATACGTATTGCACCCAATTAGTGCGCAAATAATTAATCTAACATGGCCAATTAAACAGAGCATAGTTAATGAAAATATTAACCCAAGCCGTTCACCCCAGATTAAGAATCCCAGTTATTACACCATCACAGTGAAAGTTAGTGGATTCCAAATCTCAAGAACCTTTACGGCTAGATTTGGATCTGACATCAACAGGCCACCACCATAGTGAAAGTTGATGGATGCCAAATCTCATGACCCTCAACGGCTGGCTTTGGGTGTTATATCATCGAACATCATCACAGTGAAAGTTGGCGGGTACCAAGTCTCAAGTCCCTCAGCGGCCACGCTCGGGTATTAGATCAGCATAGCCAAGTAGGCAGCTATAGGTGAAGATAATAACTTTGATCTTATTTATACTCAATTAAAGTGTGGACTAATTATAGACGCCTAAGAATGGCATCTTTATTTTAATTGCCGAATGATGAAAATAATACTCCAACTTGTTACTGAGGGGCCCAGCAAAGTGGCTACTAAATAATAGAGTTTGAAACATTAAAAGAAAAAAAAAAAGCAGGGGAGAGGCCTAATGGGCTTGATTTTATCCAGGACAAAGGTAACTACTTCACTGAATAGGGAACCCAGTCGAGGTCCCTTAATTTTCGTGCACTCCAAGCTTAAGTCTGCCTAAATAGGATTGATTAGTCCTAGTGCTGATCTGATTTGCTTTCCATATTTAATTAGTCAAATTCCTAGGTGAATTAGTCTACCCATTTATATTAAGCTTAATGAGACTAGGAGTAGGTCTCCTTTTCTTAAACTAGTTCGGATTATCTCCTTAACCGTTATAAAAAGGGGGGATGCCCCAAGGGATAGAGGCATGAAGAAGATAGACATCAATGATGTATCCAAAAACTAGCATTGTGAGAGAATTGAAAATTATCGAAAAGATTTTCGATAGAATCATTCTAGAAATTACAGAAACACAATCCTGAGTGATATATAAGAGCTTACAAAGGAGATATATGATAGATCGTTAAAAGATGTCACTTTGCTAGGTTTCTGAGTAAATTAGATGGGTTATCCTGAAGGCGTAATTTCCTTCTTCTATCCGTGCACTTCATTCTCTTTTTGTGATTTTTAATTTAAAATTACCAAAGATGCAATCTTTAGGTAGTTCCCTACCTGTTGTAATTGTTTCCTTTATTTTAGCTTTTTGTTGGACTAAAAATTTTACCTTTTTGCATATTTAATATGAATCGTACTAATCTACTGCATTATTGTGTGATAGCGTAATTAAGATTTGATTTCCATGTTGAATAGCAGAGGCCGTCAGTGATGATATGCAATGATATTGTTCTAGAAGTCACATTTATTATATTTTTATAGTTTTTGTTTTATTTTTACAAAACACAGTAATATGAAACAGGGCTTTCAGGATTACAAGAGGTTAGGCCTTGGGCTTGGCCAAGGAACCGTCTAGGTTCCCTGGGTCGGACCAGGTCTGATTCTCCAGCAATGGGCCCTAGTAGTTCCCTCAACCTGGCCCAAAATCTAGGTGCAGGTCTGATTGGTGAGTTCCTAGGCCAAATCAGAACCCTGTTTCCGGTGCAAGCGAATTCTAAAGTCATGGGCCAAATTTGCAATCCCCAGCTTAGCAATATAAGAGCAGATGCTGAATGAAACAACAAAAAAGAAGCACTAATCTTTTTACTCACAAATTAACCAGTGAGATTTAGGAAAACTTGCAAACCATAGCACCTTTTGAAGCAGATCATAATGATAAGGACACCGAACGGACAAATTGACCCTACTTCAAAAGGCTTTTGGAAAGCCCAAGCAACCTCTACAGTGGGGACCATTCTGACTCTGTGGTTTGGGATAGAGGTTCTAGATTTGGGAATGATGGTGCGATGATATAATGGGGTGCACCCCATCACCGCTCGTCATCACTAATAGCCTCTGCTAATCAATACAGAAAATTAAAGCTTAATTATACTAACATGCACTCATGCAGCAGGTTAGAATCATCCACATAATCAAGGCATAATGTCATTCAAATAAGCAAACGTAAGATAATTTAAATCATTACAGCAGGTAGGGATGCAACTAACTTAAAAGATTACATATTTGCCAAACCATAATTAACTAAATTTTATTAAAAAAAGTAGTAAAGAGAATGGGAGAGCATGGTTATAAAATGCGTCCTCAAGATAACCCTACCTGAATCCTTTAGAAACCCAGAGCCAAAGACGCTTTATGGAAATAATGTGGTTTCCCTCTCCTAACACACTCTCTCTCTTTTAGAAAAAGGGATTCTAAATCTCTCTCCATCTTTCTAGCTTTGTGCCAATCTCAATAGTTTTTGGTTGTCTCCCAATGAAGGGGTTAGCCCTATATTTATAGCTATTGAGGAAGCTACATGAATCACCCTAGGAAAGGGAGACCTAATCCCATTCCGGTTAAGTTTCATCTAAATTAGATTGTCTTGGTAGACTGAAACCCTAATAAATTAATAAATATTAATTAATAAGGAATGGACATCAAGCTTAAGTTTAGGTCAGCCTGACTTAGCCTAATGAGAACAGGTCTCGACTAGAAGAAAAACGGGTACCGAGGGGGGCTCTTGTCTTGGAAAATCCAATCGGGGTCTCATAAAGACTATTTATCCCATTGTGCTAGTTCTTCTGATAGCTTTGACCTATTTTTATTTTCCTTCTATTTATTTTCCGTCTTTTGTTCTGTTGGGCCCTTAAAGATTCACATTGGGCTATCAATTTCATCATCAGGATATAAAAATAAAATCCCATTTTAGTTCATAATTAGCCCTCACTTTGGCCAAGCTAGGGTACGACGAGGGTCAAAGTAAATAATTGCTTCCTATAATTTTCTATTTGGCTGTGATGATGCCGAATTTGCATCTGACTGTTAAGGATCCTGAGACTTGGCAACTGCCTACCTTTGCTATAATGGTGCCTGAAGTATTTTATCCTCGACTTGGAGGATCATGGATTTCCTTATCACCGGAGTAGCAGACCTTTCTTATCAGTTAGGAAAACTTGTGAATTTATTTCTCTGCATTGCTAGAGCAATGAACCTTTTACCTCTCGAGCAGGTTTCAGTGTTGCTGGAGTAGTGTACCCATGTGCTAGTCAAGCGAACTTATGACTTTATCTTTCCGTATCATTGGAGTAGTGGACTTTTTGCCGGTCAAGCAGGTTTCCATATTGCTGGAGTAGGGGACCTTTTTGCTAGTCAAGCAACCTTGTGGATCCCTCCATATCACTAGACTAGCAAACCTTTGGCCGGTCGAGCAGGTTTCTGTATCACTGGAGTAGCGAACATTTTGCTAATAACGCAACTTTTCTAAATTTATCTCTCCGTATAGCTGGGGTATCGGACCTTTTGTTGGTCGAGTAGATTTTAATGATAAAATGCCCTATTATGTCAAAACCATCAGCTTTAGCTATTGACTTTGATAAATATTTTGAAACACCTTCATAGCATTCCCCTTTTGCTTGTTTTGCTTTGGATGCTCACGGATGTAGACTATCCCTTGGATCCTCCTTTTCCGCTTCTTGTTCTTTTGCATTTTCCAAGAGATATATGATCATACGGTGGGGAGAACCCAGCCAGGTTTTGTGGACTATTTCCATGCTCTTGCTTTGCTTTCCTTATTTGTATGCGTGTGTTCTTTTGATGGTTGTAAGTTCCTACACACATAGAGATGTCGATTAGGTGCCCATTGCTTGTCTTCTTTGCTTGTTTTTCTTCTTTTTGTTTGAGTGTTTGGTCCCTTAGAAAGGGAATATGCCTACATGAGGTGTGGTGAACCTGACCGGGTCCTCGTGCTTGACACCCCTTTAACTCATAGTGAAGGAATATGCCCATGTAACTTATGGGAAACCCGACTAGGTCCTCCCTTGGCTTCTTCCTGGCTGTTTTACCTATAAATAACTTGGCTTATGGAGTATTCAATCCACTCCTAAATCGTGCTTCTCCTTTCTCTATCATGTTTCCTTTTCTTTCTCTTATTTTCATTACATGTAAGTGCTTTCAAGTGTGAGTTTTAGAAGAGTTCATCCTCCTCACTGATCTCATCAAAACAGGCTGGTGCAGGACATCTTTATTGATAGCAAATGCAGAGCCATTGAGGCTTAGGATGTCACTAATCTTCTTGTGGAGATTGAATGCCATGCTTTGAGCCATACTGCCATAAGAAAGGTAAATGTTCTTCTTTTTCTTTGTGTTCTTTTTCCTTCCTCTTATTATCGAGTCTTTTTGTCTAAGTTTCCTCCTACTTTTAGGAAGACCTTATCAAGGGTGGAGGTGCCCCTAAAAAGTTCATAACTGATCTTAAGTGCAGGGAGATCTAAGTCCAAATTGTTTTATAAAATGCTTTAGAAGGGATATCCCAACTAACTAATCGATGTGTCACTCACAAAATTGCTAAAAGATTCTGGGATACTACTAACACCCTTCATTTACAGTTTAGGGAGATGACTACTACTCCTTTTGATTTTACTGCACTAACAAGTTTTGGATTTTCTAGTGACCTATTAGTGCATCAAGAAGATTTCCATCAGAACTAGGCACGCCTTTTTGAGCTTCATGGCCTTTTCATGGGTAATACGGGGATAGCTTTTCCTACACCATTTTATCTAAACTAACGTGAGATAATGCTCATTAGGCCACACACATGCCTAACCAACAATCTCAAATAAGTTTGGCTTTTTCATGGTTACCACCATCTTTGCAGAACTGGGTAACCATTGTTATTTTCATTACTTAGCTAACCTAGTTGATCTAAGCAGGGTGGAGCACTTGAACTGAGGAGTGGTTGCATATGACACTCTCATTTGGGGGATGCAGAGAAGAGCTCAGGAGACTAATATAACCCAATGCAAAAAGATCTCCAGTTTAGCTCTCGGCGATTGTGGAGGGTGATTAGGTAATAGTACCATAACCTTTCTTTCCCATTTTCCTTTTGAAGTTGTCATCCTTATTTTGTTGTTTCTTTACAACTTGGGTCTACGAATATTTCCTAAAATTACCCCCTGGATACTGGAAACCTGACCATTTTCTTGCAATGTTCTCTTAGACAAAAGATAATCAAATCCCCAGAAGTTTTGCTCATGAAGTTTGTAGCGCCCTTGGCGGGTTGTACATAACCTAACCACCGTATGATAATTAGTTTTCTTCATCATTCTTCACACGTTGTTGTGACAGTGGTGCTTTATAGGCGAACTTGCACCCGTGTGATGCTCGTGCGATTCCTCCTGAAGTCAATGCGACTCAATATTACACCTGAAGGCGCATCTTGATGGGAGGGCCTTTTTGCTTTATTTCGTATTTGGGTGAAAGGGTGTCACCTCAAAGTCTCCACCAATGGCCTCTCCCAATGGATCCTCCACAATCTATGTTCTATGCTAGAATGTTATCGGTAGTAGACATGGCAGAGATAAAGGTTGGCCGTCATTGTGTTAACTTCATTGACTATGAGGGTGACTATGGGGTATATCTTCAGTGAATTACGACCCACTTGGTAATCTAATCCCCATGCCTGTCATTTCACTTGACATTTGAGTGATGCCATTCTTACCTTGCTTTTCTCTTCTACGACATGTGTATTGATGTTCCAATGCCCAACTGAAACGTCAATGTGGCACCAACAGGACAACCTAAGCAGTGTGTTGAGATTCTTTTATTGCTATAGTTCGAGTGCCCCAAACTTCCTTTTTCTCCCACCTTTATGGGAGTAAGTGCATCATTTGTTTTGTTTCCTTGGATGATTTCTTGTACTTACTTTGTCGGCCTCCTTTTTCTAGTATAACCCAGAGTAGTCGAGCATGATACTTCGCTACTTTCATTCTGTGACTAAGGCGCATGCGAACCTCTTTACCTATCGTCATCCTCGAACAGATGAGGTATTTCCCCCCTTCTTTTCCGCCTTTCTTTTTTTTCCCCTTTTATTTTTATTTATAACACTTTTTTTGTTGCAAGAAGGGCTTGAAGATTATACTAGATAAGAACCACTTTGAAGGTCTCAATAGTGGAGGCATCCTTCTTCATAGGCTTGGGATGTTTGGTAATCTTCTCATGCTAAGGAGATGAGACCTCCTTTAGATTCTCCATTACAAGTTGAGCCCTTTCAAATCTATGATCCTCAGGATCTTTATGCTACCGCCTCCTCTTTGCGTGAATCTCAAATGTTATATGGTGATTGACCATGCACAGTGAGCCTTGTCACCACTCCTGGGCTCTTGGGAGTAGTTCTCGCCCTATGTAGGGGCGAGCCAATCATCAGTTGATTTTGGCGTTGTGTTGCATTACGTTGACTACTTCTTTGGTGGAAGCAGTAGTGGGTTCTACGGTGATGAATAGGGTTATCCTGTTAAATTTATGTATGATACTATTGCACTAATTTTATCAATGCATTTGGACTTTTTATGCAAGATGCAATACTCAAGATGGAAGACTCAAAAAACAAATACAAGGCTCATTGGAAAAAAATGCAAGACTCAAGAAAATACAAGACTTAGTAAAAGCAATGCAAGACCTAGCCCCCACTTCCCCAAAAAAACAACCATAGAAACAAAAAACAACCATAAGTGTAAACAACTTTTAATGGTCCTGAGCAACAAACCGTCTAAATTTATAAACCACATATTGTTAATATAGAACTAGGGGCAAAGCAAAGAAAAAAAATGTTACAAAATTTGATGGTCCCTAAAGAACCCAGCCAGGTTTTCTATGGATCACCGGGAATCCAATTCAATTCTAAAATTGGCCTGGCATGCTTACCGAGAAGGTATAGAAGCCTGGATTATCTAGGGAACCTGGGCGAGTTCCTAAATCCAAGTTCGACTAGGATTTGTTTTGCAATGTTATAAAATTTGCTCAAGTCCAACGTTTTGCACACTAATTTTGTCAACGTTTTTGAGTATTAAAAAAAATCATGTCCTTTGAGAGGAACTTGTTATCGTGGTTACTTGCCATTGGTTCTCAAGGTAAGTATGGCCTAAAAAGCCTCAGGTTGAATACCCTTCTTAGCTTACTTCAAGTCAAAATTTCTTGGAATTTTCTTAAAGTCGTTATTACCTTTTTAGAATCAGAACTTCATGTCTTTAGGTTCGGGACTCGTGAACTGCGGCCTCTAGTTAAGGAGTTCAGTGCTATTTTAGGATATCCCCTTTATTGTTCTTTCATCATCCCTACATCTTTAAAACATCTATCTACCCAATACTATTGCCTTTTAGGCTTGAGCTTGGATGATGTGCCTTCCGTTGTAATTGTCGAAGACGTGGACTTTGTGTTGCTGATTGCTCATTTTAGGAAAGAGCATGGCTATACACTAGAAAGTTTACATAAGCATCATGCTATAACGCTCTTCCTTTTAGTTTCCTACCTATTCGTATGGGGTTTTAATGATAGAGGCCCCGATACGCTTCTCATTGTAGCGGATGGCATTTGCTACGAGAACAGTGCCGTGCCTCTTGTGCTTATCAAAACCATCGTTTCTCTTGATAATCTGTGCCACTAAGCCAATCAATTTTTCTCAAGAAGCCCCTTGCTGCTCCAGATAATGATTGTTGGTCCAATAGGCCCCTTTTTTTATTTATGGATTCTACAATCTGACCCCTTGTTACAGGAGGTGGAGAACCTGACTGAGCTTTCAGTGGATTATAACCTGGCTTGCTTTTCCCCTTTCCTTCCTTTTTTTTCAGGGAGGCACCTCAGAACTCAGGTGGTTTCCATGTCAGCACTAATTTTTTATTTTTTTGTTTTCCTATAGATCTGACTATTGGAGCAACTGACACTAATTGCTGTTCCACAAAATGTTGACTCCTATCTTACAATTCACTTTTACCAGTGAAACAGACTTTTTGTGGACAAGTCGATTACAGAGTGGGGCAGATTTTTTGAGGAGTTTCCACCCATACGTTGTACCATTCGTTAGTGGAATATTCATCAAGTTGTATGGAGATTATAGTGCCTATATATGACTTATTGGTCTTACGTCAGAGACCTACTTCTTCCCCGAGCACTTTTTAAGATAATGTGGTCTTAGACAGACCATTGCAAAGCTAGACTGTGTCCCTCTAAAAAGTTGGCTGAATAACGTTGCTTATGTTCACTCTTGGACGGAGTATTGGCTTTGACGCCTACTCATCACTCTACTGGGGCCATCTCATTCTACTAATGTTTCCAAATTTTACGTAGAATGGATGACCGAGTGTTATGCAGGGAAGAGGAAAGTTATTTAGGAGAAAGAAGACATTAAGGCGTCAAAAGCTACCAAAAAGGAAAACCCATTTCTGATTGGCAAGAACAGGGTTTAGGATCCTCCCTCTAAAAAAGGACCCTTGAGTGAGAAATGAGAAAAAGTTGAGGATAGATTAGCTTTGCCTCTTAGATGAAATAAAGCTTTTACTTTCCCATAGTTTTAGTGATGTTTTAGTGCACCTTAAAGTTATATGCTTCATAATCACTGAGAAGAAGTAAAAGTATCATATTTGAATTATTTACTGTTTTTTTTGTTTCTTTTATGTTCCTTTCCCCTATTTTCTTTTATTCAACCCATTGACCCATGTCCTTATAGAACGCGGCCGAGTTCTCATTACTGTGGTTCCAGCCCGGTCTTGGGCATGCTACTGGGTTGCTTGTGATATGCTATTCTTTTTACTTTTTTTTTTAAGAGGGAAAGAAAAAACAGGATAAGGTGTAGTAATTAATTAGGTCGGACCGATTGGCTTCTCACGTATAACCATTGTAGTTCATGTTGTTTGGGCAAAGCATGGACCTTATGAGCATAATATGGGCTTCGTCTTAGCAATTTTCTTTTTAGATAACCTATTATGAGCTTTGTTTTAGGCAACTTAGTCATAATACTTTTTTAATTGAAGTTTCTATACTGGTCGTGTTCCTCTCTGTCTAGATTTGCCAATTTTACTGCTCTTCCTAATAAAATGATTTGGATTATGAATGTGCCTATCCAATTAGGTCGAACTTTTCCTCTAGGATCTTGGATTAGAGCCGTGATTTCTTTCAGCACCATGCATCCTTCTTACAAGTCCCAAAGCCTCACCTTTTTATTGAAGGCTCTCATGATTCGGCCTTAGTATAATTGAACATTGTGTAGCTCCCGTAGCCTTCTTTCATCCATCATTACCAACTCTTTATATTGAGCTCTTACTCATTGCGACTCTGGAATCTGACTTTATGCTATTACCCTTAGTGAGGTATAGCTATTTCAATTAGGAGTATCGCTTCTATTCCCTGTACTAGGGAATAAGGGGTTACTCTAGTCGAAGATTGAATCGAGGTTTAATATCCCGATAGAGCATGTTTAGCCAGTCATTATAGTTTTTAGCCATTTTCTTCGTTATTCTCCGTATGTTCCTGCTTGCTGCTTCGACAGCTCCACTCATCTATGTTGATATAATGAAGATTTGTGATGCTCGATTTTATATTTTTCCAATAAGCTGGCCACTTCTTTCTTAAAATGACTGCCCCAATCTCTTACCAATTCATGTGGCACCCCATATCAACATATGATGTTGTGAATGATGAATGTTGTGTTAAAAATACCGCAAGCATACGATGTAGTTGTATCTAGTAACTGGCAAGTACAAGCCGTATCCACGAGAAGTTATGTTTTCAAGCACGAAAGCTAACTCAAGCGTATTAATTTAGGAAAATAAAAAAGGAGATAGGAAGAGGAACTAAACTACTGAGGCAAACAGGAAGGACTTTGATGATAATAAAACCTAAGATCAACTAACTAATCAAGTCAAACCCTCACCTTCTCATGTTACGCTAGCATTTAGAGATGACTGGTTACACCATAAAAGCTCACCTAAGCCCTCTTTTAAGGCAGAAGGATAGTTTAATTGTTCTAACTGCCTATTTTTATGGGGTTAGCCCAATTAAACTATAAGAATAGCAACTGTGGACCTACTTAGGATTTGGACTATTTTCACGTCCAAATACTAGCTACCCTCCTTATCTACCCTAGATAATCAACATCACCTTTCAGTAATCCAATTTGCCTAAAACATAAATCAAAACTCTTCCAAGCATTTAATCTCACACTTGGTGGGCATGACAGAAGACACTAAGTCTAAACATAAACAAGGTAGGCTAAGGATTAAACAAGATCCATTCCCCATCTCAATGGCTAACAGTAACCATAGAACACACCTTTGATTGCAAATAATAAATATGAAAAACACAATCATAACAACGAGCCGTTAAAGTAGCAAACAAACTAAAAAACATAAAAATAAAGAGAGAAAGAGAAGCGGAACTTAGTCATAAATAGCAAAATCCATAATCTTATACATGGTATACACTAATCTAGCCTAAGTTATTCTCCCCCTAATGGGATTTAGGTGGCTAACATAAACGCTAAAAACTGCTCAGGGTCAAATACCCAAGGTAGTCTAAAAGATGTTTCAAATAAAGTTCAAAATCTACTTAAATATCGTAAAAATAGGCAGAATGCACAGTCGTGCTTCGACGAGCGGGCAACCATGCACTTTTGAAACTGGCACACCGCCAGCCGTGCGCTTCTGCACTGCTGCATGTGCGCAAGTTCAGGGAATAAGACTAAAATCCATAAATATCTATATGGTTGTGCCTTAGTACACGACTAACTGTGCATTTTTTTGGGCTGCTCAATCTTGCTCTTTTTGCCCTCAAAACTTCATTGGACCTCTTTTCTTCCTTAAAAATCATCTGCATGGCTTTCTTTTGCATCAACACTTGTGGATTTCTTATTTTCTTGACAACACTCCTAAAAATAAGAAAAACACTTCTTTAACCAAAATATGAATAGAAGGAAGCCCATTTGACTCTTTCTTATCATAATCCAACATAAAAATATGGCAAAAGAATTGCCAAATAAGGGGTTAAATGAGCTTAAAATAGAGGTTTATTAATGAATTTCACCATATGTTTCAAAGTGATATTGGCATAAGATGCTTCTTACACCCATTTTGTGAAGTAGTCGATTGCTACAAGCACATATTCATGCCCTCCAGTTCTCTTAGGGGTTATCCATACAATGATATCAATTCCCCATACTGAACAGGGCCATTGATAAGTTAATGTTGAAATGAAAGAAGGTGGGTAATACTATAAGTTTGCATATACTTGACATTTGTGGCATCTTCTTGCACATGCATGGCAATCAGCCTCCATAGTGGACTAGTAGTACCGCATCCGCTAAAACTTCTTTGCTAATATACGATCGTTCATGTGCGATGTACATTCCCCACCATGGAATTTTTTTATTATTTCACGGGCCTCCTTGAGGGTGACACAAAGCAAATTAATACCTATGTCGATCTCTTTGTACAACTTCCCTTTATCCTCAAAGTACTGTTAAGCTAACATCTGCAATGCTCATTGTGTTTCAAGGAGTGTCCAGATGGGTGTTCCCCTTTTGTTGGCTACTGGTAGATGTCATAATACCAAGCATGAAGGTGGATATGACATGCCTCTATTACATAACAATGTGCAAGTTTATCCCTCCTTTCTACTACTAGTGGCATGGAGTGGATGCCTCTTGGAATATTGATCATTGACGCTAGCTTTACCAAGAAATCGGCAAACTAATTCTCCTCATTAGGCAAGTAGGTATATATAACGTGACTAAAGTTCTTGACGAGTTCAACCAAATGCGCTTGGTATGTTGTTAAGGAATCACTCCTTACCTTCAGTCTCACCATACACTCTTATGTTCTTTACCCATATTCAATAATAGCCTACAACCCAATGATGTAAGCTTCGTACTCAGCAACATTATTATTAATGTCAAAGTCTAATTTGACAGAGATTGGGGTGTGCGCACGCTCAGGGAATACAAGGAGGATGCTCGGTCCAAATCCCTTCATCAGGAAAATCAAAGGTTTCTTCCCCTTGATCTTTTATTAGCAAATCTGCTAAGAAGTTGGGCACAAAACTTTCCTGAATTGATTTCTGTGGAAGGTAGTGGAGCTCGAATTTCGAAAACAAAACCATCCACCTAGCCACCTTTCCGTTGATCACTTGTTGCTGTAGTAAGTATTTTATGGGGTGCATAGGTGCTACCACATGTATTGTATGGGTATAGGTGAACATACAATAATGTCTAAGCTTCTTAGGTGCCCATACTAAGGCAAGGGTAGTTTTCTAATGGAGAATGCCAAGTTTCATAGTTAAGGAATTTCTTACTCAAGTAATAGACTACACTTTCTTCCCTCTCAATCTTCTATGCCAGCATGGTGCCCACTGCTGTTGCAGTGGTTGTGAGCTATAGGGTGAGAGAAATGCCTGGTTGCAGAGGAACCAACATTGGTGGGTAAGAGCAGTATTCCTTGATCTTATCGGATGCTTCTTGACACTCCTAATCTCATTGTGGCTTAACCCCTTTCTTTAATTTCCTAAAAATGGGCTCATATACCATGGTTAATCTGGATATGAACCGGCTTTACAGGCGCCTTAGGAATCCTTATATTTCCTTTTCTGTCTTGGGAGGTGATATCTCTTGGATGACTTTGATTTTCGAGGGATTAACTGCGATTCCTCTTAATATCCTATCAGGCTTCCAGAGGTGACCCCAAATGCACAATGGATTCAAACGCATCCTATATTTCCTTAGTCTCAAAAGAAATTTCGTAGTGTGGGGATGTGCCCTGCTCTTTTCTTGGATTTTATAATCAAGTCATGCAATAGGTAGCGGAAGTCCTTTAATAGGTTACCTAGGCTTTTTTTCAGCCCAAATGGCATCGCGGTGTAGGAGTAGATTCCCCGAGGGGTAATGAAGGTAGTCTTTTGTATATCTTCCTTAGCCATTTTGACATCATTGTGTCCAGCGTACCCATCCTTGAATAACATAAGAGCATGACCAGTGCTATTGTCAACCAGAACATCTATATGTGGCAAAGGGAAAATCATCTTTTGGACATACCTTGTTAAGATCCCTAAAGTCTATGCATATTCGTACATTTCCATCTTTCTTAGGGACTGGGACTAAATTAGCTACCAATTAGGGGTACTATGTAACTCTAAGGAAGCCAGCATCCAACTATTTATGGACCTCTTCCTATATATTTAGAGCCCATTCCGGCTTCATTCTACGGAGTTTCTACTTTACTGGTTAAGCATCTAGATAGAGAGGAATCTTATGTTTAGTAATATCCCAATCTATGCCTAGCATGCCTTTGTAAGACCAGCAAACACATCTATGAATTCCCTTAGGAGTGAAATAAATTCTTCCTACTATTGGAGAGTTAAGGAATGCCTTATTTTAATTACTCGTGGTTCTTCAGTTGTTCCTAAGTTAATTATTATAGTATCCTTCATTATGGAAGTTGGATTTCTATGATCTTCCACTGCTTCAACTAGTTCTTTTAAGATAGTTTCTTTATTTTCATCATTATTATAAGCAAAGCATTCGAAAGGAGAAGAATATGACGAGTTGTAAGCAATAGGGTTCATCTTATTAAAATATGAAATGAGTACATCTAATGCAGAATAGACAGAAACAGAAGACTGACTCTTAGACTATACCCTAAAACCCATGCTAGACTTTCCTAAAGCTATAGTAAAGATTTTTCACTCTTCCTTAGCCTTCCAAGTTACTTACATGTGGCTCTTCATGCTGGCTTTAATGATGAAGTCAATAGTGTTAAACCCTGGGTTGGCCATGGCGAGGGATAAGACAGCAGCATGATTGTCCCTCTTCTAATACTCTTGCCCAAACAACATACTAAAGATGTTGTTGTCAGCTTGATTAATCCAATATGGTGTGGATTGGTCTTTACCTTTCAAGGTCAGTGCCTCTCTTCTACTTGTTCGCAATCACTGAATACTTCTAACTCTGGAACCCAGATTCCCTTTCCTTTAATAAAATGAGGTTCAGGGAAACCATAAACAGAGAAATTATTGCCTTGGCGCAGAAATTGTCCATTAAGAGTGCGTGGGTATGACCTTATGATGTAGTCCTTCCTATATCCTTTCTTTCTAGCCACTTTTTGTGCTTGCTTCTTCTGCCGGGCCTCAATAACTTCTTCCGAAGTGCGTTGGTGCCTGAGCCTAAATTTATAATTTTCTTTTTGGGTCAAGGGAAAGGTGGTCTATGCTTGTGCTCTTTGACCTAATGCTAATCTCGAAAAGTATCCAGTAGACCCATCCATGAAATTGAGGATTGTTAGACCTTTTCGGGATGATAGCACTAAAAAAAGTCCCTTACATGACGATTAGGGTTGTCAATTCCATGGAATTTTATATCTAGTTTAGTGAACTTAGGAGGAAATTTTCTTTTCAGGATGGCAGTGAATCCTATATAATCATTAAAGTAATTATTAAACATAGAGGATTCTTTCAGTAGTCGTTATATATGATCGAATCGCGAGTACATGGAAGGAGCAGTTTTTCCCTCCTGTTCTTCCTTTTTTATAGCCTCTAGGTTTTCCCTCTTATCTTCCTCTTCTTCCTCATCGTAGGCTTCTTTGCCTTGAGGTTCTTTACTATGGTCCTGGAAAGCAAGGGCTATTATCTCTATCCTCTTATCACTTTCATCCATCCTAGCCTGCATCTTTTGTAATGTCTTCAGGATTTTAGCTATTTACTACTATTTACAGCCATTGGAATTGGTTTTGTATTAGACTTGGACTTGAACTTTGTCCTTGACCCAGTAGATGGAGTTTCCTCTAATTATTCTCACGATAGAAGTCTCCAGATCTATGAACTTCGCTCATACACTTTCTTTGCCTTCCCTATCCTGGTTGACAACGTAAAGTACTCGGCATTAGCTGGTATGGATGCTTTTTATTGATGACCCTATATGATTTATGCTAACTTAAGGATCTAACTCTAAGACCAAGAGACCAGAATTCATCTTTATGGCATGAATGCAGACCCTAAAGGGATAGAGACATATCCTGGCTTCACAATTAGATCCCGGTTGGGTTCTAACCAGGCCCAAAACTTACCCATTTTTAATTCTTCCTTTTTACTGGACTGGTATACATGTGACCTAATTAGTAGACTTTGCTAGCTGGACCCTAATGGATCCTGGCCGGTTTCTAGCTTGACATGAACATGAACTCCATTCTACTCCTAGATACAGACGACTAATTCATCCTTTTTTTGCAACAATCCCGATCGGGATTGCCCTTGTTTCTATTTTTGACCAAAAAATACTAATACTTCATTCAATTGGTTGAGAAAACTTTTTGGTTCCAATTCCTAAACTCAGTTTTTTTCCCCCCTAATTTGCACTCTTCTAAGACTCATAGTATCAATTCGTAGTCCATAGGGCCAAAGAAGTTAAATCATATAAGGACAAGTTGCATTCCAAATCATACACATGAGTTCCAACCTAAAGAAGAGTTCTATATTACAAAGGTTTTAGGTAGGTTTTGAACAGTCCTCCCATGATCCAATGCTTCAAACGCCATCCATGTGGTGCATGGTATGACTATAATGCTTTGATTGCTTTCCCGAGTCATGACACGAAAAGTATGTCATGAGTGGTTGAAGCAATTGCATGCTCAGGCGAAAGTCTAAATGGACCCACCGAGTGACCAGCCACTTTACCGAGGGGTAGAATGAGTGTTTTGCCTAGAGACACTTTTGCTCCGCAATAGGTAGTGTCGTCTAGTTTAAGTGTCTAATGTAAGCATAATTAAGATAATTTCCCATATTAAAATTTAAATCTTGCTCTCCTAAAAAATGTTTCTAGTAGAGTCGCCATTGTATGGTAATTAGGATTATGTAGTGCTAGTTGCTATATATCTTTTTAGAAATCAAATTTATTATGTTTTTTATTTTATTTTGACATAACACACCAATGTAGACCTGCGCTTTCAAAATTAAAGGAAGTTGGGACTTGGGCTTGGCCAAGGAACCCGACCAAGTTCCCTGGGCAAGGCCAGGTGTAATTCTACTGGATTAGGTTCTAGCAGTTCCGTCAGCCTAACCCAGAATCTAGGTGCAGGTCTGATTCCGGAACTTGGACGGTTTCTTGGGTCAAATGAGAACCTTACTTCTAGTCCAGGCATTTTCCACTGATATGGTCTAAATCTATTTTCTCCAGTTTAGCAATGCAGGAGCAGATGCCAAATGAAAAAGTGAAAAAAAAAGCATTAATCTTTTTACTAACAGAGTCACTAGTGACTTTTAGGAAAACTTACAAACCATACCACCTTTCGAAGTAGACCATACTGATAGGGGCATCGAAGGAATACCGAAGGGACAAATTGATCCTGCTTCGAAAGGGTTTTCGAAAGGCCCCAAGCAATCCGTATAGTGGGGACCACCTTGACTCCTTGGTTTTGAACCGAGGTTCTAAATTCGGGGGCATGGTACGGCGATGTGATGGGGTGTACCCTATCGACGTCCATCATCACTAATGCCCTCTACTAATCAACATGAGAAATTAAAGCTTAATTATACTAATATGCATTCATGCAACAGGTTAGAATGATTAATATAGTCAAGGGACAATGTCATTCGAAATAAGCAATAGGTAAAATTGTTCAAACTATTGCAGCAGGCGGGGATAAGACTAACTTAAAAGGTTACATCTTTGCCGAACCACTATCAACTAAATTTTATGAAAAATAGCAAAGATAATGGGAGAGAATGGTTATAAAATGTGCCCTTAGGATAACCGTACCTAAATCCTTTGGGAACAAACAGACGACGCTTTATGGAACTGATGTGATTTCCGTCGCCTAACAAACACTCTCTCTCTTTTAGAAAAGGGCATTCTAAATCGCTCTCTTTTTTCGATCTTTGTGCCGCTCTCAATGGTTTTTGTCGTCCCCCAACCAAGGGGTCAGCCCCCTCTCTTGGCTGTTGAGGAGACTGCATGAATCAGCCTAGGAAAGGGAAACCTAATCCTATTTCAATTAAGTTTCATCTAAATCAAACTATCTTGGTAGGCTGAAACTCTAATTAATTAACATATATTAATTAATTAGGCACAAAAGTCTAGTTTGAGTTAAGGTCTATGTGATTTAGCCTAATCAGAATAGGTCTAAACCAGAAACAGAACAAGAACCTAAGCGGGCTCTTGTCCTGGAGAACCCAACTAGGTTATCGTAGAGACTGGCTTATTAGGCCAGTTCTTCTGGCGGCTTTGATCTGTCTCTATTTTCCTTCTATTTATTTTCTGGCTTCTATTGCGTTGGGCCCTTAAGCATTCAAACTGGACAATAAATTTCATCATCCGGCTATAAAAATAAAATGTCATTTTAGGCGCTACAAAACTTCACCATGCAAATGCATTGTAAATTTATGAGCATTTTCTTCATCCACCATCTTCATAAGCTTTTCACCTACACCACATTCACACTTGTTGCAAGTACAACTACAAACCTCACCTGATTCTCTAATTCACTCCATAGCACCATAAGCATTGAATAAAATTTTACCACTTCCAATCCTCCTTGCTTGCACCGGCTAAATTAGTCTTGAGTTGGTGTATGTTTGGGACATTAGAAGCCGCGTAGCATTTCTTTAGGTTTTCCACATAAGCTCCATCTTCTTAATGTATGTAATACTTGTTCAAAGCTTCAAGTCGATAAAATTGAGTATCCATAAGCAAATTATAGAGTTTTCCATTCCCAAGCTTGCAACTCCATTGGTTCATCTTCTTCTCTTATTATTGGTTTCTTTAAGGTGCCTTCGATAAACCCTAATTTTTCTTAGCCTTGAGAGTGCTTCTAACCGCTTTCTTCCATGAGTCATAGTTTTTTGCATCGAAAACCACACTGTGATTAACACTCAAGGTCCCTCTGAGAGATGTAAGAAGTATGAAGAGTGATTTCAATTATGAACTTTTTACCTATCATGGTTGTTTTTAGAACTAGGGTTTGGAATTTTTTGGGAAAACCTCAGGGGTCTGATACAATGTAGGTGAACCAATATTTGATGTTAGATTGAATGGTGTTAATGCACCCTATTTCTCTACCTCCTCATTGCAAGACCCTTAAATCATTAAATACATACACAGCTTATGCACTTAATTACACGCCTAATCCTAACTTGGGGCCTAAGAAACAAAATCAGTCCTACCAAGAATTGGAAAGCTGAATATTTCTAGAATATTGATAAGATTAAGATAAAATCTATATTAATATCTTTTCTTACCTGCTTTGAAGATATCATACTATACATAGAGTTCATATGCTGTCTTATAAGTTTATACTCAATGTTTCAATTTTTTCATTAATGGGCTAAAAAACCAAATTAAAAAAATGATAGATGAAGAGTTTTTATAGTGAATTTTGCTTACTTAAGGTCAATTTAAGAGCTTAATCAAAACCAAACTATGACCCTGTTCTTTTCGTGGGTAAATCTATGGCCTCCACTCATTTCGACTCATTCCCACTCACTCGCACTACTTAAAATAAATACCACTCATTCTCACTCCTTCCTATTCCAACCCACTCTTTTCCACTCTCTTCCATTCCCTCCCACTCCATCCCACTACTTCCCACACTCTATTTCAATTCTTGCCAGTTCATTCCATTCCTTCCTTCTTTACTACTCTATTCCATTCCTTTTCACTCTTGTGTAGAACAAACCGCTTCTACCCACTCCATCTGCTTTTTCCCAATCCATTCCATTCATTTCCATTCCACAACTGCAGTATACCTACGAAAAGAATAGGGTCTATAGTGGTGCTACGTGTGTTCTTAACTACGACGGTTGAAAAATACGACTTGCCGATCATCCCATGTACTCTTTGCTTCATCAAATAAAATGTGAGCTATATTTTGTACTATCAACACCAAATAAATTGGAAGTGCAAAAGAGATAAAACCATCCTTTATTGTAATTCTATTAAAATGAAAGTTATGATTGATTACAGAATACAAATGTCTACATATGACATCTAATTTTTCTACTAAACCACTCGAATATTAGTTGAAATCAGAAAGCAAGTAATTGAGACGTTTTATTGGCATAAATTAAAAAAATGAATGTCAATAAGTTCACCTTTTGGAGATTTGGACGGAAATAATACAACTATTAAAATTAGTAAAAACTATTCTACTATTACGCTGAAATCGAAAAATAAGTAAGTAATTCAGACATTTTATTGACATAAATTAAAATACTTGAATGTCAATAATTGCATCTATTGGAGATTTGCACGAAAATAATGCAACGGTTAAAAATAGCATCTGACATGTCCCACGGAAACCTTTCGGCTGTTTATGTTTAACATACAAACTTCAAGTCAAAAACACTTTAGCTTTTGGATCTAATAAAAAGATATAGCTTATCTATTAGTGAATTATGGTGCTAGAAACCATCAGATAAATATACCATTAGCTTGTGAAAATTAAGTTATCACATCTCAAATTAGTAAAAAGTGTATATACCTAATTTGCTGCAAGTAAAGTAGATACCCCTAAAATTTTGCAAGCAGTGAGATGATAGTCCTATTTATCACATATGAATGTCGGCATTGAAAAAAGTGTAAGAACTACACTATCTACACATAGAATTTACATGGTGGTATTGTTTTAAAAATAAAAATCAATGGTCGGCATGCTAGGGCAATAGATTCAAACATGAAAAATTATTCTCATTCAAGACCATTAAAGATTGGACTATTAGTACTCAAAAGCCAAAACTATGTCTTATTAATGAGAGAAAATCTATGAGCGGACATAAAATTCTGCTCCTTTGCAGTTAATAGTAGCTTAGCTTTAATAAATAGATACCCAATGGTAACAAAATTTTAAATGATAAATAAGAACCTAAATGGAAGAGAAAATGTTCACATGTTAATGATTAGTGATTAGAAAAGAATTGCTGCATAAGTAATGCTGATAAAAACCCTTAAGGTTATTACATTTAATCACTCAGGCCATTGGAAGTAAAAATATGTCTTACAAACAATGGCAGATCTAGACTTTTGAATTATGGGTGCTCACCTACAAACATTCATCACCATATGTATCAAAAAAGTAAAGTTCAAATAATATATGAAATATTACAATAGTATACTATTAAATTGTCCTTTAACATTTTTCATGCTTTGGAATCAATACATGATAGAATCATTAGAAATTGAGTCAAATACACCTTTCTCTATATAACAAACCAAATAATCATTCAAAAGCTGATCACACATTCGATTCCGAAGCAACCTAGCCATTAGATAATAGCTAATTAGATATTAACTTAAACTTCAGCAACATGAAAATGTGGGGTAGCACTGAAACAGAGTGCAAGAAAAAGTGGGTATTAAACAAGAATCCTCACAAGTTCTTCCAATTTTTCAAACTTCATAGATACACAACGACATAAAGATTTGCCAAATGTCAAGTGTGAATCACTAAATCTAACAATTATAACTTTATAAGAGCATAAAACATATTCACATTGTGAATTTCACATGAGTGATAACAATCATTAGCCAATCCAATAACCAAATAATTTCATTTAACAATATCCATCTACATAACATGAGATAAGAAGCGAGCAATTACAAGTAATTCAAGCAAAAAGAAATCTAAAGGTTCAAAACCCTAACCTGCGTCTAGGCTAGGCATGGCGGGGGATGGGGCCGGGTGCGGCGTTAGCAAACAGTGGCTGTTGTGGATGGTAGGCATTGCTGAGTAGGGATGGTTGTCACTAATATTGGCGAATAGGGGGTGGAATGTGGAGTCATGGAGGAGAGGGAGTGAGAGGAAGGGCTGAGAAGAAATGTCAAGAAATAGCATTCTGCCAGAATCTGCCTTCAGCCCTTCACTGATTGTGTTTTTTAAAAAACAAAAAAAGAATGAAAATTTATGCTAAAATTAGACCAAGGGTTCAGTCCAGCACTAGGGAGTGTCCACCAACCTAATGCGTTTTTTTTGGGGCCTTTTTTTAAGGGTGTCTGCACTTTAATATTTTCATACCACTTAAACGGCCTTATTAGGGATTTTTTTTTTTTTAAGGTTAGGGGTGTCCATGGACACCCCTAACTTGTGCATAAATCCACCCCTGCTACAGACCAATAATTTTTGCCATACGACATGGATTATTGTATTTTATATATTAGTGGATAGCTATTTTTAATAGTGGATTAAAGAAACTATGTTCGATTAAACTAACTATTAGTTAAGCTAATGAATACAAAATGATGAAGAAGGATATGAATGTTGTTCAATATTATTATTGTCATCGCCGTCGTTATTGTTATTTTACCATTGTTGTTGTTGTTATTATTTTATTCTTATCATTATTGTTGTTATTATTATCATAAATTTTATACAAGTTGGCAAAAATCATATGAATATTTTGATATAGAAGGGCGATCAAGATTACGTTCAATCTTACAGCAATTATAATTCGAAGCTCTTAGAGTTGATTATACAAGGCTTGAATCATGTAGAGTAATTTGAAAAAAAAAATCTAGTGGTAAAGCGGTAGATTAAAAGGAGATGATTATGGGTTTAAGAGACTACAACAAAAAGTGTTAATCTCTCTCCACCTCTTTGTGCACTCTTTCATGGTAATCCCGCCATCACTTAGGGATTGGGTTTAGCATGTGATGCTTTATGGTGACAGTAGTAGCCACCATCAATCTGATTCAACAATTCGTTGACAATCACCGAGCAATGAGATCCTATGCTTCTGCGCTAAGGTATGTCCTAAACTTCCAATAGTGGTATCAGAGCCATTGTTGCTCAGATTTGACCCCGGTTAATTCAAATCATGTTTTGATAAGCAATTAATATGTTTAATCTTGATTCAAAGCATGATTGTGTGTTGTTGTGTGTGATTACACTAATTAAACCCATAAGAGGCATGGTTAATTACGTCTGCCCCAACGAACTTGACTTGCATTGGTTTTTAAATGGTTTATTCAATTCTGCAATTATCTTTTTCAAGGCTTAGCAAGTTTCTATACTAATTAAATTGTTATAATTTCGAAGTTTTGCTAAGTGTTCTTGTAAACTCAGAATAGTAACCCTGGACCTGGAGTCCTTAAACCTTCACCCTTTGATGTGACTCTATCGATCAACCCAAAAAGGTCATCTTTGCCTTCGTGGCTACAGCGACATTAGCCTTAACTAGGTCTTAATGGCCTAAGCGAGACACTTCAAATAGCAATAAAAACAAATAATTAAAAATTAAATTTGAGAAAGTATCCAAAACAAGAAGAAGGAAAGCAAGAAAGGGGGATCCGACCATACCCATTAGAAACCATACAGAGGGACAACGTGTGTGTGCATCACACACTATATGAAGGTAGACTTAGTGTCCCTTCTTCCTCCTCCGCCTGTCAAATGAGTCAATATTTGCAAATCCGTTAGAGAAAACCGCAAACCGCTTTGACGAGAAGTACTTAGATCCACGTGCCACCGCATGTGAGGCATGTTTTTGTGCGTGATTGGCAGATTCTAGTTCCTTGGCGACCAATCTAGACCCTAGCAATGTCGGCCCTTAGGGAAATGTCACAGAGGCTTGCATGCCTTGAATTTGTTGCAATGGATGGTAGTTTTACATCCTCTTCCTATTACTCGAGCACCAATAGCTGCATGATTGGGCTTCTTAGCAGAGGTGGCTGCCAGAAGGAGGAGAATGGAAGTTGGGGTGGTGGGCGAGGCACTGAAGCAAATAGGTAGATGGAGTTAAGTTGCCCATTTTCATTGTATGGCAGAGGCACCAGAGCTAAGTTCCGTTTATCAGGTAGAGAAAGAAGCCAGAGAGGGAGAGAGATTAAAAGTGTTGAGGAGCAGAATGAAGTTAGAAAGCGAAGGGTCTAAGAAGATGAAGAATTGTTCGGGGATTGAGGGTTTCTGTTTATGTTTCTTTTATTATTATGTGAATATGTTTCATAAGGCTAAAAAATAATGTTACATAATTGAGTAGATATTTATGAATTCATTTCATAAATTCGTAGTAATTGCATAAATATGTTTGATATAGTTATTGCGATCCATATATGAGAATGCCTCATAAGTTATGTTTTATATTAATTCGTTTTATGTAATTTAAATTTAAAACATTATTTAACCAGTTTCATGTCATTATTTAGATGTTCATAGTATGTAATTGTTTTATGAATTCGTTTCATAGAATTTAAATTCACAATATTACATGAATACGTTTTATATAATTTGTGAGTAATACTTGGATTCATTTCATGTTATTTAATTTTGTAATATTATATAGATGTGTTCTATACAATTACTTGCGATTAATATTTAGATGTGTTTTATGTTACAAATTATGTTGTATAAATATGTTCTATATCATATTTTGTCACATGAATATGTTTCATGTCAGTCATTAATTAGTGAAATTATATAAATGTGTTTTATATATGTACTAATTACATTGGTTGTTATGAATTTGCTAATTATGTAGTTTAGCAACATTTTATGAATTTGTTTTATGAAATCTAAATTCATAAAATTATAAATGTGCTTTATAATTTATGGGTGACATTTGAATATGGTTCATGATTATTATATAAATGTTTTTTATGTAATACTATATGGGCTTTAATGAACTTCTTTCGTAACATGTCGTTATTCGAATTTCACAATATCGTTTCATTCTATTATATGAATATGTTATATATATATAATAATAGTTGCTATTACATGTGTCATTAAAAAGAGTTTTAAATGACATATTTATAATTTTATAAATTCATTTTATATAACATAACATCATCTGAATTTGTTTTACATGATTAAGTTGAATATCTTTGTGATATTTCGGATTGTGTTAATTAATTTAACAATTGAGTAATCCATAAATTTTATTTTCTGGAAAAATATGGTAGTTAAATTATAAAAATTTCTAATTCATGTTTGTATGTGCTTAGCAAAATTTTCAATCATGCGACATGAATGATGGAGTTTTTGATAATTTAATTATTTGAAAATATGCCTAATGTCCATCTTTTATATATATACGTCTAGATATAGAAATTAAAATTTGGTTGGTGATTTGCTTACCAATGAAAAGTTTGATAGCACTAACTATGACACAAAGTGTGAGAAGATTCAGTTTCTTCTGAACAAGCGTGAAGTGTTAGAACACTTGATGGCTTTTAGGCCTCTTAGAATAGTAAAGATGGTACTGCTAATGAGTAGTATTGAGAAAACCTAAGGGTATACTGAAAATGGTCTGAGAACGATCGCTCAACATGCTATACTATGTTGTATAACATGTAGTGGGGGAATTTAAAAGTTATTCCATTGCTAAGTGCATGTGGGATCAGCTTAAATTCATGTTTGATCAGGTTCATTTTTTTTAAACGTCTGAACCCGAGGGTGGTATTGTCAGAAGGAAAAAGGCCAAGGGAAATAGAGAGAAGAAAACAGCGTATATGAAATCCTATAAATTATGGAAACAAGAAACCCTAGACTCAGGATTGTCCCAAGCCAACTAAGGTACGTTCTTTCATAGTTACCCCTGAATATTATGTGTGGCCGAAGTATTTTGATGTACCTGCCGAGGGTCCAAGCCAAAACTCAAATTAAGAGCGAAAGCTTAAAACCAAGGAAGAATACAATCAAGAAAAAAACCAAGGAAAGTGGCACGTTAGAGGCTGTTTGTGAGGCAGCAACAACGTGAGGTAGGGATGGAATTTAGAATCAAAGGATTCTAAATGGGAAAAGGAAAAGGAACTTGAAGCATCTTCAAAGGATTAAATGAAAACAAAGCTAAAAAGTAAGAACACAAGGCTTTGCAATCTGAAAACTAGCTTAGCAATCTTCAAACCCGTGTAGATAAACAAGGTAGATGGATAGAACTAAACCTTTGTTTGGATACAGAAACACCACCAAATGAAGGTTTAGGGCCCCTAAACTTGATTAAGATACAGATACACGTCTTAAACAAGCTTAAGACTTCACTTGAACATCACCATAACTGGCCTAGTTAAGGATAAGCAAGTTCAGTATTTGGATGCACTAAGGCGCGAAAGCAAAAAGCTCTCAAAGGGGTTTTCTTTCAATTCTGATATTCAAATATATTACACAATGAACAACTAAGGCTCTCATATAGCCTTCAAAATACACTAAAAGAGCTTTCCTTCTAAGCTAGGAAAGGCATTAAGCTCACCTAAACTACGTAGTACATGGTTAGGACTTAAACATGCATAAGATGAAAGTTTAAGCTACAAAATACAAGTCTATCTTCTTAAAACTCTTTCCTAAGCATTAAGGAACCTTGTTGACTTAATTTCCCATCTAGGAAGGTAACATTACACGGCTGCCACTTCAAAAGGGCTGAAGAATACGTGGTTGCCATGTCAAGCTTGAGTGGCTGTGTCATGGCTTGTAAAATGGAGGCTTCTTCTTGCTCCACGTGTCTCATACCTATGTGGCTGGGTGGCAGCTTACCAAGCAGCTCAAAAATACCAAGTAGGCAAGCACACACCTCTAGCAAACCCAACTAGGAGGGAAAACCACCTAGCTAGGTAACCGGGTGTCTAGGTGCCGGTTTCTGCCTTGTCTTGTGCTTCATGGTTGACACATCGAATGCTGAGTAATTTGAGATTTCTTTACATGGAAGGAAACCTTACGATGTCTAGTTTACCCTTCTTTTTGAATGAAAGCATTTGGACGTCATTTGGCCCTTGAAATAAGCTGAACACACGAACCGTGCAGAATCTGGTCCAAAACAGCATAAGACTGAAAATGAGCTTCGTTAATTGACCAATTGAAATCCAAATCTGGTAATTCCATTTGGACATGAAAGCTAAGATCTTGTGGATTCCAAAAAGGTAAAAATTCAAGTTTTAGACCACCACTAAGCATGTCAAATTACATACCCAAAAACCGGGTACATTCTGTTTGAGCTGGCAGTTTGTATATCTTGGTTTTACTGGCTAATTTGAGAGGGTAAATGAAGCCCAAATGGGATGAAACTTGATTTTCTGGAAATCTGGCTTCGTGACCTTCAATCTCAATACAAAATATTGGACTTAAACCTTAAAGAAGCTCAAGTAATTAACCTCTCAAAACCGGGTTTGCTGCTGGAAGCAAACCATGACCTGCTGTTTTAGGTCGTAAACAAAATAAGGATGATTTATTCATCCTTTAAACACAAAATGAAATTACCTAATTGATTTGCTTCTTTTAAATTAATGGGTATGGAGGGATTTCCATCATTCTCCCCTTGTTGAAAAAGATTTGTCCACAAATCTAATTAAGTAATTACTTCTTCTCCTTACTTCAGTTCTGGCTGAAATAAAATCAGCCGTGAAAACAAATCTCTCTTGAATTTAGAGACTCTTTTCTTTGCTCTCCCCTTGCTGATCTGAATGGTGGATGTAGGGGACTTCTTAGACTTGCTTCGAACCAATTCTTCAAATGCTTTTAACTCAAAATTAGGAGCTTTTAGTAATGGTTCTGAAATGGATTGATAGAAATTTGGGTTGAGTGTTTTAGGTGTGGGTGGAGTGGAAAAAAATGATGGTGGTTCATGAAAAGTGGTGGGAAGGCTGAGATGCTCATGGCTTCTAGGTGGATGGTGGATGTTTAAAGTGAGCATATCACCTTTATTTGCCTCAATCTCTATCTCCTCAAGATCATCTTCTTCATCCTCTTCTTTTTACTCCTCTAATTCGACCTGCTTCGGTTCTTCCACCAATTGCATCCTCTTTTCCTCCTGATTTTCCTCCTCTCTCATGGCTTTCCTTTCTTCCAAGGTAATAACCTTGTTGTTTGGGCAATCCGTGGCTAAGTGTCCAAGCCCTTGGCACTTGAGACACCTCCGAAGTTGTGGGGGAAAGATCATTTGTGGGGTTGGTTTTTTTTGTGGGGTGGAAGGGAATGAACCCGTGGGCTTAATGGAGATACTTTCTTTCATGGGCGTGTAAGTGGATGGGCAAAAGGAACCCTTCATCTTACTACTCAATTTCTTCCAAGTTCTCACCTTCTCTTTTCCCTTCTTTTTTCGCTCAAACTTGTACTTATTCCACCACTGAAGTGCACAACCTCTCAATCTTGAAATAATCACTTTGAACTTCTCTTGGTCACTAAGGATACAACAAGCAAAAACTCGTTCCACCTTAGATAACCAACCTATGAACTCTTCCTTTTTGCCACGAAATTTTGGAATTGCAAAGCAAGCATATCCAATATCAATAAAAGCTAGTTCTTTCTCCAAGTTCATTGAAGATGGCATGAAGGATGAGGCCTAGGGTGGATTGATTTGAAACGTAAATAGGCTGCTTGTGTTTGGATTTAATTTGGGAGCGTGGGGTTCAGGCAAGGATCTGAACTTGCTCTGATACCAAAACTGATGTACCTGCCGAGGGTCCAAGCCAAAACTCAAGTTAAGAGTGAAAACTTAAAACCAAGGAAGAATACAATCAAGAAAAAAACCAAGGAAAGTGGCACGTTAGGGGCTGTTTGTGAGGCAGCAATAACATGAGGTAGGGATGGAATTTAGAATCAAAGGATTCTAAATGGGAAAAGGAAAAGGAACTTGAAGCATCTTCAAAGGATTAAATGAAAACAAAGATAGAAAGTAAGAACACAAGGCTTTGCAATTTGAAAACTAGCTTAGTAATCTTCAAACCCGTGTAGATAAACAAGGTAGATGGATAGAACTAAACCTTTATTTAGATGCAAAACACCACCAAATGAAGGTTTAGGGCCCCTAAACTTGATTAAGATACAGAAACATCACTTAAACAAGTTTAAGACTTCACTTGAACACCACCCTAACCGGCCTAGTTAAGGATAAGTGAGTTCAGTATTTGGATGCACTAAGGCACGAAAGCACAAAGCTCTCAAAGGGGTTTTCTTTCAATTCTGATATTCAGATATATTACACAGTGAACAACTAAGGCTCTTATATAGCCTTCAAAATACACTAAAAGAGCTTTCCTTCTAAGCTAGGAAAGGCATTAAGCTCACCTAAACTACTTAGTACACGGTTAGGACTTAAACATGCATAAGCTGAAAGTTTAAGCTACAAAATACAAGTCCATCTTCTTAAAACTCTTTCCTAAGCATTAAGGAACCTTGTTGACTCAACTTCCCATCTAGGAATGTGACATTACATGGCTGCCACTTCAAAAGGGCTGAAGAATGCATGGTTGCCATGTCAAGCTTGAGTGGCCGTGTCATGGCTTGCAAAATGGAGGTTTCTTCTTGCTCCACGTGTCTCACACCTATGTGGCTGGGTGGAATCTTACCAAGCAGCTCAAAAAGACCAAGTAGGCAAGCACACACCTCTAGCAAACCCAACTAGGAGGAAAAACCACCTAGCTAAATAACCGGGTGTCTACGTGCCGGTTTCTGCCTTGTCTTGTGCTTCATGGTTGACACCTCAAATGCAGAGTAATTTGAGCTTTCTTTAGATGGAAGGAAACCTTAAGATGTCTAGTTTACCCTCCTTTTTGAATCAAAGCATTTGGACGTCATTTGGCCCTTGAAAGAAGCTGAATACTCGAATCGTACGGCGTGCAGAATCTGGTCCAAAACAGGATAAGACTGAAAATGAGCTTCGTTCATTGACCAATTGAACTCCAAATCTGGTAATTCCAATTGGACATGAAAGCTAAGATCTTGGGGATTCCAAAAAGGTAAAAGCTCAAGGTTTAGACCAACACTAAGCTTGTCAAATTACATACCCAAAAACCGGGTACATTCTGTTTGAACTGACAGTTTGTATATCTTGGTTTTATTGGCTAATTTGAGAGGGTAAATGAAGCCCAAATGGGATGAAACTTAATTTTCTGGAAATTTGGCTTCGTGAACTTCAATCTCAATGCAAAATATTGGACTTAAACCTTAAAGAAGTTTAAGTAATTAACCTGTCAAAACCGGGTTTGCTGCTGGAAGCAAACCATGACCTGCTGTTTTAGGTCCTAAACAAAATAAGGATGATTTATTCATCCTTTAAACACCAAAATGAAATTACCTAATTGATTTGCTTCTTTTAAATCAAGGGGCATGGAGGGATTTCCATCATATTTGTTGCCAACTATGATCCCTAATGGATTGTAGGCATGGGAACAACGAAGCATGTAGTTCAGGACCAAGTCAATTTTATGAACTTTCATCGCTACCCAATGGGTTCACAGACTGTCATTTTAGAAAACAATAGTGAAGAAGATATCCTCGAAATGGGGACACATTATCTTAAACTCCATGCAGAGAATGCGCTGCTTCTTCACTATGCTCTCTATGCGCCTGGGGTATAATGTTCCCTTGTGTATTTTGCTTATGAGAATCTGTTTTCTCTTCCGATTTTTGTCTATTATATATTATGGTAATTTGTTTTGCCATGCAACATTGAAAGATTTTTTTGATGTTTTGGACGAAATGAAGCATCTTCCATCTTTGCCTCATTTTTTATTCTGTTTTTAGGCATGCTCAACTTGATCATGAGGGCCAAGATAGAGTAAACAAACTAGCCAAATGTGGACTTTTAACACCTACTAACTAGGGTTAAGTTGCCCATATGAGAGTTAACTTTAGCAAGCAAAGCAACTGTAAAGTGTTTGGGTAAGTCCAAAATCGAGCCCTTTGAAGTTCATTCACTCCAACATCTGTGGACCCATGAATGTGAAAGCACGTCACGAAAAATTTCATTTCATAACTCTTATAGATGATTCATAAAATAGATATGTGTACGTATTAAATCTCCACTATTAGGTACTTGATGTGTTCAAATATTTGACTGCGGAAGCATAGACAGCTAACGACACAACATACCTCGCAACAATGGCGTTATAGAGTGCGGGAATCGTACGCTGCTTCATATGATCAAGTCAATGATGGAACATGCTAAGCTTCTAATTTGTTTTTTTAGGGGGGTATGTGATAAGTCTTAAAGTGCACACTATTTTGAGGCCATTGTGTGCCCTTCTTTTAGGAAGAATTATGTTGTCTATGTTATAATTTATACTTTTTTTTTTCAGTTTTATGCTCGAGCATGGTTCTTTTCTGTATTTTGTAGGTTTTTGGACCATTTCACCCTAAAGTTGACCATAATTGAGCATACCTTGACTCCGCATTTACACTCCCCAGTCACCATGCCTATGGAAGAAGAAAAAACAGAGGATTACCAAGATAGAGCTCACCACGGACTGTCCGTGGTGAGGCCATAACTCTAAGCCTGTTCATTTTCCTTCATCGTGTGGCCAAGGATGAGTCCGTAGTGAGGCCATAACTCCAAGCCTATTCATTTTCCTTCATCGTGTGGCTGAGGATGATTATATTCCTCTTTAAATAGAGTCATTTTCGGCAGAGAGGAGACACACAGAAAAGAAAGAGAACTCTTCTCTCTGGTTTTCCATTCCTTTTCCATTTTTTCTAAGCCTAGTTTAGATTTTTAGTAGTTTTGAGTGTGAGTGCTGAAGAAGGGCTTACTGGTTTGAAGCCCTTGCAAAGTTGGGAAACCTTTGAAGGATCTCCAATTGTGCTAAGTTTTCTTCTCTCAAACTTTGCTTAGTTTTTAAACATGTGTGAGTGGTTTTCTCAATCTAGGGATTGTTAGCCAAGTATTGATGTTGAAATCTTTCATCTTTATTTAGTTGTACTTGTTCTTGATAAGGATTGGTTGAATTCTATCTTGCGTGTGAAATTATTGTGATTGAATTTTGCCTAAATTCATTTGCTAATTCTAAATAGTTAAGTGAAGAACTTAACTATTAAACTTTCTATTTGATTAACAAGATAGGACGTGACTTAGCAATACTTGAAAGAGATTCACTTGTTAAGAGGATCCTTCAGCGATCAAAGATCTATAACTTAGATTAAACAAGGGTATTTGAAAGAATGACTGGTTAGTGCAGGCAATTCGATTTATTTCGAAGGAATATTGAATTCTAAATGCAATTGCACTCCTTTCAATCCCCCATTATAGATCAAGTACATGATATATTTTATTGATGTGCATCTTCGCAAGGTGAAATAAATCCCTAGATGTTTTTAATTGATTGAATTTTCCAATTAGGTTATAGTGTCATTCAAACTGTCTATTGAAATTGCTTGCTTATCACTTTTATAGGACAAAACTCAATAGATTACAATTGGTCTTCATAGGAACGATATCTTTACTAAACTACAACACTCGTGCACTTGCAGGCACAAGTTAAGTTTCTGGCTCTGTTGTTGGGGACTAAATTTGTGGATATTGAGTTAGCCCTTAGAAATTGACTTAGCATTTTATGATTATTTTCTTTTCCTTATATTTTTTATTTGCATTAGTAGTTATCATACCAATTTTGTAGATTTCCCCTATATATGCAAAGTCCCTTTTCGTTTGAATTCAATCCAGAAATCAAAAGGACTTTTCACTCTAGAAGGAAAAAATTTAGGGTAGAAGAGCAAAGGCTCAAGGCTCAACCAATTCCTTCATCAATGGCAGGAATAAGAGGTGACCAAAGGACGCTCCAGGGAGTCCAAGGCATTTCCTCGAGCATCGTTTGGCCAAATGTAGAAACAAACAACTTTGAGCTCAAACCAGCCCTTATCCATCATACAGCAATCTCAGTTCAGAGCCACCTCGTTAGAAGATCCAAACTTACACATCTCCATCTTTTTAGAGGTGTGTTATACGTTAAAGCTCAACGGAGTTTCTAGCGATGCCATCCGCTTACGCCTATTTCCCTTTTTACTTAGCAATAAGGTAAGGGTGTGGCTTTACTCATTGCCTCCAAGATCCAAAACGACATGGGATGAGCTTACAAAAGTCTTTCTTGCCAATTTCTTTCCTCCAAGTAATACGGCAAGCTTGTGAAATCAAATCACTACTTTCTCTCAAAAAGAAGACGAGACTCTCTATGAAGCTTGGGAGCAATTTAAAGATTTTTGATGCTTATGCCCTCACCATGGCCTTCAAAGATGGATGATTGCACAAACATTTTATAATGGAGTCATCCAACCATTGAGGTCTACTATTGATGTGGCAGTAGGAGGTGCCCTTATGAACAAAACTAAAGATGAAGCATACAATCTTGTAGGAGAGATGTCCCTTAATAATTTCCAAAGGCTATTTGAGAGAGCCCAACCCAAGCAGGTTAGAGGTAAGCTGGAATTAGATGCTATTCCTATTCTTTCTTCTAAAGTTGATGCTATGTCTCAAAAACTAGAACGCTTGAATGTTAATTCTATTAGGTTAAGTAACCCCTTCCCATTATGTGATACATGTGGATCAGTTAACCATTTTACTATGCATTGTCAAGTGGGTAGTCCTTTTGCCCAAGATGTAAGTGATCAGGTCAATTATGTGAACAACCATGACCTAAACCAACAAATGACCTTTTCTTTAGCACGTATAATCCAGGTTGGAGAAATAACCCCAATTTCTCTTATAAGTCTAATGCCCCACTCATTCCGCAAATGAAATTTAAACCACCCCTTGGATTTCAAAGACCATCCTATCCTCAACAAACACTCAAAAATCTAACTTAGAGTCTATAATAGAGAATATGCTTTTGGCTCAACAAAAGCAAGATGCGTACATTAAGTAATTGGCCTCTAAGGTTGATGTGCTTACTACTCATAATAAGATGTTGGAAGCTCAAATAGCTCAACAAACTACGTCTCTGGGTGGACTGCCTAGTAAACTAGAATCTAACCCCCGTGAGCATTGTAACTGTGTTACCTTAAAAGAAGGGGTGGAGCATCCTGAGGACATAACACTTAAGGAAGATGAAGAAGTGATCATGGCTGAGAGCAAGGACAAAAATGATGAGGGTGAGCCCATAACTTTTAGAGAAAATGATAGCTTTGGGATTCCCAAAGTTTTTCCCCTTAAGTTTGCTTACCTAGGTGGCTTTTCTATCCCCTGTGTTGTAGGAAAAATGAAGATTGAAAGAGCCCTATGTGACCTTGGTGCAAGTGTCAATTTAATGCCATACTCTATGGTTTATAAGCCTCATTTGGGACCATTACGATCCGCACCTTTTACACTCCAATTAGCAGATGGTTCTGAAGCACGACCTTTGGGTACATTGGAGGATTTACCCATAAAAATAAGAGATTTTTAGGTGTTGGAAGATTTTATCGTTGCTAGTATGACTGAGACTGACGATGCACAAATTATTCTTAGGAGACTCTTCTTGACTACTTCAGGTTACACTATTAATGTAAAAGGGGGTCGAATAACATTTGAAGCAGGGGTGTTATGCTACATGTTGTTTCATGGATGAGGAAGTTGTTTGTCCAATTCTTTCCTATCTGATGTATTTCTCCTTTTTCCTAAAATAGAGATGGAGGATGGTTGGAGTTGTCCTGACCCTTCTGATTCTAATTATTTCTACAGAGGATCCTGGCCAGGGTTATGTTAAGGTGGAGTTTGATGCTCCTATGCCACCTAGCATACCCGAGGTTGAGGCCTATGCTTCTAATGAGCCTTCCATGAACTATTCTTACAGGTTCGCTCAAGTAGTCCTTTCTTTATCTCCTATGAAAGGAGTCGATTTAGATTTTGATGTTGGGATTGAACATGATGATAGTGGTTTGTTTGATAAAGCCCATTATCAATTTGTCTTGTATGCTGATGGTATGCTATAGCATCATTTGATGATGAAAAAGGGCTTCCAACCACAATATCTAAGATGGTACCTTCAGTTGAACGATTTCAATTTCGTGGTTCGCGACAAAAACAACGCCCACATTCTTAATAAACTCGAAGCGGAATAGAAGAAAGGTCGAGCTCTCGACCATAAATGAGCGCTTTTTGCGAGGCAACCCAAGTGTTTGTTTTACTTTTTTCTTTATATGTACCCTTTTATTGTATTTTGTGTTATTTTTGAATTTTAGAACCTTAACTAGAAATTTATTATACTACATAAAATAAAGGGAAAGAAGCATAATAAGAGGTTTTTTTAAGAAGCACCACGGACACCACCATGGTCCGTGAGGGTCTAAAGAAAAAGAAAACAAAATAAGAGAAAAGCACGAAAAAATTTGGGGCCAGAGTTGACTACGGACGGTCCGTGGCTACCACCATGGTGTGTGGTGAGCCCTGTGTCCACGGTCAAAGGTTTTCAAGGCCCCTTTGACCCAATTATTTTCATCTTTTTCCTCAAACTCCACACACTCTCTCTAAAAACTCTATAACCACTTCACCTAAAACCTTCAAGTTTTAACCAAAATCCATCAAATTTCTTCCCTTTTCACTTCCTTTCTTTACCTTAACCCCATTTCTCCCTTTATTTTTCACTTTTAAGCCTTCTTTCTCTCCCGCTTTTCCCATCTCCATACCTACAACCTTTATAACTCTATTTTTCACTTTTATTCTTCCAAATTCCCTTTTTTTCTTCCATATTTCTCCACTATTTACCTCCCTTTTCTCAAATTTTTCATTTTCTAGCATTTTTCTTCTCATTTTCTTTTTAGTTTAATGTTTGAAGTTTTTTCCATCCACATTACACCATTATGGCACCAAAGAAGAAGGCAAGAACCGCATAAGAATTTAGGACTTCAAGTCAAGCCCCATAATGAGCTCCCTGGAGCTCCCGCACACCGAGGTTACATTACATACCCACTTGGTTTAACTAATCTTGAGCACATTACTAAATATAATGCTTCAAATAGTAAACTTGTGGTAGCTACCTGATATTATGATGAGGATGTGTTGAATTGTTTAGGATTGTTGGATGATTTTCATTGGTTGTTTGCTCAGGGTGGATGGGTCAATTTTTAGAAACCAGGGACCACACCTATCGGGATGTCACACTTGAATTCCTAAGCACATTTTATGTTGAGCTCACGAGTGGCCCTCGATGTTAAGAGGGCTACATTTCCTTTTATCTTACTAGGGGTTTTTATGAGCTTAATTTGAGTGACTTTAATAGTATATTTGGTTTTTCGCTAAGTATGGACCTTCCATACTGCTATATCTCTAAGGAATTTAATCCGAATGCTTTTTAGTGTGAACTTTCTGGGGATCATCGGTATGACACTAATAATTCTAAAGGCAGTGTTATTCAAAACCCCTACATTCATGTGGCCCAATGGTTATTAGCTCGTGGTTTGTTTGCCTAAGAAGATAGTTTAAATGTTCCTCACCTATCTGAATTATATTTTTTGTATATAATGCCTGAAGATGAGTGGATTAACCTTAGCTCATTCTTGGTCAATCAATTATATAGAGGAGCCACTAGTTTTGCACATAGGATATTGTCATTAGGAACCTTGTTACCCTCATTACTAGGTTAGTTGGAGTTGAACCGAACCCTGATGATAGAGTCGTAGGTTTGGAGCGGTTGAACTTGGCTGCTTTTAAACAAATGAAATTTTGTAACGTTGATGGTGGGCTTATTTGTTGGATTTATCTTGGGAACTGGCTTATGCCTCTCCCAAATGTTCATCGCTCCTCTCTCGAACCGGGTCTATCTCTACTTTTTACCCGGTGACGAAGAGTTGGCACGACCTACCCCACTTCCTCCACCTCCTCCACCTCCTTACCTTAGGGCTTCTAGTTCCTCTCAACCATCTTCGTCTCATGACTATCCTGACTTACATGCTACCATTTGGTCAATTCAAGAGGAGCAAGCTTTTCTACAAGCTTATATAGAAACTAAGCATGCCTCACTCTGAGGCTTTGTTCAGGAACGTCATGATGAACTACATGGGATGATTGCCTCCCAGAACTAATATTTTTAAGATTTTAGGGCATGCTTAGAGACAACGTGAGACTGGCACATTTCTCAACTCCACCATCTTTCTTCTCCTCCACCCACTCCATCTCCATTTTAGAGTTTTATGCTTGCGTTAAGGACAATGCATTGTCCAAGCATGGGGGAGTTTTTCATGGTTGTATGTATGTGTGTTGTGGATGTGTGAAAATTTACATTTTTTAGGTCGTGCATTTAGGCTTAGTTTGCATTTTTAGATTGATCATTTAATTTTTCTAGGTTTCTTTCTTCGTTTTAGTTTTGTTTTGACACCTTTTAGTTTTTAATTACATTTTTGGCTCAATTAAAAAAAAAGAAAATAAAAAAACAAAAAAACCAAGAAAAAAAAGAGCAGCCTATAAATCCTCCGATGATTTAGACTAAAGTGGCTTTCTTTTACCTATTTTGACCCTTTTGTTAGGCTCATTTGTGACTAAAATGTTTGTTTCAGCATTTTCGAACTATGCTTCATATTGTGACCTTTACGTGAAATATGCGTTGCTTGCTCAATGATTGTTGGTATGAGTATTTTGGCATATGAAATTCAAAGAGTTAGATGAGCCTTTTCTTTGAGATTTTGAGATTCGTCAATTTAGTCTCATATTTCATTTTATGTGTGACTCTTCCTAGATTTCAAGTCTTTAGAACTTGTTTTGACTCTTCTTCAGTACCACATTTAGCATGCATATTTAGGCAACGTGATTAAGGCATTCTTTGACTTTATGAGCTACATTGACCAAATAGCCACCCTTATGTGAATAATTAATCCCTTGCTGCCCCTTTGAGCCTTTACCATATTTATTGATGAGAGCCCATATTATTATCTTTGGCCACATGCATATTTCTCACCCCTTTAGCCAAGGCTACAAAGTTTCCATAGTTGATTGGGAGTAGTTTGTGGATGATAACCTTTTATGGATATTTCGGTTTGGTTGGATATGATGAGGGAATCATGCTTTATTTTTCCCTTCAAAGTTAATTGCATTATGCTTTGTGAGTTGTAAGAAAAGTGTTGAAAATGCATAGTTTCCTTTGCCGTTATCCTCCTCGTAGAAAGAAAAGAAAAGAAAGAGAAAAGAAAAGGAGGCACACCAAAGGTGTGTAAAAGAATGTGCATATGTTGAAAAGAAAAAAAAAGAGGAAAAAAAAAACAAACAAGAAAGGGAAGAAAGAAAAAAATTGCAATAAGAGGATTTGGCATTGTTTATATATTTTTCAGCACTCTTTCTTGTGACATCACCTGGGGATATTGTCGATATTTTAAGGAGTATGTTTTCAATGGGAGATGATGGTTTATACTCTTAGTCTTTGACTTTTAGCTCGACAAATCTCAAAATGTTTGTCCCCCTCCTTACCTTTACCCATTTGCCTTGTTACAACCCTTAAAAGTCCTCATGATTACCTTGTGTGTTTTGCATTCTAGTGGTAGCAAGTTAGAGAGTCGTATCAAGCTTATGGTTGATTTAGTTCTACGGAATGAGATTTCACAGAATTGCATTTTATTTTAAGCACATGAGTGACAAATGCCTCATCCTTAAAGTGAGATTCTATTAGTTCTTCTAAGCTCTACTTATTGCAATATGCCAATATGATTGTTCAAGTTGACTTGAGTAACTACTTTAATATTTTGATGTGATGGTTCCTAACTTTTTTGAAAATTTCCTTCTCCTATCCGTTTATAAAATTTTTCATCACTTTTGGGCTAAACTTATTGGCTTAATTTAGCTATTGATGCTGCTACTAATGTTTTCCTGGGGAGGTTAGTCATATCTTTAGCCTCAGTTTCATGAATGCTTGAGGACAAGTAATGGTTTAAGCATGGGAGAATTTAATAAGTCCTTACATAAAGTGCACACTATTTTGAGGTCATATTATGCCATTTTTAGGGAGAATTATTTGTTTTATGTTATAATTGTACTCTTTTTTTGGTTTTACGCTCGAGTATGGTTTCTTTATGTGTTTTGCAAGTTTTTGCACCATTTAACCCAAAGTTGACCATAATTGAGTATAACTTGACTCCCCACGGACACCACCAAGTCACCATGCCCGTGCAAAGAAGAAAGAATAGAAGATTACAGAGACAGAGTTCACCACGGATTATCTGTGGTGAAGGCCACGGTCTGTGGTAAGGCTATAACTACAAGCCTGTTCATTTTTCTTTATCCTGTGGTTGAGGTTGATCGTGTTCCTCTTTAAATAGAACCATTTTTGCAGCAAAGAGGAGACAGACATAAATGAAAGAGAACTCTTCTCTTCAGGATTCCATTCCTTTTCCATTTTTTCTGAGTTTAGTTCAGATTTTTAGTAGTTTTGAGTGTGAGCATTAAAAAAATGCTTACTGTTTTGGAGCCCTTGCAAAGTTGGGAAACCCTTGAGGGATCCCCAGTTACGCTAAGTTTTCTTCTCTCAAACTCTATTTAGTTTTGTTGATTTAAATATGTGTGAGTAGTTTTCTCAATCTAGGGATTGTTAGCCAAGTATTGATGTCGGAATCTTTTATCTTTATTTAGTTGTACTTGTTCTCGATAGGAATTGGTTGAATTCTATCTTGTGTGCAAAATAGTTAAGTAAAGGACTGAAAGGTGGACCTTGCTATTTGATTGACAGGATAGGACTTGACTTAACAATGCTTAAAAGAAATTCGCCTATTAAGGAGGACCCTTTAGCAATCAAAGATCTATAACTTAGACTAAATAAGGACATTTGAAAGAATGATTGGTTAGTTTAGGCAATTCAGTTTATTTCGAAAGAATATTGAATTCTAAATGCGATTGCACCCCTTTCAATCCCCCATTGTAGTCAAGTGCATGATATATTTTATTGATCTGTATCTTTACAAGGTGAAACAAATCCCTAAATGTTTTCAATTGATTGAATTTTTCAATTAGATTATAGTGTCATTCAAACTGTCTATTAAAATTGCTTACTTAGCACTTTTATAGGACAAAACTCAATAGATTACAACTTGTCTTCGTGCGAACGATATCTTCACTAAACTACAACACCCGTATGCTTGCAGGCATAGGTCAGCACGATGATTACAATAGCCTTTATCCTTAATCATGTGCCAGGTAAGAGTATATCTACCACACTATATGAGTTATGCTTTAGTACAAAGCCATCCTTAGACCACTTATGCCCATAGGTTTGGTTGGCTATGTGCACGATCCATCCTATAAAGATGGCGAACTTAGTCCAGGAGCTACCAGGATGATGTTAAGAAGACATCTCCTACATTCCAAATGATATGTGATGTATGGGAAACACCATAATGGTCGCATTATAGAAATGGATTTCTGCAATGTTGATTTTCTTGAGGATAGGTTCCCAAGTATTTGGTGAAATTTAAAGAGGACATACAATAAGACCTTCAACCATCTCTCAGTGAGGGGGAGGATTTAAATTCTCACTAAATTACCAGAGATGATACATCTTCTTTATTTGATAGGTAAGCTGAAAGCTTTTCTGTTAAGGAGAATGAGATTTGTCATCAATCTCTAAATGTTGAGGAGAGTCAACCTGAGAATGAGGTTTTTCCTTAATCTCCTATTCTTAAATATGTAGTTACTCTACGCGTTTAGGATCCCACACCTCGAAGGAATAGTGGGAGCGATTCTTCACATAATTAGGATCTCATACCCTTTATCCACCCCAGTAGGTGGTTTTTCATGATAAAATGTTAGGCAGATGGTTCGGTCGATAAAGTTCAAGGCCCATCTATTAGTGAAAGGCTTTACCTAAAATTGAGGGTATAGACTACAAAGAGATATTTTCTCTTGTGATGAGATTCGCCTTTATTTACCTACTCCTAGCCCTAGTTGCCCATTTGAGACTAAGGTTGTTTCAAATGGTTGTAAAGATTGGTTTCCTCAATGGTAACCTTAGGAAAGCAATTTATGTGGACCAACACATTGGTTTTATATCAAAGGGACAAAAGGACAAGGTGTGTCATCTTAAAAGGTTTATATATGTTCTTAAGTAATGTTCTAGATCTTGGTACTTTAGATTCCATGAAGCCATAGTTTAGCTTATCTATGGTTTCAGAAGACCATCATGTGTATGTCAAAAGATCAACAGGGGGAATTATATTTCTTGTCCCATACATTGATGACATATTGCTAAGTAAGAACAACTTAGAGATGATTAGACCTACTAAAAAGGGGTTGTCCTATGTCTTAAGGACACGAGTGAAACTAGTTTTGTCCTAGGAATAGAAATAACCTAGAACTATCCCAAGAAGCATATGTAAAAAAAGTCTTGGAACGATTTCGGATGTATAATTCTAGACCCGTGGATAATCCAGTTGAGAAAGGTCTAACCTTGAGTCATGATCAAGGCTATAAAACAGATGATGAAATAGAGGCAATAAGCAATGTATATGATTAAGATTTCTAACATTCAAAAAACATTGGTATACACACTGGATGTTGATATTGAATGCTAATCTATCCTACATTAAAATCTGAATGACTAAGTTAACACGTTAAATACTACCCAAAATATTATTGCTAAATAAGACCTATTTAAACTACTATTAGCTACTCAATTAACAATTGGCTACTTACAAGGCTAATATTGCTTTTTTTATGCATTTGCGGGGGCTAAGCTTTTGAGTTATAAGAGTTCATTGACCATTCTAGGCCAAGCAACATCCATACGGTTCTCATTGAGATTTCTAGCTAAATCAGGAGAAGGGGAATGAATGATAAAACGCCCACTCAAAAGTAAAACTCCTTGGTTGACAAGCTAGTTTGGAGCTCAATTCACTTCACGATAGCAATGTTGTATTCTAGTCATCCACCCAAATAGCTTCATCATATCTTGCACTCAATTATTAAATAACAGGGATGATGTGCGGTCGATAGTCCCTTGTTTAGCTAACCATCCACAAGCTTGGAGTCAAACTGTATCTCCAATTTTCGAATACCCATATCCTGCTCCATCCTCTTACCCCTTTGTGATGCATTCTTGCCTCACAAACACTCAAACAGCCGAGAAGCAAATGACCAAAGTTGAACAATAGGTTCTAGCTGGACAGAATTCAAGCAAACCAGGAGAAAGTAAGATAATCAGGTGGGAAATCAAGAGATAACCCAAAGAGCCACTCTTGTTCACACTTGGGAAATATCTTTAGACCATTTAGGCTACAGAAATATCACCCCCTAAATGAGATAAAGAGACCTAGAGACCCATTTGAGTTGCCAAGCTCAAGATATAACACTAGGATTTGAGAGAGAAAGAGTTATGCAAACTCAAAGCCATTAATTCAAATCTGATTACAAAAGGAGCTTGAGGCTAGCTTTATAGGAGTAATACCAGCCATTTGGGTCTCCCAAAGTCATCCATAGATGGAGGGTAAATTTTGGGAAGAGAGGAGATCAAATCAGCCCCTCCTAAGTACAAACTAGCTATTCTAATCGAGCTTGGCCACCTTATTAGGATTAACGATTCAACTACGTCAGGTGTCAAGCTTATAAGATAGCTATTACATCAATACAATTAAAAATCAGCAATTTATACAAGTTAAAACCTAAGAAATCCACTGCTGGCTCCAAATCGAGTGAAAGGGTATTTCATTCTACTTTTGGCTGGGTAAAGGCAGCACAAGGGGGTGCCCTTGGGGAGCTTTGGGCATGTTAATTGATAAATTTTTAATTTGTCTTTCATGCCTTAAGGTTTCAAAAAGGTTGGACTGTGTTTGGTCCACTTAATTTCCCCCCAAATTGGGCTGCGCTGGATTACCGCCAGTTTTGCACTGCTCGAAATAACTTGCTGAATGACTAATCAAATGATGTCCAAAAGCCTTGCAACTTGTTTTATTTGAAATTTAACTCCTTAAAATTAAAAAGAGTGATCAAGGCAGTCAATCATTCGTTCAGCAATTGGCCCCAGATAGACAAAACCGCACCATTTTTTGGATGGACGATACAGGTCACTATTGGACTTGTTTAGGGCATTTCTAACCGAGGCATGAACTTCCTTTATCTCCTTGGTGCTTGTTGGTTCCTAAGGGCTTAATTGGTGAGGTTCAGAAAGCTCTAAAGAAGGATCCCCATCAAAACCATTGGCTTGGTTGGAGTTTAACCTCAAACTCGGAAGTTCTTCATTCTCATCATAATACAGACTGAGATCAACCATGTTAAAGTTGGCAGACACCCCATACTCACCAAGAAGGTCCACTTTGATCTCAAAGGGTTTATTCGACCTTGGCATGAGTTTGGACTTGCATTTGTTAGGGAACCTTTCTTTCATTAGGTGTATCCGCACCAAGTCTCTAGGCTGAAAATTAGCCTCCTTCCTATGCTTATTGGCATGGTACTTGGCTTCATCATTGGACTTTTCAATTCTTTCCCTAATACACATGATGCTCTTAAATCTCCTTAGCTCTTTTTTCGGCCTCCCAACTCAACTTAGTGGGATTAAGGATTGGAACAAGGTCTAATGGAGTTCATGGGTTGCTTCCATGCACCACTTGTAAGGGAGAAAGGCTAGTGGCCACTAGAACCCTAAGCAAAGTGCCCAAAGCTCTATTGGTCGCTTTGGTTTTGCCATGAGTTTGTGGGTGACAAGCTGTGCTAAACTTGAGATGAGTGCCTAAATTCCTCCATAAAGTGAGCCAAAAGTGACCCAAAAACTTGGTGTCCCTATCCAACACCATGAATCTTGGTATGTCGCAGAGGTGACCAACCTCTTTGAAGTAGAAATTTGTAATGTTGGATGCATCATTAGTGGTGTAGCATGCTACAAAGTGAACCATTTTTTAGAATCTATCACTACCACCATAATGAAATTCGTATGCCTTTGTGTCCTTTGCAAACCGGGGATGAAGTCTAGGTTTACATCCTCCCAAGGGCCTTCAGGAACTGGGAGTGGAGAGTAAAGGCCTTCAGGCCGTAGGTGGCTCTTGGCAAATTGCCAAGTGGAGAACCTTTTGACATAGTGCTTTACATCCTTCGACATTCTCAACTAATAATAATGGTCCTTGAGCATTGAACAAGTTGTTTCCACACTAAAATATCCGGCTATGCTCCTCCATAGAGTTCTTAAATTACGAGCTCCCTAAAGCCACTTCTCGGAATGCATAGTCAATTGCCCTCGAATAGAAAGCCATTCTCCATATGAAATAAGCCATGAGTATGTTTGGAGCACTTTTCAAGGATGCCCCTGAAATCTTCATCTTTAGCATATAACTCCTTCACACACTCAAACCCAAGTACTTTAGTTTCCAAAGTAGAGAGAAGAAGATACCTCCCTCAAGGTGTCTGCTGCATTGTTCATCTTGCTGCCCTTCTGGTGAATCATGAAATGAAAGGATTGGAGATACTTTACCCACTTCACATACCTAGGATTGAGTTTGTCTTAGCATTATATGAACTTAAGGGCCTCATGGTCAAATGTAAGATGAACTCTCCTCCCACCAAATAGTGTCGTCAATGCTCTAAAGCTCTCACTATGGCATAGAACTCTTTGTCGTAAGTGGAGTACTTCCTTTTGGCTTCATAAGTTTCTCACTAAAGAACACAACGGGCCTCTTTTCTTATGACAAAACAGCCCTTATCCCCACTCCAAAGGCATCATACTCCACTTTAAATATTTTTAAGAAGCTTGGAAGGGTTAGGATAGGCACACCAGTAAGCTTAAGCTTGATTTCCTCAAAGGTCGTTTGAGCTTACTCAGTCCACTTAAATCTTTTAGCCTTGAGTACTTTGGTCATGGGTGCCACAATGGGGCTAAAATTCTTGATAGACCTCCTATAGAAAGAGGCTAGACCATGAAAACTCCGTACTTGCTAGATTGAGATTGGAGTTGGCCACCTACGGATAGCCTTAATCTTGCTTTTATATACATGAATCCCTTGAGCTGAGACCACGCACCCTAGAACGATGACTTATGGGAAGAAGAAGTGGCACTTCTCCATGTTCCCATAAAGCTTTTCTTGAGCTAGGATACTCAAGACTTGATATAAGTGCTCGGCATGCTCTTCTTCACTCTTGCTGTACACCAAAATATGATAAAAAAATACCACCACATACTTGCTGATAAGGCACTTAAGAACATGATTCAGAAGCCTCATGAAAGTGCTTGGTGCATTAGTCAAACCAAAAGGCATTATGAGCCACTCATAAAGGCCTCCTCTAGTTTTGAAAGTCATCTTCCATTCATCTCCTTTATAGATCTGAATTTGGCAGTAGCCACTTCTAAGATCAATCTTAGAAAAGATAGTGGCCCATGCAACTCATCAAGAAGATCTTCCAACTGTGGGATGGGATAGCGATATTTGATAGTAATCTTGTTGATTACCTTACTATCCAGACACATCCTCATACTACCATCCTATTTGGGTACAAGTAAGACCGGAATGGCACAGGGTCTAAGGCTCCCTTGGGTCATGACTTTAGCTAGAAAATTATCAACTTGCCGTTAGACTTCTTGAGTTTCCTGAGGGTTCATTCAATAGGCTAGTTTATTTTGTAGTGTGGAACCGGGAATGAGGTCGATTCTATGTTAGATGGATCTTTTGGGAGGTAGGCCATGGGTTATTTCACTAGGAAATATGTGCTCAAAGGTTTGCAGCAGTGGAGTAAGCAAAGGGTGAGAATATTTCTTAGCTTTGGCTGAATCTTAGCCAAGTAGAATCCACTCTTTGAAAGCTCCAAATTCATTGTGTTTGGGATCGGAGGAGGGTAGTGAGGAAGGTATCGATTCTTACAGTGTCCCAGGGTTTGTTTTGTGGGGTAGGTTTAAGAGGGGTAAGGGTGATTTTCTTATGATCTTTGGTGAAGGTGTATGTATTCAAGCAGCCATCATGCATAACTCTTCTATCAAGGAACCAAGGATATCCCAAAAGGACATGACACGCATCCATAGGCATAATATCAGACCACAACTCATCCTTATAATTCTTCTCAATAGATAAAGTAAGCAAACACCAAGAAGAGATTTGCAAACCTTCACCTTAATTGAGCTATTGGATAGTATATGAGCTAGGATGAGGTTAAATCGCAAGCTTAAGCTTCTCCACCATGGCCTTGGAGGCCACATTAGCACAACTTTCCCTATCAATAATGACACCTTCCCATTCACGGTACACCTAGTGTGGAAGATGTTCTCCCTCTGCTCCAAATCTTCTTGGGGAGCAATCCCACTTAATGCTCTCCTAATCACAAGTATTTCCTCTTCATTTGAACCCTCCTTTCAACTTCTTCTACAGCTTCATTCAAGAAAAGCTGCTTCTTTCCTCCCTCTTCTTTATCCTCTAACTCCTCAAAAGAAGCTTGGTATTAGGCCAAAGAACCACTCTCTTGTTAGGACACTCAGGATGCAATGTGATCGAGGCCTTGGCATCTAAAATATCTCTTCTTGTCCGTGGGTTTTGGTGAAAGTTTGGATGGGGTTTGAGGGGCAGTAGGTTATGAGGGCTTTATGTCTGTGTTTGAGGGCATTTTTGGGGTGATATAGGGGGGTTTGTGAAGGGTATGAGGCTTAGGGTTAGGCTTAGTCAACATTGCCTTGCCCTTGAGTTTCTTTTGTAACTCCACTTTGTGAGCTAAAGTACTAAGCTCATCTAGGAAAGCATACAGAGTGCAACTCTACAATGTGAGTAATTTGCTCATCTAACCCACTCAAACACCTTATCAAGGTTTGTGACTCATCCTTCTTCAAATCACACTTTAAAAGAAGTTGTTCAAAGTCTCTAGTGTACTCCTCTACACTCTTAGACCCTTTCTAAAGGTGGGGGAGGTTAAGGAAGTTATCTTGATGATAATGGCATCGAAGGAATTCGGACATAGGTTTAGCTTTCATTTTCTCCCAAGTCTTGATTTTCCCCTTTCCTATCTGAACCCTCCTAGAAACCACATTAAACCACCAAATAGATGCATACTTTCTAAACTTTAAAGCAACAACCTTTACCTGCTTATCATCTGAAATGTCTTTGAACTCAAAGACTCTTTCAACTGTTTGAAGCCAATCTAGAGATACGTCTGAGCCTAGTTAGCCTTCAAATTCTAGTATATCCTCCTTGAAATCATTGTAGCTTCTTTCTTTGGGCCTACGGTGCCTTCTTATCTCCTTACATACTCGTCATTGCTTAATTCTCTAATTGGTTTACTTTCACCACCTTCGGAGTCATCCGAATCCTCTTGCTTACTTGAACTTCTTGAACTCCTTAAGTTCCTCCTCCTTTCTTGTATAAGTTGGCCTGGTTGAGTTTGCAAGTACTTGATTCATACCTCAAGCTCGGCCTTCTCTTTTAAGGCTTGTTCTGCCACTTGCTCCGGTGTGAGGCTAGAATGCATGCTAGAAAAGGGTTCTTTATGGACTGGTTTTGTGTTTGGCTAGGGTTGTGTTTAGGCTAGGAAGCTACGACCACAAAAGGGTAGCCAAGCTCTGATACCACTTGATGTATTCTTGCCTCACAAACACTTAAATAACTAAGGAAAGCAAATGACCAAAGCTGAACAGTAGGTTCTGCCCAGACAGAATTCAAGCAAACTGGGAGAAAGTAAGATAATTAGGTGGGAAATCAAGAGATAATCCAAAGAGCCACTCTTGTTCACGCTTGGGCAATCTCTTAAGATCATTTAGGTTATAGAAATATGACCCCCTAAATGAGATAAAGAGACTTGGAGATCCACTTGAGTTGCCAAGCTCAAGATATAGCACTAAGATTTAGGAAAGAAAAAGTTATGCAAACTTAAAGTCATTCATTCAAGTCTGATTACAAAATGAGCTTGGGGTAAGATTTATAGGGCAATACTAGCCATTCAAGCCTCCTAAAGTCAGCTATAGGCCAAGGGTGCATTTGGAGAAGAGAGGAGATCAAATCAGCCCCCCGAAGTACAAACTAGCTATTCTAATCTGGCTTGGTCAACTCATTAGGATCAATGATTCAACTAAATGAGGTGTCAAGCTTACAAGACACCCTATTACATCAATACAATTCAAAATCAGCAAGTTGTACAAGTGGAAACCCAAGAAACAAAACCCTTCTACACACTAGCTCCAAACCGGGTAAAAGGGTATTTTATTATACTTTGGCTCGATAAAGGTAGCATAAGGGGGTGCTTTGGGGGAGCTTTGGCATGTTACTTGATAATTTTTTATGTGTTCTTTCATGCCCTAAAGTTCTAAAAAGGTTGGACTTTGTTTGATCCACTTAATTCCCCCCCAAACTGGGCTGCACTGGATTGCCGTTAGTTTTGCACTGCTAGAAATAACTTGCTGAATGACTAACCAAATGTACAAAAGCCTTGCAACTTATTTTATTTAAAAGCTAGCTCCTTTCACTTAAGAAGAGTGATCAAGGCAGTCAATCATCCATTTAGTAGTTGGCCCCAAAAGATAGACAAAACCGGGCTATTTTTCTGATGGACTGGATAGCTCACTGTTGGACTGGTTTAGGGCATCTATGATCAAGGCATGAATTCCTTTATCTTCTTAGTGCTTGCTAGTTCTTGAGGGCTTAATCGATGATGTTCAGAAAGCTCTAAAGGATGGTCCCCATCACTTTAGAAAATAAGCAGTTTAGCTTTTGGGGATGTACAACAACCATAAGCCTCCATAAGTGTATAAATACCCCCACAATGGTCCTAAAAGATCCCCCCACCACCAGCTTGGCCCAGGTTGCCTCTAGCAAACTCATCATATTCAAGAGGATCCATCATCCTCAAGGGGGAGCCCATCGAATCAATTTTTCAACCTTTATATGCTCTAGATCCCCAAATACAATATTGTCAAGGCATAAAGCCCACTTGCATTCCTCAAAATAATGAATTAAAAACAACTAATTTTGTTCTATAAGGCTGGCTTGAATACGTCTAAAACATTGTGAGTGTTGGCTATAAAAATCAATCATCAACGATAAAAGTTGGTTATTCAAGTTTTCACTATGAATGTTATCTTGTTATGATGCATGTTAGTGATGTCATATTGAGTAAATGTTGTCTTGTTATGTTATATTCTTTTTATGATTTTATTAAATTTTTTTATATATTTATATAGAAAAAATAAAAGAAGAGTCAAAAGATGATAAAAAGCCATTCATGTAAATTATTTATGTTGTGTGACTTTTGCTAACTTTTGGCTTATATTATTAGAGTGAGTGAACTTTACTATTTTTGGACAACTTAGTGGTCTATAGGACCATAAATAAAATACTAAGGACTTATATAACCTTTTTCAATAGTTAAGGGTTTTTTCTCTTAAAATATTTGTGGTTATATTTGATCAAAAGATGTAAGCCACTAGTGTACAGGAATTTTTTTCTTTGCTTGGTGCATAAATAACTTCTAGTTTAGACGGGCGTCAAAAATATAGTTACATTTTTTAAATAAAAAAACCTAATCCTATGTGATGTGATTTATTCTTTCATTCATATCATGAAGTCGGATTGTGTGTCGTTTTACTTAATAATTTGAGGAGATAACTCTCTAATAATCAAGTTTTCAGAGTTTGTAAGAAGTCGACCAATGGTCAAAGTGGCTAATGATGTAATTTATAATGTTAATGGCCAGTTCCTAAGTGAGTTCTGGGCAAATCTAAGAGCATATGTAATGGTGATCCATGTTTTTGAATCACAAGTAGGGATCGACACCCTCCACATCAACCTATAGTCCAACTTTTCTCTCTTTTCTACATCCCATGAATCACCAACTTGGATCATCAAATAAAATATTACGTTACGGACCCCACCACTAACACATTATTTGGTTTTAGACTTTTATTTTGTGTATTTCTGTGAATGATTGTAGACTAATTATTGATATATTTTCGTAAAAATTGTATAATTAATATATAATAATGAATTTTTTGTAAAAGTATAGTCGCAAACTTAATAATATAAATATTATTGGGATAGTTTGACTTTTATAAAATTACAATAGCTTCATTTAAAAAAAAATACATGAGTTTAAAATTAAAAAAATACATGAATTTAAAATTAAAATTAAGAATACAATAGAATAGTTCAACTTAAAATATACATTACAAGATGTCATTTACGACCTACGTATATGTCGCTTTCATATTTCTTCAACCAAATCTGCCTAGAGACTCGTATGTGTTTTGGGGTATCGAACTTTTATTGTTCTGCGTTAATAGGTCATATAATGTGGATGAACATCATGTCGAACATTAGGCTTCAGGGCAGTACCCTCTACTTGCTCGTGATCGAAAGCAAGGTCATATGAATCTCGCTTATCCTCAACAATCATGTTGTGAAGTATTACATATGCTTTCATTAAAAGTGCCATGACTTTCTCCTTCATGTATCGAGCAGGGCCACGAACTATGGAAAAATGAGCTTGTAGCATACCAATGGCCTACTTGACATCCTTCCTAAATGCCTCTCGACATTGAGTGAATAATTTTGCCTTTGGACCTCGCAGGAGGGGGATAGTTTTCACAAATGTCGCCCATTTCGGATAAATACCATCCGATGGAAAGTGGCCAATTTTATACTCATGGCCATTGACGACATACTCGCATTTTGGAGCACGATCTTGATTAACTCGTCGAATATTAGGGAACAATCAGGTACGTTTATGTCATTAATACTTCCAGGCATTCCGAAGAAGGGTAGTTTGGTGGTGTACGATATGGTGGGTATTGCATGTGGTTATTAGTAGGCACATTTGTATTACTACGCTCAACATTTTCTGTTTCATCATCTCCATCAAGTAAAGTCATAAATGTACATGGAGTATGCAGATCCATAAAATTACAAATGATACCTACATGCATGGAACATTTGTTTTTTGGTCATAACTTGCACCATTTTTTAACATTTATTCGCATAAGTTACATATATTAATTTCAATTAATTTGCATAATTTCATAACAAATTATGTATATAATTTCCTAACTAATACACTAAGTGAAGTATTTTGGATATCATTCTTCTAGTTCTTTCCTAACATGCCCAACTTGATGAACATAACTCGTTCATCGTACTAAAAATTTAAGTATGATATTATTAAATACCAAAGCTCTTGATATGTGACTAATAAATTTTTTAAACATATAAGAATTCAACATTACACGTAACACTTAATTTACATAATTTCATAGCAAATTATGTATATAATTTCCTAACTAATACACCAAGCGAAGTATTTTGGATATCATTCTTTTAATTCTTCCCTAACATATTAACCTGAATGAAAATAACTCATACATCATATTAAAAAATTAAGCATGATATTATTAAACACCAAAGTTCCCAACATGTGACTAATAAATTTTTCAGGCACATAAGAATTCAACATTACATCTAACAATTTATAACTGAACAATTCACATATAAATTATAATAGAAACTCAATTAATTTACTTGAACATATGTATAAGCTAAACTTAATTACAATTAACCCTAAATTAATTTTCCTGAACATATATATGAGCTAAACTTAACAAACAAATGTATCTACAAAGATTAACGACACATTAATTAAAATAAATCATTATCGGTGCCATGAATAAACATTTTAAAAACAAATATATGAATATTAAAAAAATGAAAATTTTCAATTAATAGAATTACTTACAAAATCCCAAAGTTCTTTCTTCTCTTCTTATCTCATGCTAAAAACATAACCTTTTTTACCGCTTCAAAACTTTTGTAGAGAATATGAGAGATAGATTTTTTGTTTTTTGAGTGTGAATTTACACAAAAGAGGTGTGGGTATGATGGAGATCCCTCGAGGAGCACTAATTTGGAGGTCTAAGGTAGCCAAGGTAATCCATCTTAGTCATCAAAAGTCCAATGAACAAATCGGATTTTTGCAAGTTCAAAAGGAGCTAGTTGCCGGGTTAATTCTAACAATATAGCCAGTTTTTGTGAGCTTAATTACTTAGGTCTTTTCAAGGTCTAAGTCAAATATCTTGTCATGGGTTTGAAGTTCAAGAAGTGAGCTTTCCAAAAAAAATAGGTTTCAGCTCATTTGTATTTCATTTGATAATTCAACTTAGCTCTTAAACTCAAACTATCCAGCCTGCAATTTTGGGACAGTCTTAACACAGTTGTGTTTTTGTTATTTCATAGAATCAATGACATCCAAATCTTGTAATTATTTTTATGTTAGTTATTTTAGGATGTTAAGAAACTAGGCATGTCAAGAAAGGTCCAAGAAAAGTAAGCTAAGTCATCCAATCCAGCCCAATAAGCCAAGCTGTTAGTTTTGTGCCTGATTATGCATAGTCTGATTAATTAGCTTATTTGAGCCTCCTAATAATGTGCAAATCTAGATTTCTCAAATGGGGGGCGGGGTTTGCTGGCATCTTGAGTTCCCCCAATGGAAGGAAACCTAATATCACTCATCAAAATAAAGCGGCCCAAAGACAGCCAAAACCCGGTCCACACGGCACTCTCACAGCCGGTTGCTTAGCCTAAGAGGTTTACCCTCTTAGGTGGGTTTTCTTCACCAACCTTTGTGCTTGCTTGGCTGTCCAGTCATGCTTAGTCACCTTATGACTCACTCAAGGAGAGAATGCCATGTAGGTCAATGAGGATGTGCCATTTTGCAAGCATATATTCGAACACCATGGGCTTGAGGTGGCGTGCATGCATTTGCTTTGCTTTTTAAGGTGGCAGCCATGGGATGAAGACCTTCCTAGCAAGGAAAACATAACCAAGCTGCCTAGTATCATTAAGGAGTGAGTTTGGTTGATTATTTTGTTAAAACTAGGCGCATTGTTCATGCTTAGCATAGTTTTAGGACATGCAATGTAATTTAGCTAAGTAAATGTACTTAGTAAGTTTCCTAATCATTAAATAACCTCTTAATGGTTAACTAGTGAGGGAGGAAAGGCTTAGGTGTGCCTTATAAGTAGCCTAGCCATTCATTTTGTAATAATAACTTGATGAATTTAAAGAAAATCTTGAGTGACAGCTCTCTCGCAAGGGTGGATTCTCTTGCGTTAAATTCCTAAGTGTTATGCCTCTAAGTTAGTTCCTTAGAGTGGTGATCTCTTAGGTCCAAATCAAACTTCTCAGTGATACTTTTGTTGTATCTAAGGAGCCTAGTTTGGATGAACCCTTGAGAAGTTTGGTGGTGGTGAAATCTGTATCCATCAATCCGCTTAAGTCTAGCTCTTGACTCTCTAGGTGTGGATTCATTTGGGTGAGTTAAGTTCATTTCTTTCACTTTTAACTTCGGACTCACTTGTTTTCTTTCTAAAGAGAGTTTGAGTTTATCCCTTGATCGTAATCTTTCATGGTTTAACTTATATTCTTGAATTGAGTTTAAGCTTAACCCTTGAGAGATACATCAGGATATTTATAGAAATAAATATCAAACAATTAAAAAAATTACACAAACAAGTTATTGTGCACAACGTGCCTCTATAACGACACCATTTCTAGGATTTTTCCTTTTTTTACCACACTCCAATAGCTCTTTAAAAAAAAGTGTCATGCCACCAAAAAGACATTGTTTAAGGGTGTACCTGACCAAAAAAAAAGGAAAAAGGGTGCGAGCAAATTAAAGCCACAAGCTTGACTGCGGGGTGGGCTGGAAGGCTCAGTGTTACAGCCCATTTTCTAAACTGCAGGATGAAAATTTGGGCCACAATCCTAGCATTGCAAATGCTCTAAGAGGATCCTTCATTTTGATCCATATTGTCTTACTCACTATTAACGTTTTTTTATATAATGCTCCATTTAATTATTTTTTCCCAATCATATAGGGGTGCACAAATGCACACCGCACATCTAGTCAATAGTCAGTTAGGAATCTGAATTTGCTCCTAGTCTATAATTAACGGATTATTAGCGCCTAGGAAAATTTTCTTTACTTGAAACACTCTTACTATTAGATTTGGCTTGTAAGATGTGCAGACATAAAGGTATTTTTAGAGGTGAGTTATTATTAAAGACTTTCGATGCTTGCTTTCAAAAAAATTTGGAAACTGGAAACACAAAGACAAAAAATATAACATTTGAAAGACTATATATGTAAAGATCTTAATCTTAAACTCTGTTTTTTTTTTGTTTAATTTAACGGCTCAATTCAATCATAAGCTTTTAACCTATGTACTTAATACTTCTTTAAATATCCTGAATTTAACGGGGACAAAAAATATGTTTATGCTTATTAGATATAATCAACTTTCTAAAAATGTACAACTTTTCAGATCTCACATTTCAATCTGATATGAATTACATTACATGATCTCGCTCATATCCCTTTTTCTTATGGTTAGACTAAAAGATGCTTTAAGAATACTAAATTAGCTATTTAATACTGCTTTTGTTTTAAACAGATATGATAATTATCTGTTCATTTTGTAAAATTCTTAAAATATAATCTTTTTAATTATCATTAGTATTAAAGGTTTTCTCGCTTTTAATTCTCATATCCATGAAAAACAGTCTATTAGATCATTTTTAGAAAAACTTTGAATGCTAAAGTAAATAAACTATCCTTTACTTTAAAATGAGGGAGCATTGTCTATGTTAAAACAAATTCATTTCATCAATTAAGAGATAAAGTAGTGTAACACACTCCAGAGTTCAACAACTAACAAAAATTATCTTTGTAAAGAGGCATAAATGATAGTATCAGATGTAGATCCCATTTGACAATCAAGTATTAGCTGCTAGTTCAATAAACTAATTATTTGTATCAATTGTTTACATTACTTGTTTTTAGAAATGTGTATGGTAAAATTGATTATTTTCCCAAAAAAATGTGAGATAAAAAGCTAATCAAATGACTTTTTTGATGAAAGCTTTTTTAGGGTTAAAAAGTTATTACAAAAGCCATTTTCTAAAACATTCTAAAGACTTTTTAAAGTTAAAAAAATCAAAAAACTATTTTTAACTAAATAGTTCTTGAAAAGATATGTTAGTAAACCATAGCATAGTAAATAAAATCTTTAAAAATTATTGCCAAAGAGTTAAGTTTGAATCAGATACACATTAACTTCTTTCTCATTTGGTGCAAATAAGACAAAAAGATTGATATTAGCGGAATTTGAACCCAAGATTTCTAACAATTCATAGATATTTTATTAGTTAAGTCAACTGAAAGCAATATTGATATCGACCTTCATACCACATAGATGAGAGGGGGAAACTTGCATACTGTGACTGCATACAAATGTTTGTGAAAGCGATCAATAGTTATGCTAAACTAAGATTTGTGAAAATATATAATAATTTCAGTAAACACTAGATCGACATATTGCGATAAGAGAATAAAAAGGCTTAGCTTTATTAAATTTAAATTAATTAAAAGGGATTTCAAGGTCTTAGCGTTATTCATTAATTTGGTCTTGTTTTGAGCTTCTATTAATTAGTGATCCCCCCTCCCCTAAAAAAAAAAGGGAAAGAGCTTATACTAATTTTTTCCCCCTTTTGGCTGAATAAAGAAGAGCTAATACTGGTAGCACATGGATGTGGGTCATTACATTCCATCAACCAACCACCCTCAATCCCCTCCACCCCCCCCCCAAAATAAAAAAAGAAAAAAATGTTAAGAAACAAAAAAGAATCCCGAACCTTGGGCTTGGGCAGGTTTAAGTAACATGATCTAATATTAGTAAGCACCATAGATAATTAACTAACAAACTATCAAAAAGGCAAACAATAATTAACCGACCATCGAAACTTCAAATGGAATCTTTATAATACAATACTAATTTTTTAGATTTCTTGGTTCTCCTAAATTTTAGCTTTTTCCCCCTTTAGAGATACAACTATCTTTGTAGTAGTTATTAGAATTAGAATTTAATTGATTTTTCTCTGACTTTTTAATCATGTACCGGAGACAAATTAAGGCAGACACAGAAGACAAAGTCATCTCAGCATAAGTGTCTAATACACAGAGTACACAATAATTGAATTCGGAAACTTAATAAACGGAATTTGTTTAATTAATTCAACATTTGTTATCCAGCACAAAGATATTATGTTTGAATACAACAAATTGAGAAAATTTGTGTTCAAATTAAATAATTTTATTCTCTACAAATTAATAGTTAACTCGATCTCCATTGTTGGAGAATCAAAACCAAAAAAAAAATATAATTTAAAATTTTTCTAATATTGTATCAGTTTGTATTTAAAAAAAAAAACCAATTTTATTGTAAACAAATTAAGGTATTATAATGAATAGATCGATAACCATAGACAAATAGTTTTGATTATTAGTAGCCTAAATGCTAAGAGTACCAAGAAAAGAAAAAGACATTGTAACAACTTTGTGGGCAAGTCACCTTACCAAAAGATGGAAAAATACAACCAAGAAAGAAGAAACTCTCTACGTACAATGAGCACTAGCTAGTATAGGTGAGGGCGTGAGGCTAGCCAACCAATTAAACGGAGAAACTAATCAACTTGTTAGATTAACAAAATATGTGAAGCGGTCATTCATGTAAGAGTCTTCTCCACTGAATACCATGGGTGGTGAAGAGATGAATGATGCAGACGATGATTGATAAGTGTAGAGTTCTCAATTCTGTGTAGAAGGAAGGACCTTTGTAAAGTTTGTGACACATGAAGTTCTACAATGACATGGTGCAACATAAACATCCTAATTTGAACTTTTGGGCTCATCTACACCCTATTTGATGGAGCATTGGCCTTTTTCAGAACTCAGAGGATGACGATCCCCAAAGGGCAAGGATCCAAGTGAGCTAACCATTCCCATGGGAGGAAAAAACATGCTTTGATGCCCATAGAGGTACACATTTATTACAAAAGTGTTCGACAAGGGTATTGGCTTTATGCGACTTAAGTGATTACTTAAATCAAATGGCCAACAAAAAGGGATTTTTCGTTTATTGTTATCCGGTATTATTATTACATAACTATCTCAGCCATTTGGATATATGATCATAATCATGTTCTTTCGCAAGGACTATGGATTCTTGGTGAAAATTATTTTGTAATTCCTGAATGGATTCGGAACTCTATTACAAATGAGGAGCCTGCTAACCACTTGATAGCTTGGGTTTGAATTGCTCCAATTAGTGCACAATACTTGAAGAAGTATTTCCTCCTAGAGAATATTGGATGTAAAATGGAAAAATTATAAGTGTGGATTACACGGTAGCTAACATTGAGCAAGGTCAATGTACTTATCTTAGTGTGGAAGTAGATCTTACAAAGCTTATGTTTTCAAATTTTATTTAAATGAGAGAATTTGGAGGATTTAACATGAGGGTCTCAAAATGTTTCATTTCAAATATGGTGAGCAATGCAAGACCATAAGGAAGGGAATTATCATCTTAATTAGCAAGGTGAACATAAGGACCCAGCTATAGGCAAACATAATCTCGATTAAGAAGAGCTTCGAAATGCCCTGAAGACCAAGCAGTCAATAGCAATTCGATGCTAGTTGAATGCGGAGGAAATCTTCCCTTGCGTCAAACTAAAACTTGAATTGCAACCGGTATAAACTAGATTCATAGAAGAACCAATGAAGGCCAACTAGTGAGAAATCAGAGGAAGGGAATGTAAAGACTACAACAATGATAATATTGTTTTTTTGAATCAACGATTCAGATTTCGCGTGCTTGGTAAGCTAGACTTAAATGTGGAAACGGAGCATCATTTATCAAACTGTCCCAAGGATATGAATCTGATTGAGCATATTTGAACAATGGGCCCAGAGCTTCCATGCCAAGAAAGGTTCAATTCTAGATGCCACATCAAGGGCAATATACATATGATTATATAAAAATTCACACCGGTGACACTATAATCCTAGCATAAGAGCAACCAGCTTCAAGATCTGCTTTAAACCCTCAATTCCTTCTAGAGTAAGTTATCACTCGCAATACCTTCATAGAGAATACTCCTCCTTACTTTCTATGTCCGAGAAGGGGGTTCGTAATCTTTTATCATTTATTGTGTAGAGTAACTCACCAACTTCTGACCTAAGATGGATGGGATCATTCATGTAAAATAACCCTTCATGGCAAATGAATCTTCTAATAGAAGATGACACTCTGAATTGGAACACGGGCAAGGGTGTTTTTATCAACCCATCACTTTATTTGTTGGAAAAGGTGATTATTCCTGTGGTTTATAGAATATCTCCAATCACAGGCATCATTTGATGATGATGTTTTATTAAACCCTAATTTTGTGAACAAAGACTTTACACCAATAGTCTAGCTAGTCGTATGCAAGTTTAACTAGTAACACCACTAAAATTCTTGTATGGAATGTTTGAGTTATAGGAGTCACGAGCTGTTTAATAATCAACATGAACTCATCACCATTCATAAATCTGTAATAATTGCACTATTAGAAATACATGTAAGTCATGTAAGGGCATGGAAAACTTATAGCAAAACTGGTTGTAAGATTACTTTAGAGTTGAAGCATAAGGTTGGGAGGCGCTTAGATCCTTTAGAATGAAGGTTACCTCCACTTCTCCCTTGTCAAATTACATATCATTGTGTCATAATGGAAGCTCCTGGAAGAGGAAAATGATCATGGTTTTTCATGGTCACTTATGCTAGTCCACCTCAACAATCACTTGAAGATCATTAGAGGGACATGGAAGAGTTTACAGGTCTCCTGCTAGGGCCATGGATCTTGCCTAGAGATTTTTATAAGAGAAAATCTCATGAGGAGTGAGAACACAGATTTGATAAGAAGCTATAAAGGTGTTTGAAGGCTTAATAATTTTAAGAAAAACAACAATCCCATTAATTTAGGGTACACATGCTAAATTCACATGGGCTAGATGTACTTTTTAAGATTTGCAGAAGTCCTTAATTAGATAGGGCATTATACAATATTTATTAGTGATTGAGGTTTAAATGAGGGATTGAAAGATGTTACTCGTAGCTATTTAAATCATTGTTCCTGCTTAATTAACATTACTAAATTGGCCCCTTTACCTAAAAATATTAAACCTTTTGAGTTTTTATGCAGTGTGAATTGATCACAAAAATTTTGATGAGTAATACCTTAGTAATGACAACCAAACTTGTCTATTGGTCCTATTCTCAGTCATGCTATTATAGGGCTTCAAAATTAGAAAGTATTTGACAATTTATTCAGATGCAGAAGGAAACCTTTTACTAAACTAGAAGGTGTCAAAAAATAATCTTAAACAAGGATCACAAGTGAAGAAAGATCCGGTGATGTGCTTAACCAAATTGAGACCTTTTTTACGCAAAAATCAGCACAGGATGCTACCTGGGATGAATATTATAGCGCACGATGCTTTCATTTAAGTACCGTTATTAGGTGGAAATACAATAATATGAGTGAGTCCATCAAATGTCAAGAAAGGTTCTAGGTCTTTAATCTAGATAATGTGAAAAACATTATTGCTAATTATTTCCCTCTCTTTTCATTGATCCTCTTCTCTACGCGATTTTGGTTTATTTGTCTACTAACATATTCCCTGTCTTAAGTGAAGTTAGACAAAAGATCTTTCTAATCCTTTCTCTATAAAAGAAGTTATAATGCACTCCAAAGTATAGATCCCTTTAAGGACCTATATCTTACTGGGTCAAGCCCTCTTCTTTAAGAGGTTTTACTTCTTCAGATACTCATAGGTACTCAATCCCTGAAGGATTGAATGCACTTTTTTGACTCTGATCCCCAAGGTCTATAATCCTAAGCGTATGTCCCAATTTAGGCCAATAGGCCTTAGTAATGTGACTTGTAAAATCATTACCAAAGCTAGTATGTGGTGTCTTAAGCCAATCTTGCCATGTCTTATTTCCTTAACCTAAACAAGTGCCCTCCTGAGGTAACAAATTGAAGGTAATATTATCAACGTGTGATAGCTTCTTCACATTATATGTAGGAATGAAGGAAACAAGGGAGTCTTGGCCCTAAAAATTAATCTACAAAAAGCACATGATAGGCTCGGTAAAAAATTGATATGTGACACACTTCTAGAGACACAACTCCCTTATTTGTTGACTTAGGTAATTGTGCTATGTTTGGCGTCTTGCTTAATGAGTATTCCCTGGAATGATGAACCCATTGAGAAATTCAAGTCAAGATATTAGAGAAGGAGGACCCCAATATCCCCTTATCTTATTATTCCATGTGATGAACGCATCTTCCATCTCAATGATGTATCTATTCAGTCCAACCTTTGGCATCCAGACTCGGTGTATAAATGGCCCAAGGATTTCTGACCTTCTCTATCCAGAGGACAATGTTTTATTTTCAAAAGCTAATAAGGAACAACCCTGGATCATTAAAGCCTTCCTTAATAGATTTTGTCAAGCCTTAGGCTAAAAGAACTAGCTCTTTATAATCGTGAGTTTTCATTAATTCTAACACTCAAAATAAGATAGTGAGAACATTCGTGGCATTTTTGGGATGAAATATATAGATGATCTAAAAAAACTTTGGACTCCATACAATTAATAGATAAGTTACTTGGGAATGATTATAACACATTATGGAAATAATTAATCAGAGTTTGACTAGAAAGACTAAGTATCTCCCCCTGATTAGTAGGCGTACTTTGATCCAATTAATTATTACAAAAATTCTCACCTACACCATGAGAATGACCACATTGTTTTAGTTCTTTTGTGATGGTATGGGTGTAAAACCTGCCATTTTTTTAGGGTGCTCATCAATTCTAAATACTGAGAGGGAAATGCGTCTTATGTGTTACAAGAAGGTGACTAACCTAAAAATGTTTGGCATAGCAACTTAACTCAACTTTTTTAGCTAAATTATGGTGGAAAACCTTAGAAAGAAACACCTTATTGTCAAGAATTCCAAGTAACAAATATTATATAAAGGTAAATATGGACTAGAGGTGACGCAACCTAAACCCTTGGTGTTTAATGCCTGGAAAGGAATTGTGGAGAACATGAACGTCATTCACAAAGGAATTTGCCAACAAATTATGTACTTTCATACTCAACGTTAAATATGTGATCTCCCTTTGATTTCTATGGCTCTTAAACATATTCCCCTCCATACGTAATCTTTTCTTGTAAGGGACTATTATGAGGAATGAAGAGGATAGAGGCGAGATAGTTTTGTATAGTACCTTTCCAACATGCCTTAAGGACCCTAGCTTCCTTTGAACTGATCTTGAATGAAGATGCGCACATGATTTTAATTTTTGGTGTGGTTCTAGTATGGAATGATTTACTATTAACTCTGCCCTCTGTGTTATCAAGAATGAAGAACATGAATTGGATCAGATCTAGTTAGGAAAGAAGTTTGGAGATTAAAAACTAACCATATAATCAAAATATTCATTTGGTTGGCACTCCATGATAAGCTTCTGACGAATGTTTATAGAGCTTAGAGGGTCTCAGTACTAATCCTTGAAGCTCCTTTTGTCAAGCGTAACCTGAAACAACAGACAACATTTTGTAACTTTACCTAGAAGCCTTTCATGTTAGGCGTCTCTTCAATTTCAAGATGGTAGAGATAAAAGGGGGTGATAGTGACTTTATGTAACACCCTGAGTGTGACTTAAAAGGATTGAAGTGACTACTTATATCACAGAAGGTAAACCTTTCTTTTCAGGAAGTCCACTCTTAAGAACTCTACAGGCGTGCCTGTTGGGGAGCAATCTTAGGATGGGTGACCTTCTGAGAAGTTTCCCAGGTAGCGAGTGAGCGAGAACGAAGCATCTCGGAAAGACTTATGTTGATTTATGGGGCCAGTCGACGAAACTTGGAGTCGTTCTTAGTGACTGCTCGCAACCCGGGAGAGGGGTCGGGCCGTTACAGATGGTATCAAAGCTGACCCGCGAATGTGAGCTGCGCCAGTGAATGAGAGCCCATGGGCAGTCACCTAGTAGGGCAAAGATACTGGGTGTAGACCATTGGTCAAGAGGACTCGTAAGTCATTTGGTTAGTGAGGCACAATGAGGACGTTGGGCACTTCAAGTGGGGGTAATTGTAACACCCCGAGTGTGGCTTAAAATCAAGTGACTACTTATATCATTAAAGTTGCACGTTTTTTTTCGAGAAGCCAACTCTTAAGAACTCCACAGTTAAGTGTGCTTGCTGGAGAGCAATCTTAGGATGGGTGACCTCCTGAGGTAAACTTGTGAGCACGGATGAAGCACACTGAAAAGACTTTTGGTGATTTGTGGGGCCAGTCGACGATCCTTGGAGTCATTCCCGGTAACTGCTCGTGACCTGGGAGAGGGGTCGAGGCGTTACACTTCAAGAATTGAGTGTGAGTCAATATAGGATGTCCTGATGAAAACTATGTTTTAAAATTTGTTATAATTTTGTTGTGCCAATGGAAATGGAGAAATACCCCTTTTTGGATAAGATGGAAGAAGTCTTACTGTAACACCCCAAACTTTGCTAAGCTGTAAATTGTTACCAAGAACAATTCAAAGATCGTCAACTAGGCCCACAAATTACCACAAGCATTTCTGACATATTTCGTCCTCGCTCACAAGCTAACTAAAAAAATTCCCACGAGGTCACCTTCCCAAGATTTCTCCACAATAAGCATGTTTAACTCTGGAGTTCTTAAGAGTAGGCTTCCGAAAAGGAAGAAACACCTTGGGTGTTATAAGTAGTCATTTCAATGCATTTCAAGCCACATACAGGGTATTACAATTAATCACCCCCACTTAAAGAGCACAACGCCCTCGTTGTGCCTTACTATACAATTGACTTATAAGTCCTCTTGATTGGTAGTCCACCCCAGTATCTTTACCTTGCTAGGTACCTACCCAGCGCTCTCCCATCTACTAGTGCATCTCACAGTTGCTAGCCGGCTTTGATGCGATCTGCCCGATCCTTGTGGGATTATGAATTGTTACCAGGAGCAACTTCAAGGATTATCAATTGGCCCCATAAATCACCACAAGTCTTTCCAATATATTTTATCCTTATTCACATGTTGCTTGGGAAACTTCCCAGGAGGTCACCCGTCCCTAGACTTTTCCACAACATGCACACTTAACTGTGGAGTTCTTATGAGAAGGCTTCCCGAAAACAAAGGTTTACCTTTGGTATTATAAGTAGTCACTTCAATCATTTTTAAACCACATTCGATGTATTACCCTTGCTTGCTAAGTTGGGCTTCTTAGAGAGAAGTTTACTGGAATTGTGAAACTCTTAAAAGTGATGAATGCTGGTCTGACTTAATAAAGTTATAGAAGGAAGAAACTTTGGTTCGATGGAATGCCCCTGCTGAATGAAGGGCTCTCTTGAATTTAATTGGTGCATCTAAGAGCAATGAGAATTTTACTAGCCTAGGTGACTCGACTAGTCTAACCTAGAACAAAGCACTAGTCTAATCTAGGCTTAGAGCATACAATTGTGATCAAAATCTTAACTAAAAATGATTTGACCCAAATGGCTCACGGTTGGATCAGGATTTTACTATTAGTACAAATTCTATTCTTTTTCTAAAAAAAAAAATAATTAAAATCTTCAGACTACTAATGGAATTTTGTAAAAGAATTCGTTGCTAATAGCGAAGGACTTCACAATGAAGAGTGAATGATGAGGTCAGGTGCCAAAAGAAACATGTAATAGCCCGACCCTAAATCGTGTTTATTTATTTAATTAAGTTATGTTATTAATTTTTTCGCATTTAATTATCCCATTTCATCATCCCGGTTGGGAGAATTCAATTTTGGGGCCCCACTTTGTAATTCGAGTTTCATTTACCAAAAAAAAATTTCGGAAAAATTGATAGTAGGCCCCAATAACTATGATTTAAGTGATTAAATTTATTTTCATAACATTATAAAAAAAATTTAATTTTGAGCTACAAAAAAAAATTCACTCGCATAAAGTATATTTTTCGGGCCTAAGCTCATTTTGGCCAAATTTCGGCCCAACAAGCTACTACTCCATTTTGCTTGGCTAAGTAATATTATGTGTATGTTGAATTTCCATTGGTTTAAGGTCATTTTGCTAGAGATAATCTCAGCCAAGTAAAGCAATCAAGGCAAAATAAATACCAACCAAGCAAGCAAATGTAACACACATAAGCTTTGCTTCTTCTTCCTCTCTTGCTCTTCATTTCTACTGGCCCCTTGCTGCCGTCCCCTTTGTTGCCTGTTGCTGCCCCTTTTCTGCCGGAAAACACCACCAGAAACACCACCATTCAGCCACCCCAAGACCCCTCCAGCCACCAGCCACTTTCCCCACCTTTCAAGCATCACTCACACCTCTCTTTTTCAAGCATCAAGTGAGTAATACCTCAGCCTATCTTGTTGTTTCTATTTGTGATTTGAATTTTGATTCTTGTTTTTGATTTTTAATCATGTTGTTTTGATGCAATCAAGAGTTATTTTGATGTTTTATTGGTTGGATCATCTTGAAAGAAAGAAAAGATGGAGGTTGTTCATGTTCATGCAAGTTTAGGGTGTAATGTTGGATTTTGATTGTTTTAAATGCGATTTTGTGATCTTTGGCATTGGTAATGAGTATCAAGATGTTTACGCTGATTTACGTAAGTTAAAGAGTGATTTTAGTGGGTGGTTATGTGAAGAAAAGATTGCAAATATATGATTATTGAGTTGTCAACAGATCTGAAACAGGGGTCATTTTGGGAATTATCTAGTACTGTTTGGCACATTGAAAAATTGTGATTTTTTCTGTAGTGATAGCCTGATGAGTTAGCTTTCAATAGGCTCTGGAATTACTCAATTTCGAGTTGTGTGGACAAAGCTATGGCCAATTTATTGAAGACTACGCAGAATGCATGGAAACTAGGAGCATATTTGAACAGGAGACTTTACAAAAACACTGGTATTGATCAATGAGTTATCTTTCAAATGTCTTTTGAATCGCCTTAATCCGAGTTTTGTGGAAAACGTTATCGTCGTTTTGCTACGACTGTGCAGATTGGACCGAAATTGTGCACATTTGTGTTCTATCCTAATTTTAGGGACCTTACTATAGAAAGCATACTTGGTGTCCTTAATAAAAGTTTTAGTGGACATTATGAGCTTTTCATATTGGGGTTTTATATCTCAATTAGAGGTCAGGAGTGAAAGATATGGATTTTCTAATGCAGACCATCAAATGGTAACATGAGTAAATACAGAAATCATAACATTTGGAAATATTTTCAGAAGTTTCTATATAATTATGGGTATTGCAAGGAAATTACAAAGTGTAGTGAGTTCAACAAGTGTGATTATGCATAGAAGCTTACTTAGATTTGAAAACCGAGTTAAGTGAGCGTGAAAATGAAATTTGAGAAGTAGGCACAGTAATAACTCAAAGTAGTGTCTATCGGATCAATAGAGGTTATTTGAGCCTTTATAAACCTCATGACACCACTCATGGCATTAAACCTTCCATGATCCATTTCAGAATCATTACACATTCTATTATCCATTTCAAAAGCATTACACTTTCCATTATCCATTTTAAAAATATCAGAAACCCATATTTCATTTATATCAATTGAAATCTTTTCGTTATCAGCTCAATCATTCCAATGTGATCTATTTGGTTTCAATTTGTTGTATTTCAAGTTCAATAACCCTAACTGATTTCTTTTTCATATCATCTTGGTTTAACTTACCTTATATTGAATTATTGGAATTGTAGAAGCCTTTTCAATTAATCAACTTCCATTAAAGTTATAAATTATGTCAGTGAACATGATTTACTAACTACATTTATCTATAATTATATTTCTTAAACAGAATTGGGGCCTAGTCTATCGTTTCCATTGCGCGTGAAATATCATTTTAAAGACTTCAGGCACGTTCATTGCCTATATCTTTAGAAATCAGAGTGTATTTATCAAAGTTATCATGTTTCGGTAAGTACATCAATGAATTGGTTTACACAGTGATTTATTATTTAATTAGTGACCCTGCCAGTTATCATCTATAGAGCATTTGCCCTTTAGTTACCCGCGTGGCTTCAGGCCAGGTTCCCCAATCGGCTTGGCAGGTGCACACCTATTCATAGATCGTAACAGTATCAAGGGGTTCACTATTAGATAATGACTAGCAATGCAGTTTTACATTCATCTCATTCACTGTTTTAACTTAAAATGAATTGCAAAGTGGGCCCAACCAGTGTTTCACTGATCATTTAACAATACAGGAATGTATGTACTGAGCTTCGACTCACAGTTCGAAATGTTTTTCATGTTTGTTTTTAGGCAAATGCTCAGAGAATCATCTTCATGCTAGTAAACCAGCGGAAGAGAATAAGTTGAGTAAGGGAATCTGGATGGATCAACACTGATACCGTGTATGCATATTTTTAGAGCTGCATATTGAAATCTTCAGTGAATGGAGATGCATATTAGATGGTGAATTGTTTTTACTATAGTGTAAAAACCTTATGTTGGTCAATAGTTGATTATATATGGATTGATCAGGTGTGTATGTGTATGATTGAGGCTATACTTAACTGTGTTATTGATAGCACTCATGTTTCAAGCCTTGTCCTCTTGGACGACAGGAATGCCCCTATCATTGGGTTGTCTAGATTATAATTAAAGGATTTATTAAGGAAAATAAAAGCAGTGAAACATGTTTAATTTGGGAGCGTTACAGATTTGGTATCAGAGCCAGGTTGAGATTTTCTTGATGGGATATGGAGTATGGAGAGTGGAGTTAGGAGACCGAGAAAATTGATTATTGGGGGATTATTATAATATCATTGGAGATTTATGATAATAGCAATGTCTGCTTATCTCTTACACATTCTACTAGTATATTCTTCTTTGTCAGATGGATCCATACAATATATATATATAGTTTGATCTCAAGCATCAGATTCGAGGGTGATTTTGAACAAGTTAAAGGTGTTCCAATACATTTAAGTATGTATGGCCATATGAGCCACCCATTTGAATGGTATGTCGACCTTTAGCTGGAATTGTTTATTTTTGGGATGTAAACCCTGGTACTCCGGGTATGTGGCCCGTAGAGTTGTGATCTCCAGTGTGTAACCGTTGAGCTTGATTTGATATCCTTTTATACTTCTATTCAATGCAGGGGATGTGATGTAAGGCTTTAAGCCTGGAAAATGGCCAGTTTACAGGCGAAACTCTGTCCGTTTCGCCCCAGAAATTTCAGAATCACTAACACTTGTAGCCCTAGGGTTGGAGGTTGTTACACATGTGTCCTATGAAAGGCCCTTGACTCATTTTGAGGTTAAATGCATAAGGAAAACCAAGTATGGGCAGAATACACAAGTTCAATAAGCTTGACAGTTTTGATCAATGCACAAGAACCGACGTGGAAGTAGCTTTGTCCATGATCAATATGATTTATGTAAGGGTTTTCCATCCCAATTTTAGGGTTAAGGAGATATCTTTTATATGAAACAAGTTTCAGGAGAATTGGAGGTCATTTGGTAATTCAAATAGACAAATCAAAGTCTGTAAACTGGGCAGAATCCTAATGCACAAGGTCTGAGTTTAGCTTACTTGCAGCTTATGCATTCCATTAGATAGGGATGTTTTGGTTAGTCTATGTCAAAATACAGAAAGTAAGCTTTCCAATAACCCATGTTGCAGCATATTTGGAGACCATTGATCAATGAAATTTGACCAAAAAGTCTGATGGTACAGACTGTCCGAGTCAATAGGTACCTACAACTTTGAGCTTATATTTCCTTATCATATGGGTGTCATTTCGTGGCAATTACTTCAATATGCTTCATTGATTTCAAATATTTTCTTCTGTAACCCAAGAATTTCTTCTGAGTGAGCTATATGGGGGTTCTTGATGTAGTATCTCTTGAATTATACGATTTTGGAGAGGCTTGTTCTATGGTACATAAGTTTGAAACCATTGACTACCGACGATTTCATACAAGAGAAACCAAGGACACATTAGGGAGACATTTTGCTCCAATCCATTGAAATTCAAGACTTGCTTAAATTGCCCAAACTCTTACAAGTAGTCCTTTGACTCCACCTCCCTTTATGAAGTAGACATTACTCTAGAAAATATTTCACTACACCTTCTGGTAACATGCCATCTGCCATTGTCCTTGTTGGATTATCAACTGTTGGACATTTCTCACTTTGACCAGGGGCTTCGTCTTTTTGTCTTCATGGCATCTCCCCATCCAGTTGCATCATCATTCACTCTCATATTATATCTTCTTCATTTCTGGTCACCTTTTCCTATTTTTAAGAGTACAATTATTGCTAGTAGCTGGATTATGATTGGGTTGTACCCATGTCAATAGATGATTATTTTGTAGCACACCTTAACAGAAGGTAGATCTTAACTACACTTTGTATAGGGGTTGATTGTTGTCTAACTTGTGGAACCCATTGCTAAGGGAAACGCAATGTGCCTACGTTTTTGGCTTTTGGCTAATTCAATCTAAGTTCGCTGTGAAAGGCCACTTGCATAAAGTTTAAGTGTGATAATCAAAATTTTTTTTCCATGCATTTGGATTACGTTAGTGAGAAATTTTGATGGGTTACTGTCCCTTGGAAAAATGCCTTCAGCTGATTCAGACTAAAGAACTCTAGAGTGCAAAGTATGACCCAGTGGAACTTGAAAAATAGATTCCAGGAATTGAGAAAATTTTCTCTGTAATTGATGTTCCAGGGGAGAAAAAGGTGAACATTGGAACATTTTATCTAACTGGTGAAATCGATATTTGGTGGAACACTGTTAAGAATAGACCCTTAGGGCCTCATGTGGAGTAAAATTACGGAAGAACTAACTACACCGCTCCGGACTGCCAAGTGGGAACTAACAAATGTATGTGGTGTGGTAGCCAGAGCAACTCATTGTTGCCTGTTCTTGAAGACTGAAGGCTGTAGACAAGGGCTCCCACCTCCAAGGCCCGCAGCTGTAGGAAGGTCGTAGGTGTGGAGCAAGAAGGATACTGCCACCTCTAGTACAGTAGTTACTTGAACTCTCCTTTAATTTTGTAACCATTTTGTGCATTGATTGATTCAGTTACCACTCACTCATTTATATTCACACGATCTATCATGCAAGTAAACCTTAAGAATAAGGAGGCAGAAACCAATTATGGAATCACGTTATCCAACGACTCTAGAGTTGAGTGTTCTACCTCTCATAAATTTGTTTCAATTATGATTGGTGGGATAGTTTTCCCTAGAGTTCTGATTCAATTTGACTCATCAGACTTTGATATCATTTTGGAAATGAGCTAGTTGTGTACTTATGGGGTCAAAATAGGTTGTGGTGGCCCTAAAGTTATTTCAAGAGATGAACAAGGAAGAGAAATATGTTTCATGGTCACAGAAAAGGGGGAAAAAAAACCTTGTCCTTTAAATTCTGTTATGGAAACAAGTGAGCTCTTATGTCAAGGATATGTTATGCATTGGTGTTATACTATTAACATTCATCCTAAGGAAGAAAAAGCAGAAGATATCCTTATAGTTTGCGAATTTATGGATGTTTTCCTAAAGAATTACCGGGACTGCTCTGCAACGAGAAATTGATTATGAGATTGAATTAATCCCTTATGCTCAACCTATCTCCAACGCGCCATGTCGTATAGCTCCAACAGCGCTTACAAAACTGAAGATTCAGTTAGATGAGCTATTACAGAAAGTATTTATCAGACCATCCAAATGTTCCTCAATGGGATGCCCAGTTTTATTTGTAAAGAAAAAGAATGTTATGCATTGATTTCAGGGAGCGGAACAAGATCACCATCAAAAACAAATACCCATTGCCCCAAGTAGATGATTGATCAACCGCAGGGAGCATGAGTCTTATCTAGGATTGATTTGAGGTTAGGGTACCATCAACTTAGGATTATACCTGAAGACATTACCAAAACCACACTACGGACCATGTTTAGGTCATGATAAATTCACTGTGATGTCTTTTGGCCTAATCAAGGGCCCCGCAGCATTTACGGATCACATGAATAGAGTTTCAGACCATATCTAGACAAGTTGTGGTGGTGTTCATAAAAGATATCTTGAAATACTCCAAGGATAAAGATGAGCATATTGTTCATTTAAGGACAGTGTTATAGACCTTGAAGGAACATCAATTACATAGCCAATACAAGAAGTATGAGTATTGTTGGAACAAATGGTATTTTTGGAACATATAGTTTCAAAGAAAGAGCTTAAGGTTGATTTACAAAAGGTGAAAGTAGTTACAAAGTGCTCAAGACCCACCAATGCACTGAGATTAGAAACCGTTTGTGTTTAGTAGGGAATTATCGAGTTCAGGAAGGATTTGACAAATATTGTCCTCCCTGACCAATTTGTTGAAGAAAGCTATAAAGTTAGCAAGAAGATTAAACTGGTGGCTTATGCCTCCCAACAACTTAAGCCTTATGAGAAGGATTACCCAACCATGATATGGAGTTAGCAGCTATAGTTTTTGCAGTGAAAATTTGGAGACATTACTTATATAGAGTACCATGCAAAATCAATACGGATCATTAAAGCTTGAAGTACATCTTCTCTCAAAAGAAGCTCAGTCGACATGAAATATCAGTTGTGGCAGATCCAATGTCAACCAAAAAAGAAAAATATTGTGGCAGATGCCCTAAACAGGAAGGCATAACATACCTTAAACACTGTAGTAACTACTCAACTGAATCTCCTGAGAGAACTTGAGGACTTGGACATTCAATTAGTATCGCACAGGAAGGCGAATGTTCAAATGCCGGCACTTACCTTACAGTCCTCCCTAATAGAGAAAATTAGAGTGAATCACGATGATGATCCTGAGCTCCAAAGAATAAAGCAAAACCCTGATAAAGGGGTTCAATTTCAATGGACTTTGTCATGGAATTTCCTCCGATATAGTGTATGACCGAGATTAAAGATTTCAAGCCTGTTATGGCAAGTACTTCAAAGAGCCTTTAGAACTAGATTGAACATTTGTAGTTCTTATCATCCTGAAACAGATGGGCAAGCATCTAAAAATATCAATGGATCAACTATTCTAAGTTGGTGCCTGTAGTACTTAACGACCTGCGACCAATATTTGCATTTGAAGAAAGTATGGAACTCCCAGCAGTCAACATTGTGATAACACTAGCAGAGAATCCTTCATTAAACATCAGGACAAAATGACAGCAGACATTGACAACAAATCGTCTTGTGGTCATGAAGATCTTCTTCAATATTTAATAAGGTGACACATGTTAAGAGATTCCTGAAAATATCCTATTGAAATCGACAGAAATGCGATGTTGACAAAAGAAGGAGATTCCTGGACTTTCATGTATATAATAAGGTTTTTCAGAAAGTTTCATCAATTAAGGGTGTAAGAAAGTTTCACTATATCAGTTCATTGAAAGGTTGAATTCCATAACTGATGTATGCTTGCAATGAGCACAACCCAAGCTAACTCCACCCTTGTTCTTGCTAAGGAAACTAAGGGAGGAAAGGGAGAGAGTGTAGAAGATAAGAGGAGAGTTGATAGAGCAAGCACCTTCAAGAGATAATCCAAGAGGAGCCACTCTTGTTGGATACTTGGGCAATCCCCTTAGATCAATTAGGAATCACCACCTAATTGAGATAAAGGGACCTAGACACCACTTAAGTTGCCACACTTAAGATATAGACTAGGAATTTTGAGGGGGAGAGTTTCTTTGAGAACTCACAAGCTTATGCATTCAAGTTGGTTGCAAAATGAAGGAACCAAGCTGCCTTTTAACAAGCCATGGCCGAGCTCCCTCTCTTCCTAGGCAGCAAATACAAAGCTTAGTACATATGGGGAAGAGAAACACATCTAATCAGCCACTACTAGTTAGACACCTCACTACCTAGCTTAATCTACCTCATTAGGGGTTATTATGCCTCCCAATGAGGTGTCAAGCTTACAAAAGTCCTAGGTTGCAGCAAGATGAGTCATTCAGCAAGTGGGGATGCAAGTTGACAAGCAAAAAGTCCAAGAAAATAGCCCTTGTACCGGCTAGCAACAAACCGGGTAAAGGGATGTTTTGCTTGTCCTTTTGGCTGGATAAAACGTCCACAAGGGGGTGCTTTGGATGGGATTTGAACCCTTGACTTGATAAATATTTATGTCCCCTTTCATGCTGCAAAATTGCAGAAACAATGGAGTTGAGTTGGTGGGCCAAACATTCCCTAGCTTAATGTACCTCATTAGGGGTTATTATGCCTCCCAAATGAGGTGTCAAGCTTACAAAAGTCCTAGGTTGCAGCAAGATGAGTCATTCAGCAAGTGGGGATGCAAGTTGACAAGCAAAAAGTCCAAGAAAAACAGCCCTTGTACCGGCTAGCAACAAACCGGGTAAAGGGATGTTTTGCTTGTCCTTTTGGCTGGATAAAACATCCACAAGGGGGTGCTTTGGATGGGATTTGAACCCTTAAATTGATAAATATTTATGTCCCCTTTCATGCTGCAAAATTTCAGAAACGATGGAGTTGAGTTGGTGGGCCAAACATTCCCTTAATTCGGACTGTGCTGATTGGCGCCCTGCAGTGCACTGTCTTCAGTTTTGGGCTTGGTTGGCTGACCAAATGGACTCCAAATGCCTTGCAAAAGGTCTTGTTGGAAAGCTAAGATCTTAAGCTTTAAGGGGGTGGTGCGTGCAGGAAATTTTCCCCTCTATATTTTGCTCCAATAGCGACACAAAACCGGGCCAGAAACTGGACGAACTGGGCAGTGCATCTTCTGCTGTGTTTATGAGTTTTCTGACCAAGGCATGAACTTCTTTGGCCTCCTTGGGGGTTGAATGGGTGTGAGGGTTTTCTGAATGTATGGATGAAGCTTGGGCACGATGGTCCCCATCATCCTTCCCGGCTTGTTTGGAGTTTGACCTCAAACTCGGTAACTCCTCATCTTCATCATAGTATGGGCTCAAATCAGCCACATTGAAGGTGGCGGATACCCATAATCACCGGGAAGGTCGACTTTGTAGGCATTGGGCCCGACCTTCTCCAATATCTCAAACGGGCCATCGGACCTTGGCATGATTTTGGACTTGCGTTTGCTTGGGAATCTCTCCTTCCGCAAGTGGACCCACACTAAGTCTCCCGGCTGAAAGTGGACCTCCTTCTTGTGCTTATTGGCTTGATGCATGGCTTGGGTATTAGCCTTCTCAATCCTTTCCCGGACTTGAGCATGAAGGTCCTTGATCTCTTGGGCTCGTTTTTCAGCCTCCCAACTAAACTTGCTAGGTGTGGGAATGGGAGTGAGGTCTAAGGGTGTTCTTGGATTGTACCCATAGACCACTTGGAAGGGGGAGAGGTGGGTGGCTTTGCTTGGTGCACGGTTGAAAGCGAACTCCGCATGAGGTAGGAGTTCATCCCAAGCCTTGATGTTCTTCTTCACAAGCACCCTAAGTAAGGTGCCCAAGGTCCGGTTAGTCACCTCGGTTTGGCCATCGGTTTGGGGGTGACAAGTGGTACTAAACTTGAGAAGTGTCCCCATCTTTCTCCAAAGTGTGAGCCAAAAGTGACTAAGGAACTTAGTGTCCCTATCCGAAACCATGCTCTTGGGAATGCCATGAAGTCTCACAATCTCTTTGAAGTAGAGATTGGCTATGTGGGAAGCATCATGAGTGGTGTGGCAAGGAACAAAGTGGACCATTTTGGAGAATCGGTCCACCACCACCATGATGGAGTCCTTGCCTCTTTGTGTGCGCGGCAAACCCGTGATGAAATCCAAGCTAATATCTTCCCATGGGGCTAGTGGTACGGGCAAAGGGGAGTAGAGGCCGTGGGGAAGGACATGGCTTTTGGCCATGTGGCAAGTTGAGCATCTTTTGATGAAATGCTCCACGTCTCTAGCCATTTTTGGCCAATAGTAGTGCTCCTTGAGCATTGAGCACGTCTTCTCTACCCCAAAGTGGCCGGCTAGAGCACCACCATGCAACTCTTGGATTAGCAACTCTCTAAACCCGCACTTGGGTATACAAAGTCGTGACCCCTTGAAGAGGAACCCCTTTAGGAGATGGAAGAGGCAGTGGGGATGGGCTGCACACTTTGCGTAGACCTCCTTGAAGTCTTCATCGTTGGTGTACATCCCCTTGACAACCTCAAACCCAAGTACCTTGGATTCAAGGGTAGAGAGCAAGAGATACCTTCTTGAAAGTGCATCGGCCCCCTTGTTCATTTGGCCGGATTTATGGTGGATCACAAAATGGAAGGATTGCATGAACTCTACCCACTTGGCATGTCGTGGGTTGAGCTTATGTTGTCCTTGGATGAACTTCAAAGCTTGGTGATCCGTGTGGAGAATGAACTCTCCTCCAACCAAGTAATGCCGCCAATGTTCTAGTGCCCTCACAATGGCATAGAACTCCTTGTCATATGTAGAGTACTTCCTCTTGGCATCATTCAACTTTTCACTAAAATATGCAATGGGCCTCTTCTCTTGTGACAACACGGCCCCTATGCCAACTCCGGAGGCGTCACACTCTACCTCAAAGACTTTGGAAAAGCTAGGTAGTACAAGAATGGGTGCACTAGTAAGCTTCTCCTTAATCTCTTCAAAAGCTCGTTGGGCTGGATTACTCCACACAAAGTGCTTGGCCTTGAGGACCTCGGTCATGGGTGCCATGATGGAGTTAAAATCTTTGACAAATCTCCTATAGAAGGAAGCCAAACCATGGAAGCTCCGGACTTGTTGTATGGAGATGGGAGTAGGCCACTCATGGATGGCCTTGACCTTGTCTTCATCTACATGGATGCCTTGAGCCGAAACCACATAACCCAAGAAGATAACTTGGGGTGTGAAGAAGTGGCATTTCTCAAGATTACCATAGAGCTTCTCTTCGGCCAAAATGCTCAAGACTTGATGGAGGTGGCTTGCATGCCCTTGTTCATCCCGGCTATACACAAGAATGTCATCGAAATAGACAACAACAAATTTGCCAATGACCGCCCTAAGCACCTCATTCATAAGTCTCATGAAGGTGCTTGGTGCATTAGTCAAGCCAAATGGCATAACTAACCACTCATAGAGGCCCCCTTTGGTCTTGAAAGCCGTCTTCCATTCATCCCCTTCAAAGATGCGAATTTGATAATAGCCACTTCTAAGGTCGATTTTGGAGAAGATAGTGGCTCCATGAAGCTCATTAAGCAAGTCTTCCAACCTTGGAATGGGGTACCAGTACTTGATGGTGATCTTGTTGATAACTCTACTATCAACACACATTCTCATACTCCCATCTTTCTTGGGCACAAGCAATGCCGGGACGGCACACGGGCTCAAACTCTCACGGATTAACCCCTTGGATAGGAGGTCATCCCCTTGTCTTTGAACCTCTTGAGTTTCTTGAGGGTTCATGCGGTATGCCGGCTTGTTTGGGAGTGTGGCACCGGGAATAAGATCAATCTTGTGTTGGATCAACCTTTTAGGGGGTAGGCCATGGGGTATTTCATGTGGGAAGACATGGGAAAAGGTTTTCATGAGGGGTGTGAGTAAAGGGTGGGAAAACTCCTTTACCTTGGCCGGTTCTTGGCCTAAGAGGATCCACTCTTTGAAGTCTTCAAATTCATGGAGTTGAGAGTGGAGTAAGGTGGTGAGAAAGACATCCAACTTGGGAGCGTCTTGAGGGTTCTTTTGTGGGCTAGGCTTAAGGGGAGTGAGGGTGATTTTCTTGTGGTCTTTGGTGAAAGTATAGGTGTTCAAGCGGCCATCATGCATGACTCTCCTATCAAATAACCATGGCCGGCCCAAGAGGACATGACAAGCATCCATGGGCACAATATCACACCAAATTTCATCTTTGTAGGTTCTTCCAATGGAAAAGGAAAGTAAACACCGAGTGGTGATATGCAAACCCTTACCTTGGTTGAGCCATTGGATGGTGTAAGGACTTGGATGAGGTGTGACCGGGAGCTTGAGCTTGTCCACCATGGTCTTGGAAGCCACATTAGCGCAACTCCCACCATCAATGATGAGTGAACACACTTTTCCACTTACGGTGCATCGAGTGTGGAAAATACTTTCCCGTTGTTCCATTTCTTCATGTGAAGCAAGCCCACTCAAAGCTCTTCGGATTACTAAGAGCTCTCCTTCATCCGGGCCCTCTTCAACCTCCTCTATGACTTCATTCAAGTACACCCCTTTCTCATCTTCCTCCTTCTCTACCTCCTCTTCTAGCTCCTCTAGGGAAGCTTGATATTCAGCTAGAGAGACCATTCTCTTGTTGGGACACTCGGAAGCATAGTGTCCAAGGCCTTGGCAACGAAAACACCGGACTTTGCTAGATGGCTTTGGGGGCGGTTGTTTGGAGGGAGTTTGTGGAGTGGTGTTTTGTGGGGGTTTCGGGTTCGGAGATGGGAAGGATTTTTGAGGAGTGTATGGAGGCTTTTGGAAGCCATAAGGCCGTGGGGTAGGCTTGGGGATGGGATTCTTGCCTTTGAGTTTCTTTTGCATTTCAACTTTGTGGGCTAGAGCACTTAGCTCATCAAGAGAGGTATAGGGATGCAACTCAACAACATGGGCAATTTGCTCATCAAGACCACTCAAGTATCGAATCAAGGTTTGGGAGTCATCCTCCTTCAAATCACATTTCAAGAGGAGTTGTTCAAAGTCCCTAGTGTACTCTTCTACACTTTTGGAACCTTGTTTGAGGTGGTGGAGTTTAAGGAAATTGTATTGGAGGTAATGTCGGGGTAAGAATTTGGCCTTTAGTTTGGACTTCATCTTCTCCCAAGTCTTAATCTTACTTTTCCCCTTTCTTACTCTCTTAGACACAACATTGGACCACCAAATAGATGCATATTTGCGAAGTTTCAAGGCCACTAGCTTTACCTTTTTGCCTTCTGGGATGTCTTTGTACTCAAAGACTCGCTCCACCGTTTGCAACCAATCGAGGAAGACATCCGGATCAAGTTGTCCTTCAAACTCCGGGATATCAACTTTGAAATCTCCATAACCTCGTTCATGTTGCCTTTGATGTCGGCTGGGACGTCTACCTTGCTCTTCTTCGCTTGAATCTCCAAAGGGGTTGCTTCCCTCGGAGTCGTCCGAGTCCCCATGCTTGCTTGAACTTCTAGAGCCCCATTGGTGTCGCCTCTTTTCTTCCATAAGTTGGCCAAGTTGCCGTTGAAGGTACATGACTCGAGCCTCAAGTTCGGCTTTCTCCCTATGAGCTTGTTCAGCCACTTGGGAAGGGGTGAGGCTAGCGGACATGATAGCTTTGTGGTGGAAGCTTAGTGTTTTGGGACGGGAAGAGGGAGGCACGGCCGTGTGCAGTGGCACGGGGTGGGCGTGCTCACGGGCTGAGGGTGAATTCTGGGACAGGATATGTGGCACGGTCGTGTGGGTTGGCACGGGGTGACCGTGCTGGGTCGCTGGAAAATGAAGGTTGCAGAAATTGTGTGGCACGGTCGTGCTATAGGGGCACGGGGCACCCGTGCTGTGTTTCTGGTTGTGCACGGCTGAAAATCCGTGGGGGAAGTGTTTGGGATGTTTTTGTGGGTTTTGTGTTTGGGATGTGTTTGAGGTTGGAAGCAATACTCAGGAGGGTAGCCTAGGCTCTGATACCAAGTTGATGTATGCTTGCAATGAACACAACCCAAGCTAACTCCACCCTTGTTCTTGCTAAGGAAACTAAGGGAGGAAAGGGAGAGAGTGTAGAAGATAAGAGGAGAGTTGATAGAGCAAGCACCTTCAAGAGATAATCCAAGAGGAGCCACTCTTGTTGGATACTTGGGCAATCCCCTTAGATCAATTAGGAATCACCACCTAATTGAGATAAAGGGACCTAGACACCACTTAAGTTGCCACACTTAAGATATAGACTAGGAATTTTGAGGGGGAGAGTTTCTTTGAGAACTCACAAGCTTATGCATTCAAGTTGGTTGCAAAATGAAGGAACCAAGCTGCCTTTTAACAAGCCATGGCCGAGCTCCCTCTCTTCCTAGGCAGCAAATACAAAGCTAAGTACATATGGGGAAGAGAAACACATCTAATCAGCCACTACTAGTTAGACACCTCACTACCTAGCTTAATCTACCTCATTAGGGGTTATTATGCCTCCCAAATGAGGTGTCAAGCTTACAAAAGTCCTAGGTTGCAGCAAGATGAGTCATTCAGCAAGTGGGGATGCAAGTTGACAAGCAAAAAGTCCAAGAAAAACAGCCCTTGTACCGGCTAGCAACAAACCGGGTAAAGGGATGTTTTGCTTGTCCTTTTGGCTGGATAAAACGTCCACAAGGGGGTGCTTTGGATGGGATTTGAACCCTTGACTTGATAAATATTTATGTCCCCTTTCATGCTGCAAAATTTCAGAAACAATGGAGTTGAGTTGGTGGGCCAAACATTCCCTTAATTCGGACTGTGCTGATTGGCGCCCTGCAGTGCACTGTCTTCAGTTTTGGGCTTGGTTGGCTGACCAAATGGACTCCAAATGCCTTGCAAAAGGTCTTGTTGGAAAGCTAAGATCTTAAGCTTTAAGGGGGTGGTGCGTGCAGGAAATTTTCCCCCTCTATATTTTGCTCCAACAGCGACACAAAACCGGGCCAGAAACTGGACGAACTGGACAGTGCATCTTCTGCTGTGTACATGAGTTTTCTGACCAAGGCATGAACTTCTTTGGCCTCCTTGGGGGTTGAATGGGTGTGAGGGTTTTCTAAATGTATGGATGAAGCTTGGGCACGATGGTCCCCATCAATAACTTGTCCACCAGATCTGCCTATATAACTCAAACACGTGCATAACATGTTCCTTACCTAGCAATTCAGCCGATACATTTTAGATCCTGACCATGTTGTCATAATCAAATCTATTGCAGTCATTGAGGGTCTTGTGTTTCAAGAGCATCCAATTCAAATATTGGATCATAGGACTAAGCAGTTAAGTATCAGGCAGATATCTTCAACCAAATTACTTTGGGCAAAATCATACCTCCTCAAAAACCACTTGAGAAACTGAGGAGGAAGTTAAGGCCAAGTATCCATACTTATTTGAGATAACCTTGCATGTGTTGACAAATTTCATAAGTTTCGAGGACGAAACTCTTTAAGAGGGGAAGGCTGTAATAGCCCGATCCTAAATTATGTTTATTTATTTAATTAAGTTGTGTTATTAATTTTTTTCGCGTTTAATTATCCCATTTCATCATCCTGGTTGGGAGAATTTAATTTTGGGCCCTACTTTGCAATTCGAGTTTCATTTACCAAAAAACAAATTTTGGGAAAATTAATAGTAGGCCCGATAACTATGATTTAAGTGATTAAATTTATTTTCATAACATTATAAAAAAAATTTAATTTCGAACAACAAAAAAAAATTCACTCGTATAAAGTGTATTTTTCGGGCCTAAGCTCATTTAGGCCCAATTTCGTCCCAACAAGCTACTACTCCATTTTGCTTGGCTAAGTAATATTTTGTGTGTGTGTTGAATTTCCATTGGTTTAAGGTCATTTTGCTAGAGATAATCTCAGCCAAGTAAAGCAATCAAGGCAAAATAAATATCAACCAAGCAAGCAAATGTAACACGCACAAGCTTTGCTCCTTCTTCCTCTCTTTCTCTTCATTTCTGCTGGCCCCTTGCTGCCGTCCCCTTTGCTGCCTATTGTTACCCCTTTTCTACCAGAAAACACCACTAGAAACACAACCATTCAGCCACCCCAACACCCCTCCAGCCACCAGCCACCAGCCACTTCCCCCACCTTTTTAGCATCACTCATGCCTCTCTTTTTCAAGCACCAAGTGAGTAATACCTCACCCTATCTTGTTGTTTTTATTTGTGATTTGGATTTTGAATCTTGGTTTTGATTTTTAATCATGTTGTTTTGATGCAATCAAGAGTTATTTTGATGTTTTATTGGTTGGATCATCTTGAAAGAAAGAAAAGATGGAAGTTGTTCATGTTCATGCAAGTTTAGGGTGTAATGATGGATTTTGATAGTTTTAAATGAGATTTTGTGATCTTTAGCATTGTAATGAATATCAAGATGTCTTTGCTGATTTATATATGTTAAAGAGTGATTTTAGTGGGTGGTTATGTGAAGAAAATATTACAAATATGTGGTTATTGAGCTGTCAACAGACCTGGAATAGGGGTCATTTTGGGAATTAACTGGTATTGTTTGGCACATCAAGAAATTGTATTTTTTCTGTAGTGATAGCTTGATGAGTTAAATTTTAATAGGCTCTTGAATTAGTCAATTTTGAGTTGTGTGGACAAAGTTATGACCAATTTACTGAAGACTGCTCAGAATGCATCGAAACTGGGAGCATATTTGAATAGGAAACTTTACAAAAAACCTGGTATTGATTGGGGTATTAAAAAATTGTGATTTCTAGTGTGTGGATATATCAATGAGTTATCTTTCAAATGCCTTTCGAATCACCTTAATCCGAGTTCTGTGGAAAAAGTTGTCGTTCTTTTGCTATGACTGCGCAGATTGGACTGAAATTGTGCACGTTTGTGTTCTACCCTAATTTTAGGGACCTTACTGTGGGAAGCATACCTGGTGTCCTGCATGAACATTTTAGTGGACATTATGAGCTTTTCATATTGGGTTTTTATATCTCAATTGGAGGTCAGGAGTGAAACATATGGATTTTTTAATGCAGACCATCAAACGACAACATGAGTGAATACAGAAATCGTGATATTTGGAAATATTTTCAAAAGTTTCTATATAATTATGGGTATTGCAAGGAAATTACAAAGTGTAGTGAGTTGAACAACTGTGATTATGTATAGAAGCTTACTTGGGTTTGAAAACTGAGTTAAGTAAGCATGAAAATGAAATTTGAGAAGTGGGCATAGTAATGACTCAAATTAGTGTTTATCGGATCAACAGAAGTTATTTGAGCCTTTATGAACCTCATGACACCCCTTATGGCATTAAACCTTCTATGATCCATTTCAGAATCATTACACATTCTATCATCTATTTCAGAAGCATTACACTTTCCATTATCCATTTCAGAAATATCAGAAACCCATATTTCACTTATATCAATTAAAATCTTTTCGTTATCAGCTCAATCATTTCAATGTAATCTATTTGGTTTCAATTTGTTGTATTTCAAGTTCAATAACCCTAATTGATTTTTTTTTTCAGATCATCTTGGCTTAACTTACCTTATATTGAATTATTGGAATTGTAGAAGCCTTTTTAATTAATCAACTTCCATTAAAGTTATAAATTATGTCAGTGAACATGGTTTACTAAATACATTTATCTATAATTATATTTCTTAAACAGAAATGGGGCCTAGTCTATTGTTTCCATTGTACATAAGTATTATCAAGTGAAATTTCATTTTAAAGATTTCAGGTACGTTCATTGCCTGTATCTTTAGAAATCAGAGTGTGTTTATCAAAGTTATCATGTTTCGGTAAGTACATCAATGAATCAGTTTACACAGTGATTTATCATTTAATTAGTGACCCCGCTAGTTATCATCTATAGGGCATTCGCCCTTCAGTTACTCGTGCGACTTCAGGCCAGGTCCCTCGATCAGCTTGGCGGGTGTGCACGTATTCATATATTGTACCAGTATCAAGGGTTTCTGTAATGCCCCCAAAATACTAATGACATGATTACTGAAAATTGTAGCGGAAGCCTCAGTAAACGAAGGCGCTACCGCCGTCCTAATAAGGACAAGACCAACTGAACCATTTAATCCTGCCCCTCACGATCTCAATCATAAATTCTATTAAGCTGATACACTTTAAGACCACAGTCCATAATAGCTCACTTCGATACCATTTAGTCAATCATACCATGCGCTAACTCGCACTCCACAGTACACACATGTATATTGAATATAGACCTTGAGGTTGATCCCAACACTCGTGCCACGCTGAATCCACTGTGAGCATCTAATGACTTAAAATGGCTTGCTAAAAAGAGAAATATGTGATACTTCATCACCTAAAATGGAAAATATGAAAACAATTCCAAAACATGAGCAAAAACTCAGTACATGCATTCTCGTATTGCAAAATGAGCATAGACATACTGTTGATGGGTAGCTATCTTTGCAATTCATTTAGTTGGCAATAACAATGAAAATGAAAGTAATATGAAATTAAATTGCTCATTATTATCTGGATGTGAACCCCTTGCACTGATATGATCTATACATAGGTGTACACCTGCCAATCCGATCAAGAGTTGGCCTAAAGCCGCGCGGGTAAATGATGGGCTGACTCCCTATAAAAGATAACTGACGGGGTCACAAGTTAAATGTCAAATCACTGTATAAACTGATTCATTGATAAACTCATTAAGAGTTGTAACTTGATAAACATGATATGCTTTCTGAAGATACAGGCAATGGACGTACCTTGAGTCTTTAAAACTGTGATCTGACTTGATACAAGTCAGTTGTTTCATAAATGTCATCTGACTTGATAAATATATTCTAACTTGATAACACTTATGCATAACGAGGAACGATAACTAGGCCTCAACTCTATTTCATAAATGTCATTGTAAGTATGTGTAGTCAGTAAATGATCCTTACTCGCATAATTGAGTAAGTAAAAGTATGTGTAACAGAAATTGAGCAATTAAATGGTATACGTAGCTTGTGTATTCCAATATAACTTCAAAATTGAATTGATGAAAGTAATTAAATTTGATATAAAGTAAATGAAAGCAAAATAGTCCACAATGATATAAATGAGATTACAAGGGAAAAGGCCTTGATGGTGACAATTGAGAGAGTGGTTGTGGCCTTTTCTGAAATAGGTTACTCAACCAAAATTCATGAAATCTTATAGGAAATTCGAAAATAATATGGACAATCTACAATACAACTTTTAGAATTTTCCTCCAAGTATACACTGCACAGAAATTGCAATAACAACCTGATTTTTACCCAAGCAGGTCAGTTCACTTCAAAACTTCATAACTTTCATTATAGACCTCAAATGGAGACTTAACACCCCAATATGAAAATATTAAGAAGTCCCCAAAAACTTTCATTTACAACACAAAATGTGATTCCCACAATAGAGTTCCTAAAATGGGGCTAAAACACAAGTGTGTCAGTTTTTGGTCCAATCTGCACAGTTTTGATAAAATGATCATAACTGTTTCCACAGATCTTGGATTAAGACAATTCAAGAGGCATTCTAAATCTAACACACTGACCTATATACCCACCAAAAATCATAATTTTTTGTTGGACCATTCATCACCAGTTTAATCCCAAAGTCAGCCCTAATGTCCTGAAATTTCAGCCCTTCACTGATTTAACTTTCTCTTTTGTTTCCACATAAAACTCACTTGAAATCATTTCAAATCACCACAATAAGATATAAAAAGATCATTTAGGGCCTCACATACATATCCAAACTCTAAACAACTTCATTAATACATAACTACATAATTCGTATCCAAAACAGGGCAGTTTTCTTCAAAATTCCATAACTCACTGATTACACCTCCCAAAATCATGAAATATTTCCAAAAATTCCCACATAATATAGAGAAGGTACAGTAAAAATTTTAGAAGTTTTGGACAGTCTTATAATTCCCAGAATTTTCGACGGTGGCATTTAAACAAATGCAAAATCATGAAAATCATGCTCTTGATCAAATACCCATGACTCCAAACATCTCCAAACTCAATAAAAATTGTATAATAACTATCAATTTGATCATCCAAATATAGCCCATAAATAAAACAATCATAAAATTCAAGATAAAACAAGTTAGGGTTTTGGGACAAACCTCACTTTAGGCTTGAATTAGAGAGAGGAGGAGGCTGTTTTGAGTGATTTGAGGGGTTGGACAAGTTAGCTAGCAGTAAGGGGAACTCGGGGCAGTTGGGAGGTGGTCGAAAAAGTGGCCGGAACCACCAGAACTGGCGGCACAAAGACGCTGCTGCTGTTGCCGCTGTTTTCTGCTTGAAGACCGCGGAGAGCAGAGAGGAAATGGAGAGATGGGCTTGTGATTTTTGCTGAATTCTTTGTAGTTGGAAATTCTCAAGTATTAGCAACATGTGGCTGAATTTTCCCGTCCAAAAAGTAGCTTTTTGCTAATTAAAATTAGGTGCTAAAATGAGTACTTAGTGAAATAACAAAGTTAGCAAGGTTTAAGGCTTTTGTTTTGGGCCCAACAAGCTAAGTTTGGGCTCGACAAATTATTTGGAGTGTTGAACAAAAATAAAATTTTGTATTGCTCGGGACTAAAGTTTACCGAAGGTAAGAAAATAATTAATCACTAATTTATACTCACCAAGGCCTAATATCGATTTACCCGACATTTAATCAATCAACGAAACTCGAATTAACAATCAATGAAACTTGAGCTGCAAAGTGGTACCCAAAATGAAATATCTCCCAACCGGGATGATTAAATACGATAAATGAAGGTAGAAAATTTAAATAACATAATGCAATTCGTTCAATAAATAAATTGAGTGCAATTGAATTTAATAAACATGATTTGGTTAAGCAAATAACCATGAGTGATTAGGTCAATAAACATGATAAAGTAAATGAATAAACATGATTAATGAAATAAATAGAGATGATTAAATAAATGAATATAGATTAGGGTCGAGTTATTACAGCCTTCCCCCCTTAAATAGTTTCGTCCTCGAAACTTATAACACTTGCCAACTATATGCAATACTGCTTTAAAACACATAGGCCATTGGTTCCCATTGCTTCCCTCTAAAGAGGTACAATTTGCCGAATGTACTCCGACTGAGGGTGTACATATTGTATAACTTCTAAATCCCATATTTCAGTAGATCTGGATACTTTTCACACAATAGCCTCAATGAACTCAATTACTTTGCTTCAAAAGTGATATTCTCTTCGAAAGAAAAGGACCTTGTTACTGCAAATGAGGTATTCTACACTACTGACTCATAAAGCACAAGGTAACAAGGACTCAAGTATCGCTGATATCCAATCTCCTGACGCCCTTGACTAGATAAGCACTTCGGAATACTTTATATCTCATCTGAGACTTTGGTTATTTCTTTGTTTTGCCAGCACAACTGTTTTGTCGACTTTGTATCGCCTCAACATATACTTGAATTGTCCCACTTAATGCTTGCTTAGGTTAGCTCTGACCTTGTACTCAATGTTTCTTCTGGCTCACTCCAATATAATTAGACAGTGCTTGAGTTTATACCCTTATCAAAATCTCCTCATCTGATCATCCTAATGTCTCACAGGATCTCCCCTTATCCGACTACTCAAGGATCTGCTCCCGATCGATAAAGGGTAATGAAATGACCATGCTTAGGGATGAGAGTGATGAAATTCTTAGCCAAATAAATCATTGCATACAAAAGAAATGAACAATGAGAGTAGAAAAGGCAAATAAAGGAGAGTTTATCATGGGGTGGTTAGAATAAAGATAACCATAAGTATATCATGAATTCTAAAATATAATGCCACAAGAACTATGGTTTATAAATATGGATCATAAACGGTTCAATAAATAATCCAGCGAGGAGAAAGATGGCATGGTTATACTCCGGTTTAACTGATGAACTGGAAACAAGATGACAAGCAATTGAGCTTCAACTAGGTGACTTTATAGCCACAAGGAACAAGATAAGTGCAATAGATAGATGGGACAAGCAATGTGCGATAAATAGATACATAGATTGGATACGCAAAGTGCAATAGATAGACAACTAGATTGGACAAGCAAAGTGTAATGGATAGATAAATGGATTAGACAAGCAAAGTGCCAATGGATAGAGACCTAGATTGGATAAATAAGCTAGAGAACTAGATTGAATAAACAAGCAAGGCCTAATGAATAGATAAATGGATTGAATAGGATGCAGTGGAAACATGCATTTGCTCATATGGAGCCAAGTCACGTACGGCAACAAGATTAAATAAGGATTACTGAAGTTCTCTTATACGGATATAAGATATAGGTGTGCGAATTGCAAGTGCCATAAATAAATCAATAGATTGAACCGGTAAAATACAATGAATAGATTAATAGATTGAACGAGTAAAGTACCAATGGATAAGTAAATAGATTGAACAAGTGAAATGAGAAATGTGCCTTTGCTCATATAAAACCAATTCAAGTCCAGTAATAAGATTGCATAGAAAAGCTAGAGTTTACTTATGCGCATGTAGGATATATGTGTGGGAGTTGAAGTTCAAAATAAGGAGAGTAAGGGAATTATGATAATTGCAATCACCCACAGCAATGAGAATTGAATTAGATTTTGAATTCAGAACAAGTTATACGAGCGTATTATTATAAATAAATGGGATGTAAGGTAGATGTGGGAATCAGCTCTCAATGAAATGAACTACAACTCAAGATTATGACATATAGAAGGTGAAGGTCGAGAGCACGGGAATCTTGACAACCATATAGGGTTGAACAAGCATGTATTGTACATTTAACAATGGGTTTGCAAAGACTTGGAAGATCATGCTAATAGGAACATCGGGTTGAAATGCAAGGGAGCTTAAACAACATTGATAGTGTCAAGTTTTGCAAATGAGACAGGCAACAAGAATTACTATAAATGGGTAGTCTTGCAAAAGTTGAACTGTGGTTGCATGGTTCAGGTGTGATATTCGAACCTTAAATCATTCCTGGAAAAGACATTTATTGTTAGCAGTTAATCCCATAAATCATTTGTGCAAGGTATAGAGCACTTATTTTGATAGTGATCTTATGCAACTCTCTGTGCATAGCACACAACCATGAGATTCTGTCTTTCTTCTTCGTATAAACCTGAGGTTTCCCACGAGGACACACCTGGTTAAATAAATCCTTTACAACTCATCCACCGAATTTTTAATTCTCTGAACTCAGTTGGGGGTCATATGACAGGGGTTTTGAAAATGGATTGAGTACCTTGAACTAGGCTGATCTGAAAATCACTGTTTCTTGGGGGAAAACAGTCCTGAAAATCCTCAGATGAAACGTCTCTAAATCCATCAACTGTAAATATGGATATGGATATACCGAGTGCGGTTGACAAATCACTAATATTCAATGCATTACTGATATGAAAATTCACTTGCTTGCACAATGTAATTGAGGGGATAAATAGGGTTTTTCTTCCATCGGCCCGTAGATACGCAAGTTTAGCCAATCATCCTCTCTCATGCTAACCTTAAGATCCTTACCAATCACCGTAGTCCTGTAAGTACACAGTCAGTTCATCCCCATAATGATACCAGATCTGCCAATCAAACTGGATTGAATGTCCAGTGAATATGGTTCCAGCAATACTACTAGAGGCATGTGTTTAAAAGATGAACATTCAACTGCCTACTTGTCTCAATAAATTGAAATGACAAGGGGGTAATCCAAAATGTAAAGAGATATAACCACAACATGAACTCTTGCAAAGATATTTCTTTATTGGTTAGAAAGGGCCGACATGTAAGCTGAATGAATGAAAGGACGAAGAATCCAAATGAAAGAGGCAAGGCATAGAAATGACCTGTGGCATATACAAGATATGCAATTTATTCATGATGGTCATGATAGTAAAGTAAATGATCGATGTTATGAAGTTGAGAGAGAGTATTAAGTAATGAAGGTGAAGAAATGTAACAGGTTACCATAGCGGCTTTTACAAAGTCATACGGTATTCGTATGTGAGTAAAATGACGAAGATAAGGGTCAACACTATCAGAAGGAAAATTTTATTCATCTGATGTTTGCAAGGACAATACGTCAAGATAAAGGAGTCAATCTTATGACTGAATATGATGACATCCATCAATAAAACAATTTGCAATAAATAGAAGTCTTGGGTAGGCATATAAACTTTAAAACTGCTGGCAGATGAAAATAGCACCAATTGTTGTTTATCATTAACAAGATAGGCTATATTAGTAAAGAAAAGATTACCAAAATAACTTTAGTAACGACATGCAGTTACAACCATGGAGTAGTATGCCAACATGACGTTACGATGCTATAGAAACACAAACAATATGGATACATTTAATCACTATAAGGGCACTCAATGACTGGGTTTGAAGCAACCAAAGGTTTTGCAAGGAATAAATAAATAGTGTCCAAATAGAAGCAATGAGTTCAAGTAGGTGACAGTAAAAATATGAACATAGTGATGACTGAGCTGCAAGTAGAATGAGTCAAATATGCCTAGGAAGAACTGCAAATCACACAGGAATGCACACCGAGGGTCATTATGGGCTCCATTATGGAAATAGAGAATTAAACGGTTATGATCGTCAGGGTTTGAATCACATATAAGAAAGGTTGTTCAAATGTCAGGGTTTGAATCACATATAAGAAAGGTTGCTCAAATGTGTTTGAAAAAGTCCCCATAGGCCACAAATGAGAATTTCCATAAACACCCCATTACAAATCAAGAGAGTGTTAGCAGCAAAGAAATGATACCTCTGAACAATTCAAAGTAACTAGGGCAGAAATAAGTCAATTACAGGAAGTAATGGGAGCATTGCTGATGTAAGGCCTTAGTGTCAAGATCAGATAATTTCTATACATGATAGCTTAATCTTACTTGTCCCACACATATATATATGCCAAGTAGCACACCATAAGCTACTAATTGCTATCACCATACATAAGCACTCGTTGTGGTGTTCATCTCACACTGGTTCACCTCAAAGATATTACCCCATAAGGCATTTCCTCATCTAGAGGTTTACATCTAACTTGACACTATATTAATCCCTTAAGAAGTTGCAAATGGCATCCCCACATTGGGTTTCAACCATCACTATACCCAAGAGTAGGGATATCAACACACCTCAATAAGACTCTCAAATCCTGGGGCAAAACGGACAGAGTTCTGCCTAAAAACTTATTAAAACCCAGGCTTAAAGCCTTACTATAGATACCTAAAATGGAGAGAAATACTTCAATAGCTCAACGGCTACACGCCGGAGTTCATAACTCAACGGGTTACACGCCCGGAGTGCACGATTACAGAAGTTTAAACAAATAGGAGAAATGAAACATGCAATACAACTCCCAGATAAATGAGAATATGCCTCACTAACAGGTGACCCAGATGGTTCCACAGTCCGCTTTATTCATGCTTGAATCTCATGATATTAACAAATGATTGAGTCACCCAAATGAAAATGATTTCTCCATATATGCCTATACATATGAACTTATAAGCAACAGCTCATTTACTAGGTTCAACATAACTCATACACACCTTGATAGCTAACTCTTAAACACTTGATAGCTCACAGCGGCCCTTAAACCTTAGCTCTAATACCAAATCTATAACGCCCCCAAAATACTAACAACATGATTATTGAAAATTGCAGTGGAAGACTCAGTAAACGAAGGCGCTATCGCCGTCCTAATAAGGACAAGGCCAACTGAACCATTTAATCCTACCGCTCACGATCTTAATCATAAACTTTATTAAGCTGATACACTTTAAGACCAAAGTCCATAATAGCTCACTTCGATACCATTTACTTAATCATACCATGTGTTAACTCGCACTCCATACTACACACATGTGTATTGAATATAGACCTTGAGGTTGATCCCAACACTCGTGCTATGCTGAATCCACTGTGAACATCTGATGACTTTCAAAATGACTTGCTAAAAGGAGAAATATGTGATACTTCATCACCTAAAATGGAAAATTTGAAAACAATTCGAAAACATGAGCAAAAACTCAGTACATGCATTCCTGTATTGTAAAATGAGCATAGAAATACTGTTGATGGGTGCCCGTCTTTGCAATTCATTTAGTTGGCAATAACAATGAAAATGAAAGTAATATGAAATTGAATTGCTCATTTTTATCTGGATGTGAACCCCTTGCACTGATATGATCTATACATAGGTGTACACCTGCCAATCCGATCAAGAATTGCCCTGAAGCCGCGCGGGTAAATGATAGGCTGACGCCTTATAGATGATAACTAACGGGGCCACAAGTTAAATGGCAAATCACCGTATAAACTGATTCATTGATAAACTCATTAAGAGTTGTAACTTGATAAGGATGATATGCTTTCTAAAGATACAGGCAATGGACGTACCTTGAGTCTTTAAAAATGTCATCTGACTTGATACAAGTCAACTGTTTCATGAATGTCATCTGACTTGATAAATATGTTCTGACTTGATAACACTTATGCATAATGGGGAACGATAATTAGGCCTCAACTCTGTTTCATAAATGTCATTGTAAGTATGTGTAGTCAGTAAATGATCCTTACTCGCATAATTGAGTAAGTAAAAGTAGGTGTAGCAGAAATTGAGTAATTAAATGGTATACGTAAATTGTGTATTCCAATATAACTTCAAAATTGAATTGATGAAAGTAATTAAATTTGATATAAAGTAAATAAAAGTAAAATAATCCACAATGATATAAATGAGATTACAAGGGAAAAGGCCTTGATGGTGACAATTGAGAGAGTGGTTGTGGCCATTTCTGAAATAGGTTACTCAAACGAAATTCATGAAATCTTACAAGAAATTCGAAAATAATATGGACAATCTACAGTAAAATTTTTAGAATTTTCCTCCAAGTATACACTGCACAGAAATTGGAATAACAACCTGATTTACACCAAAGCAGGTCAGTTCACTTAAAAAATGCCTAACTTTCATTATAGACCTCAAATGGAGACTTAAAACCCGAATATGAAAATATTAAGAAGTCCCCAAAACTTTCATTTACAACACAAAATGTGATTCCCACAATAGAGTTCCCAAAATGGGGCTAAAACATAAGTGTGTTAGTTTTTGGTCTGATCTGCACAGTTTTGATAAAATGATCATAACTTTTTCCACAGATATCAGATTAAGGTGATTCAAGTGGCACTCTAAATCTAACACACTGACCTATATACCCACCAAAAATCATAATTTTTTGCTAGACCATTCATTACCAGTTTAATCCCAAAGTCAGCCCTAATGTCCTGAAATTCCAGTCCTTCACTGATTTGACTTTCTCTTTTGTTTCCACATAAAACTCACTTGAAATCATTTCAAATCACCACAATAAGATATGAAAAGACCATTTAGGGCCTATATACATATCCAAACTCTAAACAACTTCATTAATACATAATTACATAATTCGTCTCCAAAGCAGGGCAGTTTTCTTCAAAATTCCATAACCCACTGATTACACCTCCAAAATTCTTGAAATGTTTCCAAAAAACCCAAATAATATAGAGCAGCTACAGTAAAAAATTTTAGAATTTTTGGACAATCCAATAATTCCCAGAATTTACGACAGTGGCATTTAAACAAATGCAAAATCATGAAAATCATGCTCTTGACCAAATACCGATGACTCCAAACATCTCCAAGCTTAATAACAATTGTACAATAACTATCAATTTGATCATCCGAACATAGCCCATAAACAATACAACCATAAAACTCAAGATAAAACAAGTTAGAATTTTAGGACAAACCTCACTTTAGGCTTGAATTAGAGAGAGGAGGAGGCTGTTTTGAGTGATTTGAGGAGTTGGACAAGATAGCTAGCAGTAAGGGGAACACGGGGCAGCTGGGAGGTGGCCGAAAAAGTGGCCGGAACCACCAGAACTGGCGGCACAAGCTGCCCCTGTTTTTTGCTTCAAGACCGTAGAGAGGAGAGAGGAAATGGAGAGATGGGCTTGTGATTTTTGCTGAATTCTTTGTGGCTGGAAATTCTCAAGTATTAGCAATGTGTGGTTGAAATTTCCCACCCAAAAAGTAGCTTTTTGCTAATTAAAATTAGGTGCTAAAATGAGTACTTAGTGAAATAACAAAGTTAGCAGGGTTTTAAGCTTTGGTTTTGGGCCGAACAAGCTAAATTTGGGCTCGACAAATTATTTGGAGTGTTGAACAAAAGTAAAATTTTGTATTGCTCGGGATTAAAGTTTACCGAAGGTAAGAAAATAATTAATCACTAATTTATACTCACCGAGGCCTAATATCGATTCACCCGACATTTAATCAATCAACGAAACTTGAATTAACAATCAATGAAACTTGAGTTGTAAAGTGGTACCCAAAATGAAATATCTCCCAACCAAGATGATTAAATACGATAAATGAAGGTGGAAAATTTGAATAACATAATGCAATTCGTTAAATAAATAAATTGAGTGTAATTGAATTTAATAAACATGATTTGGTTAAGCAAATAACCATGAGTGATTAGGTCAATAAACATGATAAAGTAAATGAATAAACATGATTAATGAAATAAATAAAGATGATTTAAATAAATGAATATGGGTTAGGGTCGAGTTATTACAGCCTTCCCCCCTTAAAGAGTTTCGTCCTCGAAACTTATAACACTTGTCAACTATATGCAATGCTGCTTTAAAACACATGGGCCATTGGTTCCCATTGCTTCCTTCTAAAGAGGTATAATTTGCCGAATGTACTCTGACTAAGGGTGTACGTATTGTATAACTTCTTAATCCCATATTTCAGTAGATCCGGATACTACTCACACAATAGCCTTAATGAACTCAATTACTTTGCTTCAAAAGTGATATTCTCTTCGAAAGAAAAGGACCTTGTTACTGCAAATGAGGTATTCTACACTACTGACTCCTAAAGCACAAGGTAACGAGGACTCAAGTATCGCTGATATCCAATCTCCTGACACCCTTGACTAGATAAGCCCTTCGGAATACTTTATATCTCATCTGAGACTTTAGTTACTTCTTTATTTTGCTAGCACAACTGTTTTATCAACCTTGTATCACCTCGACATGTACTTGAATTGTCCCTCTTAATGCTTGCTTGGGTTAGCTCTGACCTTGTACTCAATGTTTCTTCTGGCTCACTCCAATGTAATTAGACAGTGCTTGAGTTTATACCCTTATCAAAATCTCCTCATCTGATCATCCTAATGTCTCACAGGATCTCCCCTTATCCGACTACTCAAGGATCTGCTCCTGATCGATAAAGGGTAATGAAATGACCATGCTTAGGGATGAGAGTGATGAAATTCTTAGCCAAATAAATCATTGCATACAAAAGAAATGAATAATGAGACTAGAAAAGGCAAATAAAGGAGAGTTTATCTTGGGGTGGTTAGAATAAAGATAACCATAAGTATATCATGAATTCTAAAATATAATGCCACCAGAACTATGGTTTATAAATATGGATCATAAACGGTTCAATAAATAATCCAGCAAGGAGAAAGATGGCATGGTTATACTCGGATTTGGCTGATGAACTGGAAACAAGATGACAAGCAACTGAGCTTCAACTAGGTGACTTTATAGCCACAAGGAACAAGATAAGTGCAATAGATAGATGGGGAACGTGCAAGATACATAGAGATACGCAAAGTGCAATAGATAGACAACTAGATTGGACAAGCAAAGTGTAATGGATAGATAAATGGATTAGACAAGCAAAGTGCCAATGGATAGAGAACTAGACTGGATAAATAAGCTAGAGAACTAGATTGAATAAACAAGCAAGGTCTAATGAATAGATAAATGGATTGAATAGGCTGCAGTGGCAACATGCATTTGCTCATATGGAGCCAAGTCAAGTATGGCAACAAGATTAAATAAGGATTACTAAAGTTCACTTATGCGGATATAAGATATAGGTGTGCGAATTGCAAGTGCCATAAATAAACCAATAGATTGAACCGGTAAAATACAATAGATAGATCAATAGATTGAACGAGCAAAGTACCAATGGATAAGTAAATAGATTGAACAAGTGACATGAGAAACGTGCCTTTGCTCATATAAAACCAATTCAAGTCCAGTAATAAGATTGAACAGAAAAGATAGAGTTTATTTATGAGCATGTAAGATATATGTATGGGAGTTAAAGTTCAAAATAAGGAGAGTAAGGAATTATGACAATCGCAATCACCCACACCAATGAGAGTTGAATTACATTTTGAATTCAGAACAAGTTATACGAGCGTATTATTATGAATAAATGAGATGTAAGATAGATATGGGAATTAACTCTCAATGAAATGAACTACAACTCAAGATTATGACATAGAGATGGTGAAGGTTGAGAGCACGGGAATGTTGACAACCATATTGGGTTGAACAAGAATGTATTGCACATTTAACAATGGGTTTGCAAAGACATGGAAGATTACGCTAATAGGAACATCAAATTGAAATGCAAGGAAGCTTAAACAACATCGGATAGTATCAAGTTTTGCAGATGAGACAGGCAACAACAATTACTATAAATGGGTAGTCTTGCAAAAGATGAACTGTGGTTGCATGGTTTAGGCGTGATATTCGAACATTAAATCATTCCTGGAAAAGACATCTGTTGTTAGCAGTTAATCCCATAAATCATTTGTTTAAGGTATAGAGCACTTATTTTGATAGTGATCTTGTGCAACTCTCTGTGCATAGTACACAACCATAAGATTCTGTCTTTCTTCTTCGTATAAACCTGAGGTTTCCCACAAGGACACACCTCGTTAAATAAATCCTTTACTACTCATCCACTGAATCTTTAATTCTTTGAACTTAGTTGGGGGTCATATGACAGGGGTTTTGAAAATGGATTGAGCACCTTGAACTAGGCTGATCTGAAAATCAATGTTTCTTGGGGAAAAACAGTCATGAAAATCCTCAGATGAAACATCTCTAAATCCACCCACTGTAAATATGGATATGGATATACCGAGTGTGGTTGACAAATCACTAATATTCAATGCATTACTGACATGATAATTTACTTGCTTACACAATGTAATTGAGAGGATAAATAGGGCTTTTCTTCCATCGGCCCGTAGATACGCACGTTTAGCCAATCATCCTCTCTCAGGCTAACCTTAAGATCCTTACCAATCATCGTAGTCCTGTAAGTACACAGTCAGTTTACCCCCATAATGATACCAGATCTGCCAATCAAACTGGATTGAATGTCCAGTGAATATGGTTCCAGCAATACTACTAGAGGCATGTGTATAAAAGATAAACATTCAACTGCCTACTGGTCTCAATAAATTGAAATGATAGGGGGGTAATCTAAAATGTAAAGAGATGTAACCACAACATGAACTCTTGCAAAGATATTTCTTTATTGGTTAGAAAGGACCGACATGTAAGCTGAATGAATGAAAGGACGAAGAATCAAAATGAAAGAGGCAAGGCATAGAAATGACCTGTAGCATATACAAGACATGCAGTTTATTCATGATGGTTATGATAGTAAGGTAAATGATCGATGTTATGAAGTTGAGAGAGAGTATTAAGTAATAAAGGTGAAGAAATGTAACAGGTTACCATAGCGGCTTTTGCAAAGTCATACGATATTCGTATGTGAGTAAAATGACGAAGATAAGGGTCAACACTATCAGAAGGAAAATTTTATTCATCTGATGTTTGCAAGGACAATACGTCAAGATGAAGGAGTCAATCTTATGACTGAATATGATGACATCCATCAATAAAACAATTTGCAATAAATAGAAGTCTTGGGTAGGCATGTAAACTTTAAAAATACTAGCAGATGAAAATAGCACCAATTGTTATTTATCATTAACAAGATAGGCTATATTAGTAAAGAAAGGATTACCAAAATAACTTGAGTAACGACATGCAGTTATGACCATAGAGTAGTATGCCAACATGACGTTATGGTGCTATAGAAACACGAACAATATGGATACATTTAATTACTGCAAGGGCGCTCAATGACTGGGTTTGAAGCAACCAATGGCTTTGCAAGCAATAAATGAATAGTGCCTAAATAGAAGCAATAAGTTCAAGTAGGTGACAGTAAAAATATGAACATAGTGATGACTGAGCTGCAAGTAGAATGAGTCAAATATGCCTAGGAAGAACTACAAATTACATAGGAATGCACACCGGGGGTCATTGTAGGCTCCATTATGAAAATAGAGAATTAAACAGTTATGATTGTTAGGGTTTGAATTGCCTATAAGAAAGGTTGCTCAAATGTGTTTGAAAAAGTCCCCATATACTACATATGAGAATTTCCATAAACACCCCATTACAAATCAAGAGAGTGTTAGCTGCAAATAAATGATGCCTCTGAACAATTCAAGGTAACTAGGGCAGAAATAAGTCAATTACAAGAAGTAATGGGAGCATTGCTAATGTAAAGTCTTAGTGTTAAGACTAGATAATTCCTATACATGGCAGCTTAATCTTACTTATCCCATGCATATATATATGCCAAGTAGCACACTATAAGCTACTAATTGCTATCACCATACATAAGCACTCATTGTGGTGTTCATCTCATACCGGTTCACCTCAAGGATATTACCCCACAAGGAATTTCCTCATCTAGAGGTTTACATCTAACTTGACACTATACTAATCCCTTAAGAAGTTTCAAATGGCATCCCCACATTGGGTTTCAACCATCACTGTACCTAAGAGTAGGGATATCAACACACCTCAATAAGACTCTCAAATCCTGGGGCAAAACGGACAGAGTTCCGCCTAAAAACTGATTAAAACCCAGGCTTAAAGCCTTACTATAGATACCTAAAATGGAGAGAAATACTTCAATAACTCAACAGCTACACGTCAGAGTTCATAACTCAATAGGTTACACACCCGGAGTGCACGATTACAGAAGTTTAAACAAATAAGAGAAATGAAACATGCAATACAACTCCCAGATAAATGAGAACATGCCTCACTAACAGGTGATCCAAATGGTTCCACAGTCCACTTTGTTCATGCTTGAATCTCATGATATTAACAAATGATTGAGTCACCCAAATGAAAATAATTTCTCCATATATGCCCATACATATGAACTTATAAGCAACAGCTCATTTACTGGGTTCAACATAATTCATACACACCTTGATAGCTAACTCATAAACACTTGATAGCTCACAGTGATCCTTAAACCTTAGCTCTGATTCCAAATCTATAATGCCCTTAAAATACTAATGACATGATTACTGAAAGTTACAGTGGAAGACTCAGTAAACGAAGGTGCTACCGCCGTCCTGATAAGGACAAGCCCAACTGAACCATTTAATCCTGCGGCTCACGATCTCAATCATAAACTCTATTAAGCTGATGCACTTTAAGACCAAAGTCCATAATAGCTTACTTCGATACCATTTACTTAATCATACCATGTGCTAACTCGCCTTCCACACAGTGCACATGTATGTTGAATATAGACCTTGAGGTTGATCCCAATACTCGTGTGATGCTGAATTCACTGTGAGCATCTAATGACTTTCAAAATGGCTTGCTAAAAGGAGAAATATGTGGTACTTCATCACATAAAATGGAAAACATGAAAACAATTTGAAAACATGAGCAAAAAATAAGTACATGCATTCCTGCATTGTACAATGGGCATAGAAATACTGTTGATGGGTGCCCGTCTTTGCAATTCATTTAGTTGGCAATAACAATGAAAATAAAAGTAATATGAAATTGAATTGCTCATTATTATCTGCATGTGAACCCCTTGCATTGATATGATCTATACATAGGTGTACACCTGCCAATCCGATCAAGAGTTGGCCTGAAACCACGCGGGTAAATGATAGGCTGACGCCCTATAGATGATAACTGACAGGGTCACAAGTTAAATGGCAAATCACTGTATAAAATGATTCATTGATAAACTCATTAAGAGTTGTAACTTGATAACATGATCTGCTTTCTGAAGATACAGGCAATGGACGTACCTTAAGTGTTTAAAAATGTCATCTGACTTGATACAAGTTAGTTGTTTCATGAATGTCATCTAACTTGATAAATATGTTCTGACTTGATAACACTTATGCATAATGGGGAATGATAACTAGGCCTCAACTCTGTTTCATAAATGTCATTGTAAGTATGTGTAGTCAGTAAATGATCCTTACTCATATAATTGAGTAAGTAAAAGTATGTGTAACAGAAATTGAGTAATTAAATGGTATACATAACTTGTGTATTCCAATATAACTTCAAAATTGAATTAATGAAAGTAATTAAATTTGATATAAAGTAAATGAAAGTAAAATAGTCCACAATGATATAAATGAAATTATAAGGGAAAAGGCCTTGATGGTGACAATTGAGAGAGTGGTTGCGCCCTTTTCTGAAATAGGTTACTCAATCGAAATTCATAAAATCTTACAAAAAATTCGAAAATAATATGGACAATCTACAGTAAAATTTTTAGAATTTTCCTCCAAGTATACACTGCACAGAAATTGCAATAACAACCTGATTTACACCCAAGCTGGTCAGTTCACTTAAAAAATTCATAACTTTCATTATAGACCTCAAATGGAGACTTAAAACCCCAATATAAAAATATTAAGAAGTTCCCAAAAACTTTCATTTGCAACACAGAACATGATTCCCACAATAGGGTTCCCAAAATGGGGCTGAAACACAAGTGTGTCAGTTTTTGGTCCAATCTGTACAATTTTGATAAAACGATCATAACTTTTTCCATAGGCCTCGGATTAAGGCAATTCAAGAGGTATTTTAAAGCTAACACACTGACCTATATACCCATCAAAAATAATAAGTTTTTGCTAGGCCATTCATTACCAGCTTAATCCTAAAGTCAGCCCTAATGTCCTGAAATTCCAGCCCTTCACTGATTTAACTTTCTCTTTTGTTTCCACATAAAACTCACTTGAAATCATTTCGAATTACCACAATAAGATATAAGATCATTTAAGGCCTTATATATATATCCAAACTCTAAACAACTTCATTAATACATAATTACATAATTCGTATCCAAAATAGGGCAGTTTTCTTCAAAATTCCATAACTCACAGATTACGCCTCCAAAATTTTTGAAATGTTTCCAGAAAATCCCAAATAATATAGAGAAGTTATAGTAAAAATTTTAGAATTTTGGACAATCCTATAATTCCCAGAATTTTCGATAGTGGCATTTAAACAAATGCAAAATCATGAAAATCATGCTCTTGATCAAATACCCATGACTCCAAACATCTCCAAACTTAATAACAATTGTACAATAACTATCAATTTGATCATCTGAACATAGCCCATAAATAAAACAATCATAAAACTTAAGATAAAATAAGTTAGGATGTTGGGACAAACCTCACTTTAGGCTTGAATTAGAGAGAGGAGGAGGCTGTTTTGAGTGATTTGAGGGGTTAGACAAGATAGCTAGCAGTAAGGGGAACTCAGGGCAGTTGGGAGGTGGCCGAAAAAGTGGCCGGAACCACCAGAACTGGTAGCACAAAGGGGCAGCAGCTGCTGCCCTTATTTTCTGCTTCAAGACCATGGAGAGGAGAGAGGAAATGGAGAGATGGGCTTGTGATTTTTGCTGAATTCTTTGTGGCTAAAAATTCTCAAGTATTAGCAACATGTGGCGGAAATTTCCCACCCAAAAACTAGCTTTTTGCTAATTAAAATTAGGTGCTAAAATGAGTACTTAGTGAAATAACAAAGTCAGCAAGGTTTTAAGCTTTTGTTTTGGGCCCAACAAGCTAAGTTTGGGCTCGACAAATTATTTGGAGTGTTGAACAAAAACAAAATTTTGTATTGCTCGGGATTAAAGTTTACCAAAGGTAAGAAAATAATTAATCGCTAATTTATGCTCACCGCGGCCTAATATCGATTCACCCGACATTTAATCAATCAACGAAACTCAAATTAACAATTAATGAAACTTGAGTTGCAAAGTGGTACCCAAAATGAAATATCTTCCAACCAGGATGATTAAATGCAACAAATGAAGGTGGAAAATTTAAATAACACAATGTAATTCGTTAAATAAATAAATTGAGTGTAATTGAATTTAATAAATATGATTTGGTTAAGCAAATAACCATGAGTGATTAGGTCAATAAACATGATAAAGTAAATGAATAAACATGATTAATGAAATAAATAAAGATGATTTAAATAAATGAATATAGGTTAGGGTCGAGTTATTACAGCCTTCTCCCCTTAAAGAGTTTCGTCCTCGAAACTTATAATACTTACCAACTATATGCAATGCTGCTTTAAAACACATAGGCCATTGGTTCCCATTGCTTCCCTCTAAAGAGGTATAATTTGCCGAATGTACTCCGACTGAGGGTGTACGTATTGTATAACTTCTTAATCCCATATTTCAGTAGATCCGGATACTTCACACAATAGCCTCAATGAACTCAATTACTTTGCTTCAAAAGTGATATTCTCTTCGAAAGAAAAGGACCTTGTTGCTGCAAATGAGGTATTCTACACTACTGGCTCTTAAAGCCCAAGGTAACGAGGACTTAAGTATCGCTGATATCCAATCTCCTGACCCCCTTAACTAGATAAGCCCTTCGGAATACTTTATATCCCATCTGAGACTTTGGTTATTTCTTTGTTTTGCCAGCACAACTGTTTTGTCGACCTTGTATCACCTCGACATGTACTTGAATTGTCCCTCTTAACGCTTGCTTGGGTTAGCTCTGACCTTGTACTTAATGTTTCTTCTGGCTCACTCCAATATAATTAGACAATGCTTGAGTTTATACCCTTATCAAAATCTCCTCATCTAATCATCCTAATATCTCACAGGATCTCCCCTCATCCGACTACTTAAGGATATGCTCCCGGTCGATAAAGGGAAATGAAATGACCAAGGTTAGGGATGAGAGTGATGAAATTCTTAGCCAAATGAATCATTGCATACAAAAGAAATGAACAATGAGACTAGAAAAGGCAAATAAAGGAGAGTTTATCATAGGGTGGTTAGAATAAAGATAACCATAACTACATCATGAATTCTAAAATATAATGCCACAAGAACTATGGTTTATAAATATGGATCATAAACGGTTCAATAAATAATCCACCAAGGAGAAAGATGGCATGGTTATACTTGAGTTTAACTAATGAAATGGAAACAAGATAACAAGCAACTGAGGTTGAACTAGGTGACTTTATAGCCACAAGGAACAAGATAAGTGCAATAGATAGATGGGACAAGCAATGTGCAATAAATAGATACATAGATGGGACAAGCAATGTGCAATAAATAGACAACTGGATTGGACAAGCAAAGTGTAATGGATAGATAAATGGATTAGACAAGCAAAGTGCCAATGGATAGAGAACTAGACTGGATAAATAAGCTAGAGAACTAGATTGAATAAACAAGCAAGGTCTAATGAATAGATAAATGGATTGAATAGGCTGCAGTGGCAACATGCATTTGCTCATATGGAGCCAAGTCAAGTATGGCAACAAGATTAAATAAGGATTACTAAAGTTCACTTATGCGGATATAAGATATAGGTGTGCGAATTGCAAGTGCCATAAATAAACCAATAGATTGAACCGGTAAAATACAATAGATAGATCAATAGATTGAACGAGCAAAGTACCAATGGATAAGTAAATAGATTGAACAAGTGAAATGAGAAACGTGCCTTTGCTCATATAAAACCAATTCAAGTCCAGTAATAAGATTGAACAGAAAAGCTAGAGTTTACTTATGCACATGTAAGATATATGTGTGGGAGTTAAAGTTCAAAATAAGGAGAGTAAGGGAATTATGACAATCGCAATCACCCACAGCAATGGGAGTTGAATTACATTTTGAATTCAGAACAAGTTATACGAGCGTATTATTATAAATAAATGAGATGTAAGGTAGATGTGGGAATAAGCTCTCAACGAAATGAACCACAACTCAAGATTATGACATAGAGAAGGTGAAGGTCGAGAGCACGGGAATGTTGACAACCATATAGGGTTGGACAAGAATGTATTGCACATTTAACAATGGGTTTGCAAAGACATGGAAGATCACACTAATAGGAATATCGGGTTGAAATGCAAGGGAGCTTAAACAACATTCGATAGTATTAAGTTTTGCAGATGAGACAGGCAACAAGAACTACTATAAATGGGTAGTCTTGCAAAAGTTAAACTGTGGTTGCATGGTTCAGGTGTGACATTCAAACCTTAAATCACTCCTGGAAAAGACATCTGCTGTTAGCAATTAATCCCATAAATCATTTGTTCAAGGTATAGAGCACTTATTTTGATAGTGATCTTATGCAACTCTCTGTGCATAGTACACAACTATAAGATTCTGTCTTTCTTCTTCGTATAAACCTGAGGTTTCCTACGAGGACACACCTGGTTAAATAAATCCTTTACAACTCATCCACTGAATTTGTAATTCTCTGAACTCAGTTAGGGGTCATATGACAGGGGTTTTGAAAATGGATTGAGCACCTTGAACTAGGCTGATCTGAAAATCACTGTTTCTTGGGGGAAAACAGTCCTGAAAATCCTCAAATGAGACGTCTCTAAATCCACCAACTGTAAATATGGATATGGATATACCGAGTGTGGTTGACAAATCACTAATATTCAAAGCATTACTGATATGACAATTCACTTGCTTGCACAATGTAATTGAGGGGATAAATAGGGCTTTTCTTCCATCGGCCCGTAGATACGCAAGTTTAGCCAATCATCCTCTCTCAGGCTAACCTTAAGATCCTTATCAATCATCGTAGTCATGTAAGTACACAATCAGTTCATCCCCATAATGATACTAGATCTGCCAATCAAACTGGATTGAATGTCCAGTGAATATGGTTCCGGCAATACTACTAGAGGTATGTGTTTAAAAGATAAACATTTAACTGCCTACTTGTCTCAATAAATTTAAATGACAACGGGGTAATCCAAAATGTCAAGAGATGTAACTACAACATGAACTCTTGCAAAGATATTTCTTTATTGGGTAGAAAGGACCGACATGTAAGCTGAATGAATGAAAGGACGAGGAATCGAAATGAAAGAGGCAAGGCATAGAAATGACCTGCAGCATATACAAGACATGTAGTTTATTCATGATGGTCATGATAGTAAAGTAAATGATCGATGTTATCAAGTTGAGAGAGAGTCTTAAGTAATGAAGGTGAAGAAATGTAACAGGTTACCATAGCGGCTTTTGCAAAGTCATACAATATCCGTGTATGAGTAAAATGACGAAGATAAGGGTTAACACTATCAGAAGGAAAATTTTATTCATCTGATGTTTGCAAGGACAACACGTTAAGATGAAGGAGTCAATCTTATGACTGAACATGATGGCATCCATCAATAAAACAATTTGCAATAAATAGAAGTCTTAGGTAGGCATATAAACTTTAAAACTACTGGCAGATGAAAATAGCACCAATTGTTGTTTATCATTAACAAGATAGGCTATATTAGTAAAGAAAGGATTACCAAAATAACTTGAGTAACGATATACGGTTACGACCATGGAGTAGTATGCCAATATGACGTTATGGTGCTATAGAAATACGAACAATATGGATACATTTAATTACTGCAAGGGCACTCAATGACTGGGTTTGAAGCAGCCAAAGGCTTTGCAAGCAATAAATGAATAGTACCCAAATAGAAGCAGTGAGTTCAAGTAGGTGACAGTAAAAATATGAACATAGTGATGACTGAGCTACAAGTAGAATGAGTTAAATATGCCTAGGAAGAACTGCAAATCACATAGGAATGCACACCGGGGGTCATTATAGGCTCCATTATGGAAATAGAGAATTAAACGGTTATGATTGTCAGGGTTTGAATTGCCTATAAGAAAGGTTGCTCAAATATGTTTGAAAAAGTCCCCATAGACCACATATGAGAATTTCCATAAACACCCCATTACAAATCAAGAGAGTGTTAGCAGCAAAGAGATCATGCCTCTGAACAATTCAAGGTAACTAGAGCAGAAATAAGTCAATTACAAGAAGTAATGGGAGCATTGCTGATGTAAGGTCTTAGTGTCAAGACCAGATAATTCCTATACATGGCAGCTTAATCTTACTTATCCCACATATATATATATATATATATATATATATATATATATATATATATATATATATATATATACACACCAAATAGCACACCATAAGCTACTAATTGCTATCACCACATATAAGCACTCATTATGGTGTTCATCTCATACTGGTTCACCTCAAAGATATTACCCCGTAAGGCATTTCCTCATCTAGAGGTTTACATCTAACTTGACACTGTATTAATCCCTTAAGAAGTTGCAAATGGGATCCCCACATTGAGTTTCAATAATCACTGTGCCCAAGAGTAGGGATACCAACACACCTCAATAAGGCTCTCAAATCCTGGGGCAAAACGGACAGAGTTCCACCTAAAAACTAATTAAAACCTAGGGTTAATGCCTTACAATAGATACCTAAAATGGAGAGAAGTACTTCAATAGCTCAACGGCTACATGTCGGAGTTTATAACTCAACAGGTTACACACCCGGAGTGCACGATTGCAGAAGTTTAAACAAATAGGAGAAATGAAACATGCAATACAACTCCCAGATAAATGAGAACATGCCTCACCAACAGGTGAGCTAAATGGTTCCACAGTTCACTTTGTTCATGCTTGAATCTCATGATATTGACAAATGATTGAGTCACCCAAATGGAAATGGTTTCTCCATATATGCCCATACATATGAACTTATAAGCAATAGCTCATTTACTGGGTTCAACATAACTCATACACACCTTGATAGCTAACTCATTAACACTTGATAGCTCACAGTGGTCCTTAAACCTTAGCTCTGATACCAAATCTGTAACGCCCCCAAAATACTAATGACATGATTACTGAAAATTGCAGCAGAAGACTAAGTAAACGAAGGCGCTACCGCTGTCCTAATAAGGATAAGGCCAACTGAACTATTTAATCCTGCCACTCACGATCTCAATCATAAACTCTATTAAGCTGATACACTTTAAGACCAAAGTCCATAATAGCTCACTTCGATACCATTTACTTAATCATACCATGTGCTAACTCGCGCTCCACACTACACATATGTATGTTGAATATAGACCTTGAGGTTGATCCCAACACTCGTGCTATGCTGAATCCACTGTGAGCATCTGATGACTTTTAAAATGGCTTGCTAAAAAGAGAAATATATGATACTTCATCACCTAAAATGAAAAATATGAAAACAATTCGAAAACATGAGTAAAAACTCAGTACATGCATTCCTGTATTGTAAAATGAGCATAGAAATACTATTGATAGGTACCCGTCTTTGTAATTCATTTAGTTGGCAATAACAACGAAAATGAAAGTAATATGAAATTGAATTTCTCATTATTATCTGGATGTGAACCCCTTGCACTGATATGATCTATACATAGGCGTACACCTGCCAATTCGATCAAGAGTTGGCCTGAAGCTGCGCGGGTAATTGATGGGCTGACGCCCTATAGATGATAACTGACGGGGTTACAAGTTAAATGGCAAATCACTGTATAAACTGATTCATTGATAAACTCATTAAGAGTTGTAACTTAATAAACATGATTTGCTTTCTGAAGATACAGGTAATGGACGTACCTTGAGTCTTTAAAAATATCATCTGACTTGATACAAGTCAGCTGTTTCATAAATGTCATCTGACTTGATAAATATGTCCTGACTTGATAACACTTATGCATAATGGGGAACGATAACTAGGCCTCAACTCTGTTTCATCAATATCATTATAAGTATGTGTAGTCAGTAAATGATCCTTACTCGCATAATTGAGTAAGTAAAAGTATGTGTAACAGAAATTGAGTAATTAAATGGTATACGTAACTTGTGTATTCAAATATAACTTCAAAATTGAATTGAGGAAAGTAATTAAATTTGATATAAAGTAAATGAAAGTAAAATAGTCCACAATAAGATAAATGAGATTACAAGGGAAAAGGCCTTAATGGTGACAATTGAGAGAGTGGTTGTGGCCTTTTCTAAAATAGGTTACTCAACCCAAATTCATGAAATCTTATAGGAAATTTAAAAATAATATGGACAATCTACAGTAAAATTTTTAGAATTTTCCTCCAAGTATGCACTGCACAGAAATTGCAATAATAACCTAATTTACACCTAAGCAGGTCAGTTCACTTCAAAAATTCATAACTTTCATTCTAGACCTCAAATGAGACTTAAAACCCCAATATGAAAATATTAAGAAGTCCTCAAAAACTTTCATCTACAACACAAAATGTAATTCCCACAATAGGGTTCCCAAAATGGGGCAAAAACATAAGTGTGTCAGTTTTTGGTCCAATCTGCACAGTTTTGGTAAAACGATCATAACTTTTTCCACAGACCTCGGATTAAGGCAATTCAAGAGGCAATTTAAGGCTAACACACCGAAATATATATCCACCAAAAATCATAATTTTTGGCTAGACCATTCGTTGCCAGTTTAATCCCAAAGTCAGCCCTAATGTCCTGAAATTTCAGCCCTTCACTGATTTAACTTTCTCTTTTTTTTCACATAGAACTCACTTGAAATCAATTCAAATCACCACAATAAGATATAAAATATCATTTAAGGCCTCATATACATATCCAAACTCTAAACAACTTCATTAATACATTATTACATAATTCGTATCCTAAACAGGGCAATTTTCTTCAAAATTCCATAACTCACTGATTATACCTCCAACATTCATGAAATGTTTCCAAAAAATCCCAAATAATATGGAGAAGCTACAGTAAAAATTTCAGAATTGTTGGACAATCCTATAATTCTCAGAATTTTCGACAGTGGCATTAAACAAATGCAAAATCATGAAAATCATGCTCTTGATCAAATACCCATGGCTCCAAACATCTCCAAACTCAATAAAAATTGCACAATAACTATCAATTTGATCATCCAAACATAGCCCATAAATAAAACAGCCATAAAACTCAAGATAAAACAAGTTAGGGTTTTGGGACAAACCTCACTTTAGACTTGAACTAGAGAGAGGAGGAGGCTATTTTGAGTGATTTGAGTGGTTGGACAAGATAGCTAGCAGCAAGGGGAACTCGGGGCAGTTGGGAGGTGGCCGAAAAAGTGGTCAAAACCACCAGAACTGGGGGCACAAAGGGGCAGCAGCTGGTGCCCCTGTTTTCTGCGTGAAGACCGTTGAGAGGAGAGAGGAAATGGAGAGATGGGCTTGTGATTTTTGCTGAATTCTTTGTGGCTGGAAATTCTCAAGTATTAGCAACATGTGGCTGAAATTTTCCACCCAAAAAGTAGCTTTTTGCTAATTAAAATTAGGTGCTAAAATGAGTACTTAGTGAAATAACAAAGTTAGCAAGGTTTTAGGCTTTTGTTTTGGGCCCAACAAGCTAAGTTTGGGCTCGAAAAATTATTTGGAGTGTTGAACAAAAATAAAATTTTGTATTACTTCGGGATTAAAGTTTACCAAGAAAATAATTAATTACTAATTTATACTCACTGAGGCCTAATATCGATTTACCCCGACATTTAATCAATCAACGAAACTCGAATTAACAATCAATGAAACTTGAGTTGCAAAGTGGTACCCAAAATGAAATATCTCCCAACCGGGATGATTAAATACGATAAATGAAGGTGAAAAATTTAAATAACATAATGGAATTCGTTAAACAAATAAATTGAGTGTAATTGAATTTAATAAACATGATTTGGTTAAGCAAATAACCATGAGTGATTAGGTCAATAAATATGATAAAATAAATGAATAAACATGATTAATGAAATAAATAAAGATGATTTAAATAAATGAATATAGGTTAGGGTCGAGTTATTATAGCCTTCCCCCCTTAAAGAGATTCGTCCTCGAAACTTATAATACTTGCCAACTATATGCAATGCTGCTTTAAAACGCATGGGCCGTTGGTTCCCATTGCTTCCCTCTCAAGAGTTATAATTTTCCGAATGTACACCGACTAAGGGTGTATGTGTTGTATAACTTCTTAATCCCATATTTCAGTAGATATGGATACTTCTCGCACAATAGCCTCAATGAACTCAATTACTTTGCTTCAAAAGTGATATTTTCTTCAAAAGAAAAGGACCTTGTTACTGCAAATGAGGTGTTCTACACTACTGCCTCATAAAGCATAAGGTAACGAGGACTCAAGTATCGTTGATATCCAATCTCCTGACACCCTTGACTAGATAAGCCCTTCGAAATACTTTATATCTCATCTGAGACTTTGGTTACTTCTTTGTTTTGCTAGCACAACTGTTTTTGGACAATCCTATAATTCTCAGAATTTTCGACAGTGGCATTTAAACAAATGCAAAATCATGAAAATCATGCTCTTGATCAAATACCCATGGCTCCAAACATCTCCAAACTCAATAAAAATTGCACAATAACTATCAATTTGATCATCCAAACATAGCCCATAAATAAAACAACCATAAAACTCAAGATAAAACAAGTTAGGGTTTTGGGACAAACCTCACTTTAGACTTGAACTAGAGAGAGGAGGAGGCTGTTTTGAGTGATTTGAGTGGTTGGATAAGATAGCTAGCAGCAAGGGGAACTCGGGGCAGTTGGGAGGTGGCCGAAAAAGTGGTCGAAACCACCAGAACTGGGGGCACAAAGGGGCAGCAGCTGATGCCCCTATTTTCTGTGTGGAGACCGTTGAGAGGAAAGAGGAAATGGAGAGATGGGCTTGTGATTTTTGCTAAATTTTTTGTGGCTGGAAATTCTCAAGTATTAGCAACATGTGGCTGAAATTTCCCGCCCAAAAAGTAGCTTTTTGCTAATTAAAATTAGGTGCTAAAATGAGTACTTAGTGAAATAACGAAGTTAGCAAGGTTTTAGGCTTTTGTTTTGGGCCCAACAAGCTAAGTTTGGGCTCGAAAAATTATTTGGAGTGTTAAACAAAAATAAAATTTTGTATTGCTCGGGATTAAAGTTTACCGAAAGTAAGAAAATAATTAATCACTAATTTATACTCACCAAGGCCTAATATCAATTCACCCGACATTTAATCAATTAACGAAACTCGAATTAACAATCAATGAAACTTGAGCTGCAAAGTGGTATCCAAAATGAAATATCTCCCAACCGGGATGATTAAATACGATAAATGAAGGTGGAAAATTTAAATAACATAATGCAATTCGTTAAATAAATAAATTGAGTGTAATTGAATTTAATAAACATGATTTGGTTAAGCAAATAACAATGAGTGATTAGGTCAATAAACATGATAAAGTAAATGAATAAACATGATTAATGAAACAAATAAAGATGATTTAAATAAATGAATATAGGTTAGGTCCGGGTTATTACAGGTTCACTATCAGCTAATAACTAGCAATGCAGTTTTACATTCATCTCATTCACTATTTTAACTTAAAATGAATTGCAAAGCGGGCCCAACTAGTGTTTCAATGATCATTTAACAATACAAGAATGTATGTACTAAGTTTCGACTCACTGTTCGAAATGTTTTTCATGTTTTGTTTTACGTAAATGCTCAGAGAATCGTCTTCATGCTAGTGAACCAGCGGAAGAGATTAAGTTGAGCAAGGGAATCTGGATGGATCAACACTGATACCGTGTATGCATATTTTTAGAGCTGTATATTGAAATCTTCAGTGAATGGAGATACAGATTACATGGTGAATTATTTTTACTATAGTGTAAAAACCTGATGTTGGTTAACAGTTGATTATATATGGATTGATCAGGTGTGCATGTGTATGATTAAAGCTATAATTAACTGTGTTATTAACAGCACTCATGTTTCAAGCTTTGTCCTTTTGGACAGCGGTAATGCCCCTATCATTGGGCTGTCTAGATTATAATTAAGGGATTTATTAATGAAAATACAAGTAGTGAAACCTGTTCAATTTGGGGGCGTTACAGATTTGGTATCAGAGTCAGGTTGAGATTTTCTTGATGGGATATGGAGTATAGAGAGTGGAGTTAGGAGACCGAGAAAATTGATAATTGGGGGATTATTATGATATCATTGGAGATTTGTGAAAATAGTAATGTCTACTTTTCTCTCGCATATTCTACTCCTATATTCTTCTTTGTCAGATGGATCCATACAATATGTATATAGTTTGATCTCAAGCATCAGATTCGAGGGTGATTTTAAACAACAAGTTAAAGGTGTTCCAATGTATTTAAGTATGTGTGGCCATATGAGCCACCCATTTAAATGGTATGTCGACCTTTAGCTGGAATTGTTTATTTTTAGGATGTAAACTCTTGTACTCTGGGTGTGTGGCTCGTAGAGTTGTAATCTCTGGTGTGTAACCATTGAGCTTGATTTGATATCCTTTTATACCTCTATTCAATACAAGGAATGTGATGTTAGGCTTTAAGCCTAAAAAATGGCCAGTTTACGGGCGAAACTCTGTCTGTTTCGCCCCAGAAATTTCAAAATCACTAACACTCATAGCCCTAGGGTTAGGCGTTATTACAGATGTGTCCTATGAAAGGCCCTTGACTCATTTTGAGGTTAAATGCATAAGGAAAACCAAGTATGGGCAGAATATACAAGTTCAATCAACTTGACAGTTTTGATCAATACATAAGGACCGACCTGGATGTAACTTTTGTCCATGATCAATATGATTTACGCAAGGGTTTTCCATCCCAATTTTAGGGTTAAGGAGATATCTTTCATATGAAACAAGTTTCAAGCGGATTGGAGGTCATTTGGTTATTCAAATAGACAAATCAAAGTCTGTAAACTGGGCAGAATCCTAATGCATAAGGTCTGAGTTTAGCTCACTTGTAGCTTATGCATTCCATCAGATAGGGATGTTTTGGTTAGTCTATGTCAAAATACAGAAAGTAAGCTTTCTAATGACCCATATTGCAGCATATTTGGAGGCCATTGGTCAATGAAATTTAACCTAAAAGTCTGATGGTACAGACTGTCCGAGTTAGTGGGTACCTATAACTTTGAGCTTATATTTCCTTATCATATGGGTGTCATTTCGTGGCAATTACTTGAATATGCTTCATTGATTTTAGATATTGTCTTCTGTGACCTAAGAATTTCATCTAAATGAGCTATATAAGGGTTCTTGATGTAGTATCCCCTGAATTATAGGATTTTCGAGAGGCTTATTCTATGATACATAAGTTTAAAACCATTAACTACCGATGATTTTACACAAGAGAAATCAAGGACACATTAGAGAGACATTTTGCTTCAATCCATTGCAATTCAAGACTTGCTTAAATTGCCCAAACTCTTGTAAGCAGTCCATTAACTCCACCTCCATTTGTGAAGTAGACACTACTCTAGAAAATATTTCACTACACCTTCTAGTAACATACCATCTACTATTGTCCTTATTGGATTATCAACTGTTGGACATTCCTCACTGTGAACAGGGGCTTTGTCTTTTTGTCTTCATAGCATCTCCCCATCCAGTTGCATTATCATTCACTGTCATGTTACATCTTCTTCAGTTCTCGTCACGTTTTCCTAATTTTAAGAGTCCAATTGCTGCTAGTAGCTGGATTATGATTGGGTTGCACCCATGTCAATAGATGATCATTTTGTAGCACACCTAAACAGAAGGTAGATCTTAACCAGACTTTGTATAGGGGTTGATTGTTGTCTAACTTGTGGAACCCATTGCTAAGGAAAACGCAATGTGCCTACCTTTTTGGCTTTTGGCTAATTCAATCTAAGTTCCCTGTGGAAGACCACTTGCATAAAGTTTAAGTGTGACAATCAAAATTTTTTTTCCATGCATTTGGATTACGTCTGTGAGAAATTTTGATGGGTTACTGCCCCTTGGAAAAATGCCTTCAGCTGATTCAGACTAAAGAACTCTAGAGTGGAAAGTATGACCCAGTGGAACCTGAAAAATAAATTCTAGGAATGGAGAAAATTTTCTCTGTAATGGAGGTTCCAGGGGAGAAAAAGGTGAACATTGGAACATTTTATCTAACGGGTGAAACCGATATTTGGTGGAACACTGTTAAGAATAGACCCTTAGGGCCTAACTTCAAGTGGAGCAAAATTGCAGAAGAACTAACTACACCGCCCCGGATTGCCGAGTGGGAACTAACAAATGTATGTGGTGTGGTAGCCAGAGCAACTCATTGTTGCCTGTTCTTGAAGACTGAAGGCCATAGACTAGGGCTCCCACCTCCAAGGCCCACAACTGTAGGAAGGTCGTAGGTGTTGAGCAAGAATGATACTGCCACCTCTGGTACAGTAGTTACTGGAACTCTCCTTTAATTTTGAAACCATTTTGTGTATTGATTGATTTAATTACCACTCATTCATTTATATTCACACGATCTGTGATACAAGTGAACCTTGAGAATGAGGAGGCAGAAACTAATTATGGAATCACGTTATCCAACGACTCTAGAGTTGAGTGTTCTACCTCTCATAAATTTGTTTCAATTACAATTGGTGGGATAGTTTCCCCTAGAGTTCTGATTCAATTTGACTCATAAGACTTTGATATCATTTTGGAAATGAGCTGGTTGTGTGCTTATGGGGTCAAAATAGGTTGTGGTGGCCTAAAGTTATTTCAAGAGATGAACAAGGGAAAGAAATATGTTTCGTGGTCACAGAAAAGGGGGGGAAAAAACCTTGTCCTTTAAATTCTGTTATGGAAACAAGTGAGCTCTTATATCAAGGATATATTGTGTATTGGTGTTATGCTATTAACATTCATCCTAACGAAGAAAAAGCAGAAGATATCCTTATAGTTTGCGAATTTATAAATGTTTTCCTGAAGAATTACCGGGACTGCTCCGCAAAGAGAAATTGATTATGAGATTGAATTAATCCCTTATGCTCAACCTATCTCCAACGCCCCACATCGTATAGCTCCAACAGAGCTTAGAAAACTGAAGATTCAGTTAGATGAGCTCTTACAGAAAGTATTTATCAGACCATCCAAATGTTCCTCAATGGGATGCCCAAATCTATTTGTAAAGAAAAAGAATGGAACCTTGAGGTTATACACTGATTTCAAGGAGCGGAACAAGATCACCATCAAAAACAAATACCCATCGCCCCAAGTAGATGACTGATCAATCGCCGGGAACATGAGTCTTATCTAAGATTGATTTGGGGTCAGGGTACCATCAACTTAGGATTATACCTGAAGACATTACCAAAACCACACTACTGGCCATGTTTAGGTCATGATAAATTCACTGTGATGTCTTTTAGCCTAATCAATGGCCCCGCAGCCTTTACAGATCTTATAAATAGAGTTTCAGACCATATCTAGACAAGTTGTGGTGGTGTTCAAAAAAGATATCTTGAAATACTCCAAGGATAAAGATGAGCATGTTGTTCATTTAAGGACAGTCTTATAGACCTTGAAGGAACATCAATTACATAGCAAACACAAGAAGTACGAGTATTGTTGGAAGCAATGGTATTTTTGGAACATATGGTTTCAAAGAAAGAGCTTAAGGTTGATTTACAAAAGGTGAAAGCAGTTACAAAGTGCTTAAGATCCACCAATGCACTGAGATTAGAAACCGTTTGAGTTTAGTAGGGAATTATTGAGTTCAGAAAGGATTTGATAAATATTATCTTCCCTGACCAATTTGTTGAAGAAAGCTATAAAGTTATCAAGAAGATTAAACTGGTGGCTTATACCTCCCAACAACTCAAGCCTTATGAGAAGGATTACCTAACCATGATATAGAGTTAGTAGCTATAGTTTTTGTAGTGAAAATTTGGAGACATTACTTATATAGAGTACCATACAAAATCAATATTGATCATCAAAGCTTAAAGTACATCTTCTCTCAAAAGAAGCTCAGTCGACATGAAACATCAGTTGTGGCAGATCCAATGTCAACTAAGAAAAAAAAATATTATGGCAGATGCCCTGAATAGGGAGGCACAACATATCTTGAACACTGTAGTAACTACTTAACTGAATCTCTTGAGAGAACTTGAGGACTTGGACATTCAATTAGTGTTGCACAGGAAGGCGAGTGCTCAAATGCCCGCACTTACCTTACAGTCCTCCCTAATAGAGGAAATTAGAGTGAATCAGGATGATGATCCTGAACTCCAAAGAATAAAGTAAAACCCTGAGAAAGGGGTTCAATTTCAATGAACTTTGTCATGGGATTTCCTCAGATATGGTGTATGATCGAGATCAAAGATTTCAAGCCTGTTATAGCAAGCACTTCAAAGAGCATTTAGAACTAGATTGAACTTTTGCAGTTCTTATCATCTTGAAACAGATGGACAAGCATCTAAAAACATCAATGGATCAACTCTTCTAAGTTGGAGCCTGTAGTACTTCACAACCTGCAACCAAAATTTGTATTTGAAGAAAGTATGGAACTCCCAGCAGTAAACGTTGTGATAGCACTAGCAGAGAATCCTTCATTAAACATTAGGGCAAAATGACGGCAGACATTAACAATAAATCATCATATGGGTCATGAAGATCTTCTCCAACATTTAATAAGGTGACACATGTCAAGAGATTCCTGAAAATATCCTATTGAAAGCGACAGAAACGCTATGCTGATAAAAGAAGGAGATTCCTCGACTTTCATGTATATAACAAGGTTTTTCAGAAAGTTTCATCAATTAAGGGTGTAAGAAAGTTTCATCATATCAGTTCATTGAAAGGTCGAATTCCATAACTTATCTACCAGATCTGCCTATATAACTCAAACACGTGCATAATGTGTTCTTTACCTCGCAATTCAGCCGATACATTTTAGATCATGACCATGCTGTCATAATCAAATCCATTACAATCATTGAGGGTCTTGTGTTTCAACAGCATCCAATTCAGATATTGGATCACAGGATTAAGCTGTTAAGTATCAAGTAGATATCTATAACCAAATTACTTTGGGCAAAATCATACCTCCTCAAAAACCACTTGAGAAGCTGAGGAGGAAGTGAAGGCCAAGTATCCATACTTATTTGAGATAACCATGCATGTGTTGACAAATTTCATAAGTTTCGAGGACGAAACTCTTTAAGGGGGGAAGGCTGTAATAGTCCGACCTTAAATCATGTTTATTTATTTAATTAAGTTGTGTTATTAACGTTTTTGCATTTAATCATCCCATTTCATCATCCCGATTGGGAGAATTCAATTTTGGGCCCCACTTTGCAATTCGAGTTTCATTTACCGAAAAAAATTTCGGAAAAATTGATAGTAGGCCCCGATAACTATGATTTAAGTGATTAAATTTATTTTCATAACATTATTAAAAAAAATTAATTTCGAGCTACAAAAAAAAAAATTCACTCGCATAAAGTATATTTTTCGGGCCTAAGCTCATTTAGGCCCAATTTCGGCCTAACAAGCTACTACTCTATTTTGCTTGGCTAAGTAATATTGTGTGTGTGTTGAATTTCCATTGGTTTAAGGTCATTTTGCTAGAGATAATCTCAGCCAAGTAAAGCAATCAAGGCAAAATAAATATCAACCAAGCAAGCAAATGTAACACACACAAGCTTTGTTGCTTCTTCCTCTCTTTCTCTTCATTTCTGCTGGCCCCTTCCTGCCGTCCCCTTTGCTGCCTGTTGCTGCCCCTTTTCTGCTGGAAAACATCACCAGAAACACCACCATTTAGCCACCCCAACACCCCTCCAGCCACCAGCCACTTCCCCCACCTTTCAAGCTTCACTCACACCTCTCTTTTTTCAAGCATCAAGTGAGTAATACCTCACCCTATCTTGTTGTTTTTATTTGTGATTTGGATTTTAATTCTTGGTTTTGATTTTTAATCATGTTGTTTTGATGCAATCAAGAGTTATTTTGATGTTTTATTGGTTGGATCATCTTGAACGAAAGAAAAGATGGAGGTTGTTCATGTTCATGCAAGTTTAGGGTGTAATGACGGATTTTGATTGTTTTAAATGAGATTTTATGATCTTTGGCATTGGTAATGAATATCAAGATGTTTATACTGATTTATATAAGTTAAAGAGTGATTTTAGTGGGTGGTTATGTGAAGAAAAGATTATAAATATGTGGTTATTGAGCTGTCAACAGACCTGAAACAAGGGTCACTTTGGGAATTAACTAGTACTGTTTTGTAGTGATAGCCCGATGAGTTAGTTTTTAATAGGCTCTAGAATTACTCAATTTTGAGTTGTGTGGACAAAGTTATGACCAATTTACTGAAGACTATGCAGAATGTATTGAAACTGGGAGCATATTTGAATAGGAGACTTTACGAAAAAACTGGCATTGATTGGGGCATTAAAAAATTGTGATTTTTGGTTTGTGGATAGATCAATGAGTTATCTTTCAAATGCCTTTTGAATCGCCTTAATCCGAGTTCTGTGGAAAAAGTTATCGTCATTTTGCTACGACTGTGCAGATTGAACTGAAATTGTGCACGTTTGTGTTCTACCATAATTTTAGGAACCTTACTGTGGGAAGCATACTTGGTGTCCTGCATAAAAGTCTTAGTGGACATTATGAGCTCTTCACATTGGGATTTTATATCTCAATTGGAGGTCAGGAGTGAAAGATATGGATTTTCTAATGTAGACCATCAAACGGTAATATGAGTGAATACATAAATCGTGACATTTGGAAATATTTTCAGAAGTTTCTATATAATTATGGGTATTGCAAGGAAATTACAAAGTGTAGTGAGTTCAACAAGTGTGATTATGTATAGAAGCTTACTTGGATTTGAAAACCGAGTTAAGTGAGCATGAAAATGAAATTTGAGAATTGGGCACAGTAATGACTCAAATTAGTATCTATCGGATCAACAGAGGTTATTTGAGCCTTTATGAACCTCATGACACCCCTTATGGCATTAAACCTTCTATGATTCATTTCAGAATCATTACACATTCTATCATCCATTTTAGAAGCATTATACTTTTCATTATCCATTTCAGAAATATCATAAACTCATATTTCATTTATATCAATTGAAATCTTTTCGTTATCAGCTCAATCATTCTAATGTGATCTATTTGGTTTCAATTTGTTGTATTTCAAGTTCGATAACTCTAACTGATTTCTTTTCCAGATCATCTTGGTTTAACTTACCTTATATTGAATTATTGGAATTGTAGAAGCCTTTTTAATTAATCAACTTCTATTAAAGTTATAAATTATGTCAGTGAACATGGTTTACTAATTACATTAATCTATAATTATATTTCTTAAACAGAAATGGGGCTTAGTCTATCATTTCCATTGTGCACAAGTATTATCAAGTGAAATATCATTTTAAAGACTTCAGGTACGTTCATTGCCTGCATCTTTAGAAATCAGAGTGTATTTATCAAAGTTATCATATTTCGGTAAGTACATCAATGAATTAGTTTACACAGTGATTTATCATTTAATTAGTGACCCCACCAGTTATCATCTATAGGGCATTCGCCCTTCAGTTACCCGCGTGGCTTCAGGCCAGGTCCCCCTTTCGGCTTGGTGGGTGCACACCTATTCATTGATCGTAACAGTATCAAGGGGTTCACTATCAGATAATAACTAGCAATGCAGTTTTACATTCATCTCATTCACTGTTTTAACTTAAAATGAATTGCAAAGCGGATCCAACCAGTATTTCAATGATCATTTAACAATACAGGAATGTATTTACTGAGTTTCGGCTCACAGGTCGAAATGTTTTTCATGTTTTGTTTTAGGTGAATGCTCAGAGAATCATCTTCATGCTAGTAAACCAGCGGAAGAGATTAAGTTGAGCAAGGGAATCTGGATGGATTAACACTGATACCGTGTATGTATATTTTTAGAGCTGTATATTGAAATTTTCAGTGAATGGAGATGCAGATTACATGGTGAATTGTTTTTACTATAGTGTAAAAACCTTATGTTGGTTAACCGTTGATTATATATGGATTGATCAGGTATATATGTGTATTATTGAAGCTATGCTTAACTGTGTTATTGATAGCACTCATGTTTCAAGTCTTGTCCTTTTGGACGGTGGTAATGCCCCTTTCATTGGGTTATCTAGATTATAATTAAGGGATTTATTAAGAAAAATACAAGCAGTGAAACATGTTTAACTTGGGGGCGTTACAAAACAAGTGCATTAGAAGAGTTGAGTGAGATATTAAGGAAGTGAGGTAGAAAAGATGTGAAACAAGAAGGAAAATCCAAAAAAAGAGATGACCTGCTTCTGCTTGGACAGGGGTGCGAGAAGAGAGAGAAGGACCATGGTGGCAGCGTTTAGATTTGATGATTGATGCTATTAACCATGAATATGGAAGCGTTTATTTTGTAGAGGGACAAGCATATTCAAGTGGAATTAGAGAAGAATATAGAAGCGGAATTTATTTTGTAGAGGGACAAACCTATTTAAGAGGAAGAAAACCTAGGAATTATAAAGTAGGGAATACAAACTAGATTTGCCAACTAATGGACATCTCCATTTATCACGCCCTCTTTTCTATTTTTATTATTTTAAAGCCTTCTTAGAAAAATGGATTGTGATGGATGGGCTTTTTCTTGGGCCATGTGTTATCATTAGCTCTGGTTACTTTTTACTTTTTGCAACATTTCTTTTATGCAATGAAATATGAAATAATAATATGCTTTTATATACTAATATATTTGTTAAAATAAATACGAGTTCTTGCTAAAAACTACCATTAAACTTTTCAAAATATTCAATATGCCACTTGAATTTTTTTAAGTCAAAAATATTATTGAAGTTGCTTAAAAAGATAAAAGAATACACCTAACTTTTCAAAATAACTTAAAAATTCCCCTATCATAATGGCATGTTTGAACATTTTGTAAAGCTTAATATTATTTTTAACTAAAAAAAGTTGAGTGGCATTCATGAATATTTTGAATAGTTTAGTTGTATTTTTTTGCAAGAACTTTGGAAATACATAGAAAAATATAGTCGGAGGTATACTAGGTCGTGTTGTTCACTACAATTTAACTATAAATTGGGTCAACCAATCAAATGATTGGCCCATTCCCCTGATTTGATCAATCATTGGAATGGTTTTCTTCATATTGGCTAGAGAGGGAGGTGTAGTTCATGGTCATTATAAAGAATGGCATGGTTGCATAGTTATTGTTGCTCTAATGCTTTATCATTTAGTTAGGGCAAGAACCTTGCTAAGAGACTAAGAATTAGTTATAACTCAAAGTGAGGGAACCTTGAATGAAGTTCAAGGTATATATTGCATTAGAGGTAGAGGATGTCGAATCTTGCCCATATCATAAGTGAACAAGATAGCTAAACAAATCAAAAAAGTTATGCATTGAGATTATTAATTGTGGTTTAGCAGTAATATAACTTTTACATAGGGTATTTCACATGCAAATGTTTGTTGAATAAAAATGGAATTATGGTCCATTTTCCCTATATGTACCCTTTATTATTTCATAAGTGTATGCTTCTTTTATTTTCAAAGATTGAGAACTAACATGAGTATTGCATATTGAAATATTTGCAACTTACGTTATTCTTATGTCATATTTGGGAAAAAGACTTACATCTTGATTTGGTTTGAAAGCATGAGTTAAATATGGACTTACAAAAAGAGGTCATGCCAAAAATGAGCTTTACACTCAATGTTGAATACTTTCAAAATGGGAGAAACATACTCTGACCCTGAAGAGGCATCCTGACCAAAACAAACAAAAGATCAATATCAAGGTTAAGAAAGAAGTAAGGTTGCTTTTCTAATTGGTGTTCAACAATCAAGACAGTAAATGTCCATCACATAAAGCCAAGTTTGACTTAAGAAATTAGTTAGAGAAATTCAAGCATTGTCTCCACATATTAGTATTATACACAACATTAGAAAGAAGAACAGAGACTCTAAATAAGAATGCCATGTTTTAGAGATGTCAAGAAAAGACTTAATGGTAAAATCCCAAGGATTTTCCAAACTTTAAGGAATATATAGATTGAATACCAAGTAGCTACGAAAAAGGGCAACAAATACAACAAGAACTTCACTCAGATTTGTATATATTCACTTGTACTATTGAGTTGTAATTCAATCTCATCTTTGTAAACTTTTATAACCCTTGTAAGGCAAAGAGTTGAGATCAATATGTCTATAAGCAAATGAGTGTTGCTCCCCCATAAGTGTACCTTGATTGATTGTTAGGATTTGAGAGAGAGAACAATGAGTTATTGCATCCTTGAGAGTGTACTTTATGGAGGCTTCTTATAAGTGTACCTTGAACAAGTTACCAAAGTTCTAGTGAAAGAGCTCCAAGTTGTTGTACCCTTATAACTACAATTTAGAGAGATTTGTTCATAAGTGAACCCTGAGTAGGTTATCAATGTTTAGGAGTGAACTTTATGGTGTTGTATCTTATTTGAGTTAATGTGATTACTAAAATCCTAACCAGAAGCCTTAAGCAAAAACTAACCTTGTTGGATACGGTGAACTTTCTGAACAAACACTTTACACTACCTTCTTTACATTTTGCCTAGCTTATCATATTTTAGTAGTTATCTCTTTTTCTCTATCTTGTACTTATAGTTTACTAAGTCTAATTTCATCTTGCTTGATTGTTAAACTTAATATTTTGTTGTTTAGAGTTAGGGTCTCTAACTTGGTCTTGACATTGCTATCAGATTTATTGTTGGAGCTAATTTCTTAAATTGATCTTATTTTATATTGTCACTTTATTCACCTCCCTATCCCCTTCTACTCTAAGGTGACTTGATCTTGACTTTGGGACCAACAAGTGGGGTGTTGCACTTTATTGAAAGCTAAATTGAGGTGTAAAAGGGTTAAGGTTAAAGATTGAAAAGAGCATTACTCCATTGTCGATTCACCAGGCTACTTTGGGGTTCCTTCACTCTTCCTTCTGAATATGCCCAAATTTACCAATTGTTGTAAGAATCTTATTGCTAGTGGGACACTGGCTTTTTAAAGGACACTTACTTTTTGAAAATGATTTGTAGGTACCTTAACTTTTCTTGAAAACAACTTTACAGGCAACCTTTTCACTTGAAATAACATGATCGCTCTTTCATACGAACAAAATCAAGTTAAAAACAATAAGTAATATAAAAAATATAACAAATGTTGTAAACTAAATAAGATAATTAATGATTAAAATTCACATAGAATATAAGTTAGAGTACCTTGAACAAATTCCTCTTAATTAGTTGTTACATTCTTATAGAATATTACCTAATTATTGTATATATACATTTTTTTCAAACTTTATATAATTTACTAAATTATTTTATAATTCATTGCAATGTTTGTGAACTTTTGCTCCTTTTTGTGCATTTTTAAATAATTTATAATTTTTTCAACTTTTGAAAATATAGAATTTTATATGAAAAATATAAATTATCTTCTGTAAGATTTACATTTGTTATAAAACTATATAATAATTTTATATTTTTTGTGATATTTAATTACATAATATATTATTTACATACCTCTTAAGACTTTACATGGTTTCTATTGTATAAAAGGGCAATTACGCATTTCAAGAGAAAAAAGGACTAGACTGTTTCAAGGAAAAATTCAGGTACGTGCAAATTATTTTCGGCTCGTGTCCGTTAACTAGTTACATCAAAATTGAAGAAGGTGGTCTAGAACATTATGTAGTTACTTTATGCTGATAATATTAGGGCAATTTGGCCTCAAGTGATTTTTAGCTAACAGTATTGTTGACACTTTAGTTCCCTCTTCTGCACCCCCAAAAAAAAAAAAATCATATCAATTTTCAATGATACTAGCTTTTAGTCCACGCATTGCACGAATGGTACTTCAATTTTCAATTTTAAGAGCTATTACAATTCTTAATCTTTAGATTATAATATCCTTATTTCTATGGAGTTGACAAAAACACTATTTACATTCCTTTATCCAAAATTAAGACACCCTTTAATGACAAATACTCATCAAACATTTGAATACTTTAGACCAAAAAAAATCAAATATTTGAATATTTTTTCATTTATGCAAATTCTAAAGAGTAATCATACGCTTTGTTTAGAAGATAAAGCATCATGCTAATATATGTTTGATTTTAACTAAAAATTCTCATAGGATTTAACAGTATCATTTTCTTGATTAAGTTGCAGCTTATAATTGAATTTAAAAGCCTTAGAGTATTCATAGTTAGGCCTAAAAATGGGTCATACGCTTCAAGTACGGGTCGGGTTAATTTTGGGTCGGGTCATGTTTCGGGTAAAGCGACACTTCGGGTCAGTTTGGCTTGGGTTGGGTGAACTTCGGTTCGGGTTGACTTCGGATCAACTAAGTTTTGGCCTAATAAGCTTGCCATGCAAAAATAAGCAAATTCATCACAAATTTCAGATCAAGGTATGGTTCAATTCGGGTCAATTCGGGCTTCGGATCCACTTTCGGGTGAGCCTTTTTCATATGTCAGGTCAGGTATAGGTTCGGGACATTTGGTTCGGGTTTCGCATCTTGGGTCAGCTTTGACAGGTCTGTTACATTTGTTGTCGTTTAGTTGAATTAAGTTCATTACAGCTCATAATTAAGCTGGTTTTGATTTTAAGCTAACTCTTTAAGCGTCTCTATACTGTTGCATATTTCAAGCTCATGCAAAGATTGATAAAGCCCTATAAACACAACAAAGTAAACAATTCCATCCACTTGGTCAATTCTTAAGAAAATGATTGATTAAGTGTATGTATGGTACTACTAACAAGTAGTACTTTAATATTAACATTGTATTAAAATAGGCTTAACTAATGGTTAATTTGAAATATTATCACAATAATTTAGACATCATATATGATATGGTCTGAGTATTCAGGGAAAAATAGTAGCATAGTTGACATACTCCACAGAATATGATGTAGCAATTTTCGATTTGTATAATTTACAAATTGATTTTAGTGAATTTTGATACGGTTGTTTACAAACCCACATAGCAAAATCCAAGTAAAACAAAAGAGATACAATCTAAAGTAGGCATTTAAAACATTTAGGGCAAAAGTTTAAGAAGCATGCAAGCTGTAGCAAAATTTGGACCAATTTGACTCCAAATTGCAGAAACAATGTCCCCAAACGAAAATCATATGAAAAATATTAACATAATACAATTATAAACATAATAATACTAATGATACCATATTAAAAAAAAGTGATGACACTTACAATGTTTTTTTTCATAAATTAAATTCAATGGGAAAATAACATAATGGCAGAATATTATAATATAGATATAACTAGTGCTATATTCCTGCGATGTAGGGGTGTTGCTTTACCTTTTTAGTGTTGCGTGATTATAATTTATCTATTTATTGACTTTTTTTTCCCTCTCTTATCAATTTATATACATATGTCAATAATTCTTTAATTAATAAAAATGAAGTGAATAATATTAAAAAATAAAAATAAAAATAAAAAAGAACCATGAGAATAATGAAATAAGGGGAATCTGAGTAAGAAAATTGCCACAAAAGAGAGTAATTCAACATTTCAAATTTATATGTGTAACATCTCTACCCTATAATACAACAACGAGTTTAGTATTTCATTATCTCGCTTATTTAAAATTTTCTTCTATAAATATTAGATTACTCAAAAAATTATATGCTTGTGTAGATGTATAATATGTTATTCATAGAATTTTAAAAAAATTTCCACATTATATATACCATGGAAATTTTTTTAAAATTCGATGATTAACATATTATACATCTCTACAAGTTTAACTTATTATACATCAGTTTTTAATGCTATATTCAAAACAAATAGGTTTTATCGATAATTAAAATTTTTTAAAAGTAGAAACTTTTGGTATGAAAATCTAAAAGGGTGAGAATAATAAAAATGAAAAAAAAAATGATGAGAGATTACAATTCAAATTGTTTGAAAAATATAGCACGAGAATTTAAAAGGGTGAGCCCAGTAAAATGAACAGAATGAGAGGTTACCAAGTAATGAAGAGAGAATACATATTAATATTTGATATTTAAAATTTTAATTTGCAATAATATTTGATTATGTATTGTGGATCCTCTTCAGATGGAGTAAAAAGGGTCATCAACCAATCTCTTACTCAATGCTCAAGATATAAAGTTATGAACGTATATACTGTCAACCAAATATCTCTCTAAAAAATTGTATTTTACTAATATTATAATATGTAAATATATGTTTTGGAATCCATAAGATATAAATATTGCATAGCTTGTTCTTTTAAATAGTCATTGCAAACAGTACTTTTTTGCATAAGTTTCAAAATCTAAAAGCCAAACAATCAATATTTGTTTCAAAATCATAGAGTAATGACCAAGACATTAAGACAACAACTGTAAATCACACGTTTTAGAAATTATTATGATTAAACCAATTTTAAAAGCTCCAGCAGAACTAAAAGCTCTGAATAAAATGTTAAAGAAAGTATTAAAACGTAAAAATATAAAAACATTTTAAATTTCAAATCATAAATAATAAGTATAAATATTTAATTAAAAAAATTAGCCAATAACACTTTGCTAGCTCAACATAAAATTCCACTTGAAAATATCATGCATTGATCTCACTCTTGTTTTATCCACATGATAAAATTACACCAAAAAGAAAAATCTTGTCTTACTTCTTAATTTCAAGTTTCAACAGTTTCCAATAGATAGAAAAATGGAAGAAAGTTGGGTATAAATGTGTTTTTTTAAAAATAAGAAAATCAATATTTTTGTACATATAAATGTATACAATCATGAGCACTTTAAATGTGAAAAAAACCACTAATAAATTTTATTAGTAAACAAAAGACAAATTAAACCAATAACAACTCGTCATCTCACCTTTTATTGCCACCTAAGCCATCCACATATTAACTCCATATGCTATTACTCAATTTTATATATAGTTATATAGATTATATAGATAACATGATAATAATAGCAAGCATACAAAGGTGATAGGTTAGTTTCTTCCAAGAAATTAACAAAACAAGACAATGAAAAAAAAGAATGACAAACTTGTTTACATTACAAAGTTGTTTACTTCCAACCAAAAATTACCTGAATGTCAATAGTGAAAAGATTATAATCACAAGCAATAATTGCTGAGAAATATGCAATTGCCTCACAATTTCTGATGTAAAAAATGTAGGAGGGCTTTTAACATCAATGGTGAAGCCTAAAATCAACACAAAAAAGTCAACTAAAAAAAACGCTAGAAACATTGTTATTAGCCATAGACCATAGACCATACGTTATGATATCGTATGGTCTATGGTCTATTGCTAATAGTAACGTTTCTAGCATTATTTTAATTGAGTTTTTGACGCTATTGTGAAAAATCACAGTATTCATTTTTTCTTTAAATGGATACATGAGCTTATATTTTAAGTTCTCGGTGTTTTCTCTTTCAAATAATCAAATTCATTGTTTAAAAAATCCACACCAATTAGTTTGTAAAATTACATATCCATTATGAGTACCTTTAGAGAAAAAATATCATTAATTTAATCAACGCTCTATTGAATAAATTGCTTGCATAATAAGCCTCCTATCTTGGCATCTCTATTGTCACATAAGCATCCTACTTATCAAACATACATTGATTATGACTTTATATGTATATATATGTATATGTGTGTGTATGTATCTATGTATGTGTGTGCGTGTATATATAACCGAATAAGTTGTTGTAGGATTGACAATTGTCAAATTTTCATTGATTCTTATTTATACAATCAATTAATTTGATAGTGAAAAGACTATTAATTCTATTGAATTTTACTGCAATGCATCAAACTTCTGTATGAACCTATGATGAATTTCAATGTAAAATGAAAACATACTTATGTAAAAATGAAACTAATATTTATTTAATTCTTTCATTTTTTTGCTGATTATTGGATATGGTTCACATATTTAATTAATGGAACCAACGTCCCCCTTTTTTCTCAAGTCATCATATTCCATTTTTTTTTCTTGACATTTTCTCAATTTTTTTCTTTTAAGATAATCAAATGATTCCAACTTGGCCATAGTTTTCTGCTTAATTTTTTTGTGAATTGTAAAAATGTATGTTAAACTCATTCTCATACGAACTTAAGTTAGCATCTAAACGTCAATAAATTCATGGCAGTTTGATAGGCGTTAGATTGTAATTGGTTTTTCTTTATTTTTCAAAATTTAAGTTGGCAATAATGGAAATTGTAATTTCTATTGAATTTCAATCTATGAATCAATTGTGTTTATTAGATTGTCATAGTTAAATTTATCAAGATGTCATATTGATTATTGTGAAAGATTAAAAGTTTGCTAAATTTGAATTGTTATTAATCAATGACCTATTTAAGTTATGGATTATTATAAACTAAATTTATTTCACTCTTATTATTAAATAAATATTCAGACAAAACTGCGCGCGGGCGCACACACACACATATATATATGCACACACAAATCCACACATACATATATCTGTGTATGTGTGTGTGTGTGTATGTATATGTGCCACACATACATACATATATATGTGTATATGATATGATAACTAACAAGTACGTGTGGTCAAAACCAGTTAATCACAACTTCGGTTAAAAAAAAAATTTGTGAACTGAAAACGAAACCAAAATTTTTGGTTAAGTGGTTTCTAGTGAACCAAATGTTTCGATTTGGCACAATTATGAACAGTAACTAAATCAAAAAATATCTAATCAACTGATCTTCCGATTCGGTTGTCCAGATTTTCAGTTTCAGTACCGGTTAACTATTAATCTAAATTGTTAAATTCAGTTTTTACTTTTTGTTTATTTAATTTAACGATCTAGACTTTAAATATTAATGTTCACTATATTGTATGTTTAGTCTTATCTTTTTATCATTATAAAATCTACATTTGATCAATATATAATTTACCTTTTTTTAATAAAATTTATGTTTTGGTCTATGTTAAAATTTGGTTAATCGTGTAGTTAATCGAATTTCAAATGGCTGAGCCGAAATTGAAACCTCATAAATTTTTCTGTTTGATTAACTAAACCTACTTTTTTAAAAATCAAACTAGTTAACTGGTTTTCTGGTTGGGTTTTTTAGTTTTGGATTTTTTTTTTCTCACCCTACTAACTAGTCGACTCATATGTATTGTTTTATAGTCCTTCATCCCATTCAACACATAATGCTGGATCTTTTCAAAATATGGATCAGTAAATGGGTGAAGTTGGTAAAGATTGGTAGAAAGTGGTATGTAAGAGTTAGAAAGAGTTGTTTTTTTGTTTTTTGGGGGAATGATTGGTAGAAATAGGTTTATCTGGAAAAGATTAGAAGACTAGTTGGTAGAAGTTGATAAGAGTTGAAAGAAATTAGTAGAAGTTGAAAAAAGTTTTAGAGTTCGAAATGATTGATTTTTTTTTTTTTAAAGAGTTGTTAGAAGATGGTACAATTGGTAAGAGTTGGTAGAAGTTAGCAGAAATTGGTAGAAATGGATTTATCAACGAAAAGAAGAGGCTCATATTGTGAACTGCATGGTTAACCAAGATGATCATGATGGTTATAATGATGAGCTTATGTTAGCATTATGTGAGGGAAAACCTCAAGATCATGGTAGACACCAGTGCAATCTATGGCCATAGTGATCGTGATGATCATTTTCTACCTTCAAACTGCAATGCCAATTATGTATCGATAACTATTTGTAAAACTATTATAACAAATTGGTTTAAAATAATTTCAAGTGAAGAATAAATATGTAAAATAATTTAAACTTCATCATATGTACGAAACTTTTTGTTGAACCTCGGGCATAATACATCCATAAGGGTGCAAGCATAATCTACATAATAAGTTGACGACAGAGCCATCTAAAAAATTCTAGTGCTTCGACTGGCCCGTCTAATATAATAGAGGACCAGTCTAAGAGAAAAGACACACACAAGGAACACAAAGGGTTCTCTAAATAGAGTTTTCTGCACAAAATCATCGGGCTTTTAGGCTGTGGGATTATGTAGGTTTTCCACTTAGTGAGTTCCTTGATCGACCACTAATTTATAGCCAAGGTTCAATTGTCTTCTGCTATATGATTAAGGTAAATCTGTTTACACTTAATTCAATACATTAATTCCTTCATTGGCATCATAGGCAATAGACTTGTTTCTTGGTTAGATTGCTTGAAATTCGTGGCAAAAAAATTAGGTTTATATTCCTATTCATTGTGATTACACCTGAGAATTTATGTTGCTATTTCATTTGCAACTTCATGATGAATTTTTCTAAAAGTTTGGAATTATATAGGGCTTGATGAGAGCCTTAATTTGATATATTAAACGATGTGTTTGGGTTAGTGTTTTGCGAGCAATTGCAGCTTAAAATTCTAAGGTTTTTTGCATTTCAAACCCTAAATTCGATTTCTCAACAAATGATTTTATTTGATTAACTTGCAAATTGAAATATGGACTATCTTGTCCATTAGATTTTGACCCAAACCCCTTAATTTGTTAGTCGATTTGAGCAAAATTTTTGACTGAATTTTGGCAAAGACTTTACGGAAAAGTAGGGCTTCTTTTGGTGTTTTTGGGGTGCAAATTTTTATAGTAAGATTCAATGTTGTTAGAAATTGCTTTATGCTTTGTCTTGAACATATAATTTCGAATCAAAGCCCTTATTAATTGACGCAATTTGATCTATATATTATTAAAATTTGCAATGAATTATCCCACGACATTATAGGGTGAGGGTTCATGATTTTGGACCTTATCTTGATCAATTGTAGTTATTTTTTCAAATTGACTCACAATTTTTATTGCATTAAGATTCTAAGTGAAAGCCCTCAATTCGTGCTGAGAATTGACCGAAAACTGACCTGAAAATTGTGAAAAGGCATCGACAATGTTAGGGTTATAGTTCACGATTATGAGCTTGATTTCAGGTTGCGTGACCAACGTCTAGGGGTTCAGGAAGAGCCCTTCCCCCATGCCACATGTGGTGCACATGATATGCTCTCCCTTTATTTTATTTTCATTTTTTTTAAAAAAAATATATTAAGAGGTTAAAGGGGTCTGACTCCTACTGCAAAGAGCTTGACTGTCAGACCTAGGTGGACCAAAATTAGTTAGCTAGATAGTTGACTTCTCATTTTTTAGGGGTTTAAGTTTCAATCTCTTTAATGTTATATTTAAGCATATTGATTAGTGAATTTCTTATGAAACATAAATGTGGATGGTTCAATGAAATTCATGAGATTTGGTTACATATTGAGAAATATGTTTGATATAAACTAATATTCTCAAAATTACATGTAAAAGTTGTGTACTTCTTCTAAAAACGCTAGGGGAGGCCATTAAAATATCTTGAAAAATATGTTTTGAGAATATTTCAACATCTAGAAGTTATGGTGGCTTGAATGGATCAATAACGTTAATTAAGTTTAACATTTATTTCCGTATGATGATTAGGAACATCATGCGAACTTTTGACTCTAGGGTTTATGTTTGCTCATATTACTTTATTAATCACTATGAAGTTCCATTTATGTGCATGCAACAATAAATGTTAGACATATGCGTACTTTTATGCTAATTGTAGAACTTTTGTATTTTACAAGCATCATGTCGATTGCCTCTAAGAGTATTATTATAGAGCTTAATAAAGGTGAAAAGCTCAATTGTGACAATTATGAAATCTGAGACATGAAAGTGCAATATATACTAGAAGAACAAGAGATTCTTGGGACTCTAAATACTATCATGAATGAGCCTGAAGCAGGTAAGGCAACCTAGCATAGGCAAGACCGTGAAGCCTACAAAGCATGAGAACATGAGAACTCTCTATCTTGCCTCGCGTTACAAAGCAGTTTAGATAACGATCTCATAAGGGAGTTCAAGGTCCATGCTAATGCCAAAAACATATGGGAAGCTGTCAAAGCACAGTTTGGAACTATTTTAGTTACCAAACTTAGGTCACTCACAATTAAGTTAGACACCTCTAAGAAGCACCCATATGTTCCTATGAAGAAGCATCCAACGCAAATGTCCAACAAAATTAGTGATTGATAGATGTGCGCTATATGTTGATCGATGAACATTAAGTTTAGGTTGTGATCCATTCCCTGCCTCATAGTTGGGATCATATGAAGATGACCCTCACTCATGATGAGTATATAACAACTTTTAAGGATGTGTGGCGACATCTCAAGTTAGAGGAAGAGCGGCAAGAGGCTACTAAAATGATGGGTGTTGGACGTGTCATCCTCTAAATTAGGAAAAGATTCTAAGTGTAAGAACTGAGGGAACTGGAAAGGCAAAGCTAGGCCATATAAGAAACATAAGCGTGACCAACAAGGTGATCAAAAGTGATGGAGGTCCATCCCCTAGCATGACCCATGGCCCACAAGGAAGCCCAAAGAGTCCAAGTTCCACGTCCAAAGTGCAAGAAATCAGCCTAGGAACACAAGAGAACTTTTTTGTCAAAACTGGAATTTCAGGCGTGCACAAACCCGGTTTTGTGCACCTGATTTCCTAACCTTCCCAAGGCTGAAACGGGGTTGCAGGAAGCCTAAGTTTAAGTTCAAGATGTGCTCTTTCCATCAAGACCTCTTGCAAGTCATTTGGAGTTCATTTGATACCTCAAAACCTCAAGCAAAGTCAAGTGCTGCTTCCTGGCGCTGAACTGGACATGGCTGAAACAAGGAGCTGTTTGGTGGCCCATTTCTCCTCCATTTGATCTGAAACTTTTATGGTTTGAAAGTACTTTAAAAATATTATCAAATGGCCATAAAAAACCTCAGCCAAATTACACACATGAGGAGCTATTAACCACCAAAACAAGGCACAAAACACCCTTTTAACCGGATAATGGGCAGCCGGGTACAAGGAGAGAAGAGTGAGGTGATTGTTGCTCTAATCTATGCTTAGCCACTTGCAAGAGCCATCATGAAGAGTACTTAGCAGCAAAGAAGCTTCCATTGGCCCCAAAGTTGACACATCATCCTCAAGATTAGCAATGAAGAGGTGTCAAGTGGAGGATGCATCTATCCTTTTATGCTTTGATTTGATCTTTGTATTTTTGCCTAGTTTAGCTTGTAGTGCAACCTAAGGCCTATGTTTTTACTTGAAAGCTTTGTATTAAACCCCCCCAAGGCCCTTTGGCCGGCCACTCAAGCATTTGTATGAAATGAAGTTGAGCTTTGCTCCTTTGAACTCTCAAACTCTCTTCTAGCTTATCTCTTCCTTTGGCCGGGTTGAGTGGTGATCTAGCAAGAGTCTTAACTCCTTCTTGGTGGTGTTTCTGTATCCAAGGGGTGGTTAAGGGCCCTAACATCTTTCCTTGGTGGTGTTTCTATATCCAAGGTTGGTGTTAGTTCCGGTTGCTTATCCAAGTCTAAGGTGAGTTTGTGGTTTCAAAGTTGCCTTGAACTTCTAGCACTTTTCTTACAATTTTCCCATCCTCTTGGCTTTCCCTTGAGGATACATCATATTTGGTATCAGAGCTAAGGCTTCCCTAGGCCTAAGCTTGCTGCCCAACACCCTTCCAAACACCCCAAACACATTCCCCCTCAAAAACACCAAACCGTGCTCCACGGTTTTTCACCATCCAGAAAATCGGCACGGTCAGCCCGTGCCAAAGAGCACGACCGTGCCACCCTCACATTCCAACCACACTTCCTTTTTCATCCACACCCAGTACTTCAGCACGGTCACCCCGTGCCATGTCGCACGACCGTGCCACCCCTTTTCCAGCAACATCTCAACTTCACTCCCGTCCAGAACCAGAGCACGGCCGCCCCGTGCCTCACAGCACGCCCGTGCCACATTCAGGCCGTGAAGTTCCTGCTTGTTTCAACACAAGCACTACTAGCATGACCATGGAGGAAAAGTTTGAGGCTCTCATGAGGAATTATGAGGCCTTGAAGCTACAGAATGAAGAGATCAAAGGTCAGAACGAGTATTTGAGGCGACAACTTGGAGACTCCTTGAAGCAAAAACGAAAGGAGATTAGAAGTTCCCGATCTTCTAACTCCTCCGACTCCGAGCCGGAAGCAAGAGAAGCCCCACACTTGAGCTCGTCAAGTGAAGAGGAGGCTTATAGAAGATCAAGAAGAGGAAGGCGGACAACCTCTCACCAAGGAGACATTCGAGTGGAGATTCCAGAATTTGAAGGGAAGCTAGACCCCGATGAGTTCTTGGAATGGATGCAAACCGTTGAGAGAATCTTTGACTACAAAGAGATTTCCGAGGGAAATAAGGTAAAACTTGTGGCCCTTAAACTTCGTAAATATGCTTCTCTTTGGTGGTCCAACCTTTGTGCTAAGAGAGTTAGGCAAGGGAAGGGAAAGATTCGAACATGGGAAAAGATGAAAACCAAACTCAAAGCCCGTTTCTTACCCCCATCTTACCTACAAGACAATTCCCAACTTCACAATCTCACCCAGGGGAACTTGAGTGTTGAGGAGTACACTAGGGAATTTGAGAAGTTGTTAATCAAGTGTGACTTGAGAGAGCCCGAAGAGCAAACCATAGTGAGATATTTGGGTGGGTTAGATCCTAGGTATGCCCATGTGGTGGAATTGCAACAATACACCACTTTTGATGAGGTGTGTGTCTTAGCCCACAAAGTTGAGCAACAAAGGAAATCCAAGCTCTACAAAAGAGAACCTCCCAAACCCTTTCCCAAGAGCCAACCTTTCAACAAGGGGAGCTCTTATCCACCTCCCAAACCCACGGTTACTACACCCTCACCTCCACAAAAGAACCAAGTCCCACAAAAGACTCCACCTTCCCAAAACCGTCCCAACCCTAAGCCAAATGACCAAAGGAGATGTTTCAAGTGTCAAGGTCTTGGGCACATTGCTTCGGAGTGTCCAAATAGGAGAGTTATCACCTTGGCCGAGTGGGATGAGAGAAGAGAAGAAGAGGGAGAAGAGGAGGAAGAAAGAGAAGGTGTGCATTACATGGAGGAACGAGAAGAAGTGATTGAGGAAGCGGATGAAGGAGAGTTACTTGTATTGAGGAGAGCTTTGAGTACCAAAAGCGGAGAGCATGAAGAACAAAGGGAGAACATTTTCCATACACGTTGCACCATTCAAAGCAAAGTGTGTTCCCTCATCATTGATGGTGGGAGTTGTGCAAATGTGGCTTCCGTGACTATGGTGGAGAAGCTTGGCCTTCAAGCTTCGGCTCATCCTCACCCCTACAACATCCAATGGCTAAATCAAGGTAAGGGGTTGCAAGTTAATTCAAGATGCCTGATTTCATTTTCAATTGGGAAGCACTATCATGATGAATTGTGGTGTGATATCATCCCCATGGATGCATGTCACCTTTTGTTGGGGAGACCTTGGTTGTTTGATCGGAAGGTCATACATGATGGCTATCTAAACACCTACACCTTCCACAAAGATGGGAAAAAGATCACCCTTGCCCCATTAAGCCCTTCCCAACTCCACAAAAGTAAGCCCCAACCAAGCCATGATCATTCGGACATGCTTCTAGCCGTAAGTGAGCCTCTCCTTAAGGCTTCTCACCATGAATTCAAGGCCTTCAAGGAGTGGATCCTAGCCACCCTTGAAGAATCTGAAACCTCCACTCCATCACACCCCCTAGCCCTTTCCCTCCTTGAACACTTTAGCCATGTCTTTCCCGAGGAAATACCTCCCGGCTTACCACCACAAAGAACCATCCAACACCACATAGACCTCATACCCGGTTCCATTCTCCCAAACAAACCGGCTTATCGGACAAACCCCAAAGAAACCATGGAAATCCAAAGGCAAGTTGATGAGCTTATGGATAAGGGGTTGATTAGAGAGAGCTTGAGCCCTTGTGCGGTTCCGGCCCTCCTTGTGCCAAAGAAAGATGGGAGCATGCGTATGTGCGTTGATAGTCGAGCAATCAACAAGATAACCATCAAGTATAGATATCCAATTCCCCGCCTTGAGGATATGCTTGATGAATTATATGGTTCTAGTGTGTTCTCTAAGGTGGATTTGAGAAGTGGTTACTACCAAATCCGCATTAGAGGGAGATGAATGGAAAACGGCCTTCAAAACCAAAGGAGGCTTGTATGAGTGGCTAGTCATGCCATTCGGATTGTCAAATGCTCCAAGTACCTTCATGCGGCTCATGAACCAAGTGTTCCGGCCCTTCATTGGCAAATTCGTTGTGGTGTATTTTGATGACATCCTCATCTATAGCAAGAATGAAGAAGAGCACCTTCAACATCTCACACAAGTCATGAAGGTTCTAGAGAAGGAAAAGCTCTATGGTAACCTCAAGAAGTGTGCATTTTTCACTCATGAGGTAACCTTCCTTGGTTACATTGTCACAAGTGAAGGCATCAAAGTTGATGAGAGTAAAGTGGAAGCAATTCGGTCTTGGCCAACCCCCAAGAGTATTCATGATGTGCGAAGTTTCCATGGGCTTGCCTCATTCTATAGGCGGTTCATTAGAAACTTTAGTACCATTATGGCCCCTATGACCGAGGTTATCAAAGGTGCATCGTTCAAGTGGACTCCCAAGGCTCAAGAAGCCTTTGAAACCATCAAGTCCAAACTCACCCAAGCACCGGTTCTTGCCTTGCCATGCTTTGATAAAGTGTTTGAGGTAGAGTGTGATGCATCGGGAGTTGGCATTGGAGGAGTTCTCACTCAAGAAGGGCGGCCCTTAGCCTTCTTTAGTGAGAAGCTTTGTGACTCAAGGAGGAAGTACTCCACTTATGATAAGGAGTTCTATGTAATAGTGAGGTGCCTTGAGCATTGGAATCATTACTTGGTGGCTAGTGAGTTCATCTTGCACTCCGATCATGAAGCCTTGAAATACATTCAAGGGCAACATAAACTTAACTCACGGCATGCCAAGTGGGTGGAGTTCCTCCAATCTTTCAACTTCACCATCAAGCATAAGTCCGGAAAGCTCAACCAAGGAGCCGATGCCTTGTCAAGGAGGCACTTATTGCTATTCCAACTTGATGCTTGCATTCTTGGTTTTGAGCATTTGAAGTCCCTCTATGAGAATGATGAAGATTTGGGAGAGCTCTACAAGGAGTGCCTTCGACATCCCAAAGGTGACTTCCTTGTCCAAGATGGATTTTTATTCAAGGGATCAAGATTGTGCGTGCCTAAGTGTGGCACAAGAGAGTTACTCATACGTGAGGTCCATGGAGGATCTCTTGCCGGTCACTTTGGAGAAAACAAGACCCTTATGATGTTAAGGGAACATTATTATTGGCCGAGTATGAGCAAAGATGTCCAAGATGTGTTGAAGAGATGTGCAACCTACCAAGTTGCCAAAAGTCACCTCCTACCCCACGGTCTTTACACACCCCTACCCACTCCCAACCATCCTTGGGAAGATGTAAGCATGGACTTTGTCCTTGGCCTTCCAAGGACACAAAGGGGTAAAGATTCAATCTTTGTTGTTGTTGATCGTTTTTCTAAGATGGCCCATTTCATACCTTGTGCCAAGACCAACGATGCCACCCACATTGCCGATCTATACTTCAAGGAAGTAATGAGGTTGCATGGCATCCCTAGATCCATTGTTTCGGATAGGGATACCAAGTTCCTTAGCCATTTTTGGGTGACACTTTGGAAGAAGATGGGAACCAAGCTCAAGTATAGCACTTCATGCCATCCTCAAACGGATGGGCAAACCGAAGTCACCAACCGGACTTTGGGAAGCCTTCTAAGAGTGCTAGTAAAGTTCAACCTCAAAGCTTGGGACTTAGCCTTGCCTCATGCCGAGTTCGCTTTCAATAAAACACCTAGCAAGGCCACGGGTATGTCCCCATTCAAGGTAGTTTACGGGTTGGACCCTTTGAGTCCCCTTGATCTTGTTCCTAGGGAGATGAATGAGAAGCCTCACATGGACGCTAGCAAGCGAGTTGAAGAGATCCAAAAGCTCCATGAGACCGTGAGGGCAAAGATAGAGAAGGCCAATGCATCCTACAAGGACCGTGCCAACAAGCATAGGAAGAAGATGGTGTTTCACCCCGGTGATTTGGTATGGGTTCACTTGAGAAAGGAAAGGTTTCCCTCTAAAAGGAAGAGCAAGTTGATGCCAAGAGCCGACGGTCCCTTTGAAGTGCTAGAACGCATCAACGACAATGCCTACAAGATCAATTTGCCCGGTGAATATGGCGTGTCGGCCACCTTCAATGTGGCCGACCTTAGCCCTTATGAGGAGGATGACAACCTTATCAATTTGAGGGCAAATTCTCTTCAACAAGGGGAGGATGATGGAGGTCCATCCCCTAGCATGACCCATGGCCCACAAGGAAGCCCAAAGAGTCCAAGTTCCACGTCCAAAGTGCAAGAAATCAGCCTAGGAACACAAGAGAACTTTTTTGTCAAAACTGGAATTTCAGGCGTGCACAAACCCGGTTTTGTGCACCTGATTTCCTAACCTTCCCAAGGCTGAAACGGGGTTGCAGGAAGCCTAAGTTTAAGTTCAAGATGTGCTCTTTCCATCAAGACCTCTTGCAAGTCATTTGGAGTTCATTTGATACCTCAAAACCTCAAGCAAAGTCAAGTGCTGCTTCCTGGCGCTGAACTGGACATGGCTGAAACAAGGAGCTGTTTGGTGGCCCATTTCTCCTCTATTTGATCTGAAACTTTTATGGTTTGAAAGTACTTTAAAAATATTATCAAATGGCCATTAAAAAACCTCAGCCAAATTACACACATGAGGAGCTATTAACCACCAAAACAAGGCACAAAACACCCTTTTAACCGGATAATGGGCAGCCGGGTACAAGGAGAGAAGAGTGAGGTGATTGTTGCTCTAATCTATGCTTAGCCACTTGCAAGAGCCATCATGAAGAGTACTTAGCAGCAAAGAAGCTTCCATTGGCCCCAAAGTCGACACATCATCCTCAAGATTAGCAATGAAGAGGTGTCAAGTGGAGGATGCATCTATCCTTTTATGCTTTGATTTGATCTTTGTATTTTTGCCTAGTTTAGCTTGTAGTGCAACCTAAGGCCTATGTTTTTACTTGAAAGCTTTGTATTAAACCCCCCCAAGGCCCTTTGGCCGGCCACTCAAGCATTTGTATGAAATGAAGTTGAGCTTTGCTCCTTTGAACTCTCAAACTCTCTTCTAGCTTATCTCTTCCTTTGGCCGGGTTGAGTGGTGATCTAGCAAGAGTCTTAACTCCTTCTTGGTGGTGTTTCTGTATCCAAGGGGTGGTTAAGGGCCCTAACATCTTTCCTTGGTGGTGTTTCTGTATCCAAGGTTGGTGTTAGTTCTGGTTGCTTATCCAAGTCTAAGGTGAGTTTGTGGTTTCAAAGTTGCCTAGAACTTCTAGCACTTTTCTTACAATTTTCCCATCCTCTTGGCTTTCCCTTGAGGATACATCAAAAAGAGTGGGAAAAGGAAGAATCTAACAAATTTAAAGTGCTTCAACCATAACCAAATGGGCTACTAAGCTCATGATTGCACTGAGCCTAAGAAGGCGCTTTACTATGCTCATGCGAATGACTTTAATGTTGCTAGTTCTATCCTTCTTTCTAAATCTAATCCTATGTGGATTGTAGACTTAGAACCACAGACCACATAACAACGCATCATGAATAATTTTTAGACTTCGGACGGGTCCTATGTGATAAGTGCTTAATGTATATATTATTTTGGGGTCATTTTCCTCCATTTTTGGGGAAAATTATATGCTTTATGTTACAGTTTATACTCTTTTTCCTGCTTTATGCTTGGGTACGGTTGTTTGATGTGTTTTGCAGGACTTTAGGCCATTTCGAGCCAACATTTGACCTCATTGGATATATCTTGACACCCCACTAGTGCCCTGAGTTGTTATGCCCATGGAATGAAGAAGAGAAAAATTTTGATTCCAGCTAGCACCATAATCTGCCCATGGTGGATGCCACGGTCCGTGGTGGAGGCGTAACTGCTAGCCTGTTCATTTTCCCTCATCGTGCGGCTAAGGTTAATTGTGTTTTTCTATAAATAGGGCCATTTCACAACAACAAAATCATGATCTCATCACCCCATCATTTCAATTCCTATCTTCAATTTCATTAGTTAGACTAGGATTTAGATTAGAGGGAGAGAGAGTGAGTTGAAGGGAAGATTTACAAGGATTCCATTCCAGGTTTGCACGACGGTTCAAGCGCAATTTTGGCTGTGCATCTCTTTTCTCTTCCCTTCTCTTCTCTTCTCTAAATTTAGATTTATGTTTTGTAATTTTGATTGTCTTTTTTGTCTTAATTTTGGATTTATGCAAATGCTTATAAATTTCTTGATCTTGTGTTGATATTATTTGGTGCTTTTGAATTTGTTGGATGGTTTTATCGAATGCTAGAAGTTTATTGTCTTATGACGAATTTGACCACTTTTTTGCATGTTGTGGGTGTTGGGTGAAGAAATGAAAGATGAAATCTAATACCGGAATCCTAGGATTTGACCTGCTTATATGGAGTCTTGAGAGACCACAACGATTGAGAAACCATTGATTTGATAATCGCATGCATAATAAACCTAAATGAATCGAGAGCCCTTGAGAAATGGTAATTTGTTAGATTTAGCTATTTTGCTCTACCTTGAAAGAGGGTTGTGATACTTTGATTATCATTTTAAAACAACCAATTGAGAAAGAAGCGCTTGACTAATACATGAGTTGGGAGATTGCTAGTTTTATATAATTCCTTGACTATTTATTCATTAGATTAGATAATAGAATAGTTAAATTTCATTCTCAAATTTGGATTCACTTAGCCTAACATGAGGGAATATAACCTAGTATATCATCCTAGTTTCTATGGGATTGACCTTGATTTGCTACAACGTCACCGTGCGCTTGCGGGCCTATCAAGTTTTTGGCGCCGTTGCCAGGAATTAATGTCAAATATTGGGTTTTTCCTGAGAGGTTTGACTAAGCATTTTATTTTTGTTTTAAAAAATTTTTGAAAAAAAAACAATGGCAATTTTCCATTTTTCCCAATTCGAGCAAGAATTATTTTGGAGGTATTTTAAGCGTTTAAATGCCTTTCTTGCTCAATGTGGTTATTGTGTGGATAAATGGGAAATTTTAGATATTGTTAATGAGGGCGTGAATATTGAAACCCGAGTTCTTTTAGAATCTTGGGGCTTTCTTGCTAAAAATATCAATGAGGCATGGTATTTGCTTGAGTGGATTGCTTGGGATTCATTTGAATTTGAGAAGGTTAGTCGTGTTTCTAAATATTCATTTCCTGATCCTTGTGCACTCCATGCTAGATCATATAATGGCACTTTTTGGTGTGATTTGTGTAATTCTTCTGACCATCCTACTAATTCGTGTTTGTGTTATGCATGCTATGATCAATCTAACGTTGTATCACCCTGGGACAATAGTGAAGTTGTCTTGACCTTACATGATTCATCCTTTCGTTTAGCTCAGTGCATGGGGCTCGAGGTGGGTGAGCCTTTTGGGGTTGTTTCTAGGTCTAGTGTCGCTGATGCATGTTTTGACTCAGAAGATACTTTTGACAAGGTGTATGATGTAGTTGAGACTCCCTTAGAGGGTTTACGTGATGTGTTGGTGTATGAATCGTCTCCTAGCATTGGTTTTGATGATAATGTTCTCCCTAATCATCTTGATCATTTTCATGTTTCACCTATTTTTTCATTACCCCCCTCTTTCCCCCAAGCATTACATTGATACGCCCATTGATAATCCTGAGATTTGTGATTCTAATGTTGACTTGGGTTTTGAGAATAAAGTGTTTGATGTGCTTAGTGGGAATGCTAATAATTTTGTGTCCCTAGGTTCCTTTAGAGGGTGTGATCCCTCCATTGACCCTTATTGTGTATGCCTAGGAGACTTACCTAAGAAAATCACATAGAGTACATTCTTTAATCCTTCCTATGATTTTTCTAAGGAAGGCCATTGATAAGGTTAAGAGGATACGTAATGTCTTTGGAATGAATTTGGTGATTACCTCTTATCTTTTATTTTCTAAATTATGGTCCTAAGAGTTTGATAAGCTCCTACGTGCTTTAACAGCGTCTGCTTTCATGAGCCAACTCTTAACATTGTGATGGAGTAGCTGATACTTTATGTGCCCCGGTTATTATGAGACCGCACAGCTTAGGTGCACTCTGCACCTAACCTGGAGAGATTGTTTTCTTTTGTTCCCCTTATCTAAGTTTTCTTACTTTGAATAATAATGCTTTATTTAATCATAGGGGAAGGGTAGTTTTTCTGCTTTCTATTTCAATTATTAGTTTGTATACATGTTAGAGCATATAGTTTTAGGTTTCTTTTTGTTTGCATGTTGCAATTAGTTGATTTTTAGGTTTGGATATCGGATTGCATGAAGGGATGGTGTGGATTGGTTTGAGATACCCTCCAATGATATTTTTGCTAGGCATAATAGCTTTCATGAGCTTGAATATCTTTTAATGTGTAATTCATTTTGGTGCTAAAATTTGTGAAGGTTTGTAAATATGTCTTGTTTTGACCCTTGTCTTGATTGAGAACTATGTTAACCCCTAGAGTCCTTAGCACTAATGATTGCACATGGAGTAATTTTATAAGCCAATTGAGACTTTGGTGGATGTTCCGTGAGACTTTGAGCCTTGTTTGGACTAATTATTATATTTTGTCTCATGTTTCTTTCATGTGTGTGATTCTTCCATGTTGCATCTCTAAAACTTGCCCAGACTCTTGTTCAAAACCACATTTGTATGTGCATAGTTGATGATATGATAGAGGCATTTTTTTCTTTGGTCAATTTAGCCATATAGCCAAATAGCCTATCCTTGTATTACATGTTTTTTCCCTTTACTAGCCCCTTTGAGCTTATATCTTTGTTTGTTGTGATCCATTCATCTTAGCCCTTGGCCAAACACATGTTCCTAACCTTTAAGCCAAGTCTATAGTGCATCTCTTCATCTATGTAGTGGGTGGTTTTGGGGATAATTGAGTTTTAAGGTGGCTTTGGTATGTTGGATTGTTGAGGGATTGATGATATTAAGCATTTGCTTTGCTTCCCTCTTGTTCGGGTTGGGTACGTATATATACTCGGCAGTGAGTTGATAGTGTGTGATCCTATACCTTTCAATAATTGCAATTTTTATTTCATTGCACAAAAAAATTATGTTAAAGAAAAATTAAAAAAAGAGAGATGAAGTCGTTTTGTGAGAAAAAAAAGCAAAGCAAAAAAAAAAAAGAAAAAAAAAGCTTAAAAAAAGACAGAAAAGAAAACTCAGTTATTGGCATTGGATATGTACATAGCTTGTGTTCCTCCTTTGTCAACTCACTTTCTACATGATTCATTTGGGGTATGTTCATTGTAATTTGAGGTTTGGAGTATTAGTGAACTTCAAGGTTTCTTGGTGTTTTGTTGGTTGCTCCATAGTCACTTGACTAAGTAGGTCCACGTTGCCCAAATTCATTTGTCCCCTCCTTTCCCTTAACCATTCTAGCCCACATTACAACCCAAATAAAGTGCTCTTGATTGTCCTGTGCACATTGTATTTAGTGGTAGAGAATTTAAGAGTCTTGGTAAGCATATAGTAGATTGCATCTTTGGAATGAGTCTTAAGTTTTAAACACATGTGTGCGAGTGATTCACATTTCCCAAAAGTGAGGTTCTACCAGTCCATTTGGCTCTATTCAATCCCATGTGCTTGCATAATGTATTTTGTGATTCTTTGGGGGTGATCGAGTTTTATATCGAGCTTGTGCCACCGTACGTTTTCAAAAACCTTCTCTTTCTCCTAATTATGAAATGTTTACTGCATTATTTGGGGTTGCCGTTGATTGGCATTCTTACTTATGATATATTATAACTTGCCTACTTTAAGGAGGTTGTTATGTTTTTGAGTCATATATGCGTCTCCCCTTTTTGGTTTTATTTAGTGTTTGCTTGAGGACAAGCCACAGTTTAAGCATAGGGGAGTTTGATAAGTACTTAATGTAGATATTATTTTAGCATCATTTTCCTTCATTTTTAGGGAAAATTATGTGCTTTATGTTATCGTTTATACTCTTTTTCCCATTTTATACTTTGGTATGGTTGTTTGATATATTTTGCAGGATTTTAGGCCATTTTGACCCAGTATTTGACCTTCATTAGATATATTTGACTCCCTACTTGTGCCCCTGAGTTGCGATGCCCGCGGAGGGAAGAAAAGCAGAAAAATTTTGATTCCAGCCAGCACCACAGTCTGCCCATAAAATGCACATGCAAAACACGCCACCGAGAAGGAGCCAAAAAGGACCCCGAATGGGGTAGGGGGCCCCATGGAGCGTGTTACATAACAACCTCATATGGTGGAGGCATAACCGCTAGCCTATTTGCTTTCCCTCATCACACGGCTAAGCTTAGTTGTGTTTTTCTATAAATAGGGCCATTTTCGCAGCAACAAAATCATCAACCCATCATTCCATTTCCTCTCTTCAATTTCATTAGTTAGACTAGGATTTAGATTAGAGGGAGAGAGAGTGAGTTGAAGTGAAGATTTGTAAGGATTCCATTCCGGGTTTGCACGATGGTTCAAGCATGATCTTGGCTGAGCATTTCTTTTCTCTTCTCTTCTCTTCTCTTCTCTAAATTTAGATTTATGTTTTGTAATTTTGATTGTCTTTCTTGTTTTGATTTTAGATTATGCAAATACTTGTTAATTTCTTGATCTTGTATTGATATCATTTGGTGCTTTTGAATTTGTTAGATTATTTTATCGAATTCTAGAAGTTTATTGTCTTGTGAGGAATTTGTTCACTTTCTTGCATGTTATGGGTGTTAGGTGAAGAACTGAAAGGTGAAATCTAATACCAGAATCCTAGGATTTGGCTTGATTGTGTGGAGTCTTGAGAGAGCACACCGATTGAGAAACCATCAATTTGATAATCACATGCATAATGAACCTAAACAAATCTAGAGCCCTTGAGAAATAGTAATTGGTTAGATTTAGGTATTTTGCTCCGCCTTGAAAGAGGGTTGTGATACTTTGATTATCGATTTTAAAACAACTAATTGAGGAAGAAGGCTTGATTGATACATGAGTTAGGAGATTGCTAGTTTTGTGTAATTCCTTTACTATTTATTCATTAGATTAGATAATGGAGTAGTTAAATTTCATTCTCAAATTCGGATTCACTTAGCCTATCTTAAGGGAATATAACCCAATAGATCATCCTAGTCTCTGTGGGATCGACCTTGATTTGCTACAATGCTACCGTGCACTTGCGGGCCTATCACTATGCTGGTCAATGCATATTTATATATATGTATATATATGGGAAACAACACCAAGATGGCTATTAGAGGAATTAGAACATGTAAGTTGGTTCTGCATAGCAACCGAGGCCTTATCCTGCATGATGTCTTGTTTGCTTCAGAGATTCGTCACAATATTATTTTTATGTTGGTTCTATCACGTTTGGTTTTATTTGCCATTTTCATAACACTAAAGCTAGGTTGTTTTTGGAAACAACATATGTTTGCTATGCTTTTGTTAGAGATTGTTTAACTGTTATGGATTAGGATGTTAGTTCCTTTAATCAGAATGTTAATTTTTCATTGTTTGCTTCTTCTTATAATAATGAGAATGATGTGAATGCTTAGTATGCTGGACTAGGCCACATTATTGTATGCAAAAGCTTGCAAAAGAAGGTCTGCTAGCAAACATTCGACAAGTTATCTTGCCTATTTATGAGAATTGGCTAGCAAGGAAGTCAACGAGGAAACCATTTGGGAAGGCCACTAGAGTAGAACTTCCATGGAATTTGATTTATTCGGACATTTATAGTCCAATGAATGTGAACAATAAGGCACAGAGCTTCTTTTTTCATCACTTTCAATGATGATTTCACTCATTTCAGTCATGTCTACTTGATCTTGCATAAATCTTAGACAATGAGTTGCTTTAAGAAGTATATGAACTTAGCAGAAAATCAAGTAGATAAAAAGGTCAAGGCCTCAACAATCCATCAACGAAAAAAATATATGTCAATTCTGTTCAATGAATTTTATGATGAAAAAGGAATAGTACATCAGTTGCCTATTCCAAATACTCCGCAACAAAATGGTGTTGCAGAGAAATGGAATATAACACTCCTCGAGATGGTAAGATCATTGATGGTGCAGGCTCAATTGCCTATCTCCTATAAGGGAAATGCTCTTTTAACTATGGCCTATGTTCTTAACTGTGTGCCTACAAAATCAATTGCAACCACTCCATGTAAGTTATAGACTGGTAGAAAGCTCGATCTAAGTGTTTTAAGACCTTGGAGTTGTACATCTTGTGTACACAACCTCTCTCAACGTATGGTATATTGGCCCTAAGAGGGAAGAAGTGTATCTTCATTAAATACTTAAAACCTCAAAAGGGTATGTGTATGGGGCTACAAGAAAGTGAGAGTGCAACTTAATTTAAATTGAGAGATGTCACTTATCGCTATATGAACTTGAGGACCCAGAATTATAAGGATCCCTTCATTCGCTATCAACATCCCCGTCCATTATCAGATGTAAATGAAAGTGATCCTAATCTTGTTTCAAGTGGGTGCAAGCCTATTGATCCTAGTTCAAGTGTGAGTGAAATCGACCCACATGGGAATGATTTCAGATTTAATGAATCTAAATTAAGATAAAGTAACTATACAAATATTGCTCATCATCCTTACGGTATTGAGGAGGGAGAACTCTTCACGACACTCCTATAAGATGAAAAAGAGGCTCTTTCTAACTCTTTAAACGATAGATGGACCAAGGTAATGGAAGTTGACATTACGTCAATGAAGGTTAATAAAGTGTAGGAACTAGTTGACCTCCTAGAGGGACGTAAAGCTATTGGGAACAAATGGGTTCTCAACCCCATATGCAAGGCTAATGGCATAGTTGATAGGCATAAGGCCCAAATCGTTACAAAGGGGTACATATAGCAAGAAGGAATCAATTATGAAGAGACATTTTCTCCTGTAGTATGGCTTGCCTCTATTCACTTAATGCCAGCTATGGCTGCCAGTTCAGACCTAGAACTTCACCAAATGGACGTGAAAAACGCCTTTCTCAATGGAGAATTAAAAGAAGAAATTTTTACGTCACAACCTGAAGGTTTCAACCAAAAAGGCCACGAACATTAGGTTTGTAGACATCTAAAATCTATTTATGGCCTAAAATAATGTTCAAAACAATGGTATATTCACTTTCATAATGTGGTCACATCTAGTGGTTCCACTATGACTGATGATGATGATTGCATCTATACTAAGCGGAACAAAGGCAATTTTGCAATTATGTAATTACATGTTGATCACATATTGATAGCTAGAAATGATACAGATCTTATTAACAAGGTAAAGTGATTGAGACTACCGCAAGCACACGGGTAGCAGTAGTATAGATAAAGGTATCGTTCCTCAGGGACTAATGTAACTTACTGAGTTTTGCCTGTCAAAATGTGCTAAGCAAAACTCTAATTCAATTGGTTTTGATTTAACTATTTCTAAGTCATTACTCTGAATCAATCAAAGAGAAAATATATCTAGGAATTCCCATAGTTATGAAAGAGTATTGGATCAAAACAACAATCATGTGCTTTTCTCTAATCGGTTAATCTCAAGAAATTGCAATCCATTTAGAAATTTGATCTATTCTTTTGAAATCAATCAAATTTTCTAAACTAAGCAAAAGTCATTCTTTCAAACTAATTTGCCTTAATTTAAGTTTAATCTATTCGATTACTCTCTAGTCCTCCTAACTTGCAAATCTCTCTTTCGAGATGACTCCACATTAGCTTTAATCAAGCAGTCCAACAACCAAATGTCACCTTTTAGTTTTTCATTCGTTTGTTTCAAGTGAGTAAGAAAACTTTGGCCAAAAATCTAGTCACAGCATGAATAACACTTGATAAAGGAAATCAAACCACTCATGAAAATAAGCACAATTCTACAAATTAAAACATGATCCAACTACACTTCCACAAACTACTAAATCCCTAGACAAGAGAAAACTACTCAGATATGATTAAGAAATAAACAAAACTAATCAACAATACAGCGAAATCTAAGGGAAAGGCTTGACTGAGATGGCCTTCAACCAAGGGCTTCAAACCTCCTTAAAATAGCAAACACATACACTCCAGATTTCCCACCAAAACTAAAAATCAAACTAACAACCTACAAAATTTGAGAAAGAAAGAAACTAGGCTAAAGCACTAATCTATGCTTTTGTATTGTTCAAGGGATTGTCTTCTACTGCTGCAGAACGAAGCTGTGTGCAGAGGAGCTCACTTGATCTCAGGCACACAGTTGAACGAAGACAAAGAGGCAGCAGTTACAGGTTCACGGTCCGTGGTAGGTACCATTATCCGATCGTGGTCTGGGCTGGAACCGGTTTTCTTCTCTTTTCTTGCTCCACAGGTGTAGCAACACATGGGTGTCCATGAGGGAGGTCAAAATACATCTATTTCTGGTTAAATGCTGGGTGAAAAGACTAAAAATCCTGCCAAATACATAAAATAACTATACCTAAGCATAAATCGAAAATTGGAGTATAAATAATAACATTAAGCACATAATTCTCCTACAAATTGACACAAATAGCCTTAAAATGATGTATACATTAAGCACTTATCAAACTCTTTCATACTTAAACTGTTACTTGTCCTCAAGATAATGTAAAAGCCAAAAATTTACACAACCCCCTTAGGGTACATATAGGTACATTCAAATGGCAAAGCTGATCCAAAGATAGCCCAAAAAGATGCAAAAATCATTAATAAACCGATTAGGGAATGAAATTCGTAAAAACGTTTTAATAGACCATAATGTTAAACTTAAGTCAATCTCCCAAACTCGTCAAATACAATCATGTCAATCATATGAAACAAGTAAGGCTAGCAAGGCCGGTAGAACCTCAATATAGGTATGTGGCTCTCATCACTCATGTGTTTATAACAATGAAGGTTCTCTCAATTCTCGTTCCTTAGGCTCAAATCTACCATAGGCTTGACATGAATCTTAAATTCGCCATCACTAAAATGCAAACACACCAGACAATCATGAGGACTTTCATACGGTTGTAATGGGGATATGGGTAAAGGTAAGAGGGGAACAAATATTTTGGAAATGAGAAGCTAGAAGCCATAAACTAAGAGTTAAACAATTCCAACGCATCATACTTCATCCTTCTTAAACCATATACATCTATCAACAAAGCACATCCCCAATTGAAAAGAGAAAGAGTCGAAAATCACAAGTATCTTACAATCGCACCAAGGCTAACACTTTCTTTCGATTTTTTTTTCCGATGTTTGTTTTTTTTTTTTTTTTCATCATGATCTTGTCTTTCTTTTTTTCTTTCTTTTTTTTTTTTGAAATAAGGATAGCGAAGGGGAAATCCATAATGAACTTTAAATTTCAACTCTTCTCCAAACTTTGTACAATAAAATAAGGGATTTGTCAAGATCTCACACGCTTGCACCAAATGGCCAAAATTCACTAAATGATAACAATCCACCTTACTAACGCCCTATTATACTTGATGCAAAAGAATCAAATACTCCTCTAGTCTTGGCTTAAGGATAAGATAAGTATTTGTCCATGGGCTATAATAGGAGGTTTAAATCAAGAAAAACAGATATAGGCTCAAAGGGGCTAGCAAGGGATACAATGCACAACAAAGGTGGCTATTTGGACGTGGGTTTCAACCAATCAAAAAAAAAAGAAAAATGCCTCAACCATATCACCTAAATGCATATGCGAAATGTGATGTTGAATGAAAATCAAAGCAAGTTCTAGGGAAATGATGTCAAGGAAGAGTCACACATGAAAGAAAATATGAGACTAAAAATGATGAATAGCCTCTAAAAGCTCGAAATCTCATGGGACGTCTACCCAGGTCAAAACTAGCTCATTAGTAAACATACGCCAAAATCATGTAAAGACTCATGGCGTAAATCAACTCGCATCCAACATGTGATCAAAACATGGAGATCATTTCGAAAACTCAGTCGCAAACATTTTATGCACAATTCGATCGAATTAGAGGATCAAACTAAATCATAGAAGTCTACCAAATCTAGAAATACCATCATTAGAGGATTTTTTCTTTTTTTTAAATTTTTTTTTGTGGTTTTTTTTCTTTTTGCATACTCCTAATAACAATGCAAACTAAAAATGCAAATAAACTAAAGAAAAGAAAGAAACTAAAATACAACCTAGAATGAAAAGAAAACCAAATGCACTACAAAACAAAACTAAAACTAAAAAACTCCAAAAACTACCACTAACTACATATACAAAGCACAATCACGCCAAACTGAAAACAGGCATCAGATGCCAAATAGAACAACTAACTAACTTCCCTATGCTTGAATAATACATTGCCCTCAATGTGGGCATAGAATAGAAAAAGGGAAGGGGAGTAGCACATAACAATCAGAAAGGAGGTGGTGGTGGAGGATGGTGTGGCTGACCATACGAGATATGCCAATCTGATAAGGTCTCTAGACATGCCCTATAGTCTTGGAAATATTGTGTCTGGGAAGCAAGAAACCCACGAAGTTCATCGTGGCACTCTTGGACAAAGTCCCGAAGAGTGGCGCTCTTCGAAGCAACAAATGCCGGAGGGAAACTTGCTTATCTTAAATAGATCTAAAGGTGTCTTGGATGTCAGAAGAGTTAGGAGGGGCTAGTTAAGAGGAAGAACTAGGCCCGCCTTAACTAGATTGAGGGGCTAGATAATGGGGTATGGGCCGAACAACCTCGTCATCACCAGGTACCCAATAAAGGTTAGCTCGGTGAAGAAGGGTGGTGCGATCGACATTGGGAAGCGGTAAAAGTCGGTCCTCAGGGTAAATCCAACACAAACGGCCGACCTCAACTTTACAAAAGTTCATAATCTCAAAAACAGCTTAATCAGGCCGCTTAGACCCGGAAACTTTGTCCTCAGGATTGGGCTCAACACACAAGAATCTAGTAATAGTAGTTACAATCCCACCTATGACTATCCTACCTTTAATGCTAACAACAGCACTAGGCAGTTGTCTAGCTTAAAATGAACCTGGGCCAAGCTAGACCCCATCAAGCATACAGGATAAAAAGTACAACACAGAAAGTCTCGGAGCATTCAGATTATCGCCCCGAGCAAATAAAGAACAAGCCAAGCTACATTGAGCGACTCGAATGCAAGGGTTCCTAATATACACGAACTAGTACTGTACCTAACACTCTCCGAAAGTTCACCCCGAAATGCATTCGGGTTGAATTTGCAGGGGACTTGGCAGTTCAATAAATCCGTGCTAGGTGGAAAACCGAAAATACTATTGAAGGTACCTAAGTTCAGTTCATGCAATTATCCTTGCAAATGAAATGATATATATTTGGCTTAATATTAAGGTCCTCTAGTGACCTCGACATAGAGTGTACTAAGAAATTCTGCAGTCAAGTCTTTGTATGTATGCTCTTTGAGTTCTAAAAAGTGTCCCATAGCACCTTTTGCAAACAACCATCTAATATCATCTAATATTCCCAACTGGGCTAACAAATCTTTATCATAATAACTTGTTACCACAACCATACATTCATTTAAATAATTGTACCTACAGGATGCATTAAACTAAGAGGGCGATGAATGTTACCTCTAGTACGTGCAGTTCGGGATGCCCCTCGAGGTTAAGGTGGTGCTTGACTTGACCTTCTTGGTACTCCTTTGTCTCTTGGTTGGTGCCATGGTTGCAAACTCTAACCAAAAACAAAACTAAAACCAAAATAAGAACTCAAACCTAGAAAATTGAAGAAATTAGGTAAAAATATGAAAAATAAGAGAGAGAAAAGGATGGGTATTGTGGATGAGTAAAGGTGAGATGAATTTGAAGAAGAAGAAGAAGAAGAAAAGAGATGATATTTGTGGAGAAAAAAGAAAGATTGAGTGAAAGGAAATGATTTGGTGTGAAAATGATTGAAAATGGTGAAGAAATGAAGAAGATTAAAGGTGTGAATATGGAGAGTTGAGAGAGAAAATGGAGGTAGAGAGACAGAGAAAGTCGAGTTTGAAGAAGAAGAAGTGAGGAAAAAACCTAGACCGCCGGTCGTAGCAGTCAACCACAGACTGTGGGCTTTACCAAAGTCTGACCGTGGTGTCTGCTAGTCCGCTATATTTTCATATTTTTTATTTTTTATTTTTTTTGGATAGCACCCCATGACCGTGGTTCTGGGGATATGGCCGTGGTGGCTAACATTTTATGCATATTTTTTTTTTGTTTTCTCTCTCTTTTTTTCTTTTCGATAAACTACAAAAATAGTAAAAATAAAAGCCAAGAAAAGAAAAAGGAAAAGAACTTGGGTTACTTCCCAAGAAGCGCTCCTTTAAGGCCAAGTGTTTGACTCTTCTTCTATGCTTGGTTCGGATCAAGAGGTGTATGGACATTGGCTTTGTCCCCGACCACAAAATCAAATTTCTTCAAGTGAAGGTACCATCTTAAAAGTTCTAGCTGCAGGTCCTTCATATTCATAACTTAGTGCCATAATGTATTACCTGCATACAAAACAAATCGCTCGTATAGCCTATCAGATGGGCTATCATCAACTTGTTCAACCCCTGAATCAAAATCTACATCAAAACCGTGCATAGGGGCCATAGAGAGAACAGTTTGTACAAACCTATAATAATCACTCATAGAAGACTTATTAAGAATAGGGGCCTCAACCTCAAGCTTGTTAGGTGGCATAGGAGTAGAAAACTTCACCTTAACATACCCTTGGTCGGGGTCCTCATAAGAAATCCAGTCAGAATCAAGAGGATCTTCACAATTCAAGACATCCACCATATCAATCTTCACAATTCAAGACATCCTATTGTGAGCTGTAAGCACATCAACCTTTGAGGCTAATTGCTTAATATACTCATCCTTTTTTTGTTATGCCATAAGCGTGCTTTCCATTATTGACTCTAAATTAGACTTTTGGGGTATCTGAGAAGGGAATGGGGACCTTTGAAAACCAGGGGGTTGTCTAGCATTCATAGGGGGCAAATTTGATGGGTTTGGATTAGACTTATAAGAAAAATATGGATGATTCTTCCAACCCGATTTATTGGTATTAAAGTCAGGGTCATTGGTCAGTCTTGGGTTGAAATTTTAAACATAATTAACTTCATTAAGGTCTTGGCAAAAAGGACTCCCAACTTGACAATTCAAAGTCACATTGCTCAGCAGAACCAGAAATTTCATAAGGGGGAGGGGCACTAGAATTCACAGCGTTAACATTTATTCGGTCCAGTCTTGAGTTATAGCATCTACTTTAGCAGAAAGTAAAGTAAGTGCATCAACTTCAAGCTGACCTCCAGCCCATTTAGGTTGACCTCGTTCAGTGGACCATTGAAAGTTGTTTAGTGTCATCTCCTTGATCAGATTATAGGCTTCATCCTCAATCTTGCTCATCAAGGTTCCTCCTATCGCCACATCAATAGTGGACCTTATAGATTAGTTGACACCATTATAAAAGGCTTGGATAATCATCCAATGCTGAAGATCACGATGGGGGCACAAATGCAGCAGATCTTTAAAACACTCTCAGGCTTCATAGAGCGTCTCATCATCTTTTTGTAGGAAGTTGGTGATGTGATTCGTTAGGCTTGCTGTTTTGCTTGGAGGGAAAAACTTAGCGAGGAATGCTCTTGTCAACTCATCCTAGGTGGTAATGGATCTAGATGGCAAGGAGTGTAACCAAGCCCTTGCCTTATCCCTCAATGAGAAAGGAAATAAGTGCAAGCGAATCGCATCACTAGGGACTCTGTTGAGCTTCAATGTGTCGCACACCTAAAAAGGCCGAAAGGTATAGATTCGGATCTTCCAAAGGAGCTCGGTCAGACGGGGATTTATTGACATCTACAACAGGGCGAGCAATGCTTGAGGTGATCGCTTGGACTCCAGGGGTAATGAAATCTCAAAGAGTCCTTCTTTGGTCGCCTTCTTTTCCTGCCATATTTGAATTCTTTCTTGCCTCGTGCCTTTGTTCTTCGATCATTTGCTTTTTTCTCGTTAAGCAAAAAGTCCTCTTAGTCTCAAGATCGGGTTCGTACGAGATTGGACTTCGCATAAACTAGGAAAAATTCCTACAAACACTTTCACCAACGCTACCAGCGCAGTTAAACAAGAAAAGAAAACAACCCAAAAAAAAAGGAACAATAAAATACTTAGTCACTTTCTTAAGACAACTCAATAGTTAACAGTTTAGTCCCGGCAACGGCGCCAAAAACTTGATTGAGACTACCGCAAGCACGCGGGTAGCACTAGTATAGATAAAAATATTGTTCCTCAGGGACTAATGTAACTTACTGAGTCTTGCCTGTCAGAATGTGCTAAGCAAAATTCTAATTCTATTGGTTTTGATTTAACTATTTCTAATTCACTGTTGTGAATCAATCAAAGAGAAAATATGTCTAGGAATTCTCGTAGTTATGAAATAGTATTGGATCAAAACAATAATCATGTGCTTTTCTCTAATCGGTTAATCTCGCGGAATTACAATCTATTCTGAAATTTGATCTATTCTTTCAAAATCAATCAAATTTACCTGAACTAAGCAAAAGTTGTTCTTTCAAACTAATTTGCCTTAATTCAAGTTTAATATATTTGGTTACTCTCTAGTCCTCCTAACATGCAAATCTCTCTTTCGAGACGACTCCATGTTAGGTTTAATCAAGCAGTCCAACAACTAAATGCCACCTTTCAGTTTTTCAATCGTTTGTTTCAAGTGAGCAAGAAAACTTTGGCTAAAAATCTAGTCACAACATGAACAACACTTGACAAACGAAATCAAACTAATCATGAAAACAAGTACAATTCTACAAATTAAAACATGATCCAGCCACACTTTCACAAATTACTAAATCCCTAGACAAGAGAAAACTACTCAAATGCGATTAAGAAATAAATAAAACTAACCAACAATCCGGTGAAATCTGAGATAAAGGCTTGACTGAGATGGCCTTCAACCAAGGGCATCAATCCACCTCAAAAAACCAAATACATACACTCAAGATTTCCCACCAAAACTAAAAATCAAACTAGAAACGTACAAAATTTGAGAAAGAAACTAGGCTAAAGCACTAATCTATGCATTTGCATTGTTCAAGGGATTGCCTTCTACTGCTGCAGAATGAAGCTATTTATAGAGGAGCTCACTGATTCTCAACCACACAGTTGAAGGAAGATGAAGAGGCAACAGTTACAGGTTCACCGTCCGTGGCAGGTACCACAGTCCAATCGTGGTCTGGGCTGGAACTGGTTTTCTACTCTTTTCTTGCTCCACGGGCGTAGCGACACATGGGTGTCTACAGGGGCAGTCAAAATACATCTATTTATGGTTAAATGCTGGGTAAACGCACTAAATATCTTACAAAATACATAAAACAACTATACCCTAGCATAAATTGAGAATAGGAGTATAAATAGTAACATTAAGCACATAATTCTCCTAAAAATTAACACAAAATAGCGTTAAAATGATGTATACATTAATCATTTATCAAACTCCCCCATACTTAAACTGTTGCTTGCCCTCAAGCAAATGCAAAAATCAAAAATTTACACAACCTCCTTCGGATACATATGGGTACATTCAAATGATAAAGTTGATCCAAAGGTAGCCCAAAAAGATCCAAAAATCATTAATAAATAGATTAGGGAATGAAATTTGCGAAAACCTTTTAATAGACCACAATGTTAAACTTAAATCAATCTCCCCAAATCGTCAAATATAATCATTTCAATTATATGAAACAAGTAAGGCTAGCAAGGCCGGTAGAACCTCACTATAGTTATGTGGCTCTCATCACTCATGTGTTTATAATAATGAAGGTTCTCTCAATTCTCGTTCCTTAGATTCAAATCTACCATAGGCTTGACATGATTCTTAAATTCGCCATCACTAAAATGCAAACACACTAGACAATCATGAGGACTTACATAGGGTTGTAACAGGGCTATGGGCAAAGATAAAAGGGGAACAAATATTTTAGAAAAAGGAGCTAGAAGCCATAGACTAAGAGCTAAACAATTCAAATGCATCATACTACATCCTTCGTAAACCATATCAATCTATCAATGAAGCACATCCCCAATTGAAAAGAGAAAGAGTCGAAAATCACAAATATCTTACAATCCCACCAAGACTTAAAACTTTCTTTCGTTTTTTTTCTAAGGACTTTTTTTTTTAATTTTTTGGCATCATGATCCTTTCTTTCTTTTTTTTTTCATTTTTTTGAAAAATAAGGATAACCAAGGGGAAATCCATAACAAACTTGAAATTTCAACTCTTCTCCGAACTTTGTACAATAACATAAGGGATTTATCAAGATCTCACACCCCTACACCAAACAGCTAAAATTTATTAAAAGATAACAATCCACCTTACTAACACCCTATTATACTTGATGCAAAAGAATGAAACACTCCTCTAGTCTTGGCATAAGGGTAAGACAAATATTTGGCCATGGGCTATAACAGGAGCTTTAAATCAAGAAAAGCGGATATAGGCCCAAAGGGGCTAGCAAGGGATACAATACACAACAAAGGTGACTATTTGGCCGTGGGTTTCAACAAATCAAAAAAAAGAAAAATGTCTCACTCATATTGCCTAAATGCATATACGAAATATGATCTTGAATGAGAATCAAAGCAAGTTCTAGAGGAATGATGTCAAGAAAGAGTCACACACGAAAGAAAATATGAGACTAAAAATGATGAATAGCCTCTAAAAGCTCGAAATCTCATGGGACATCTACCAACGTCAAAACTAGCCCACTAGTAAACATACGCCAAAATCATGTAAAGACTCATGAGGTAAATCAACTCACATCTAATATGTGGTCAAAACATGGAGATAATTTCGAAAACTCAGTCGCAAACATTTTATACAAAATTCGGGCGAATCAGAGGATCAAACTAAACCATAGAAGTCTACCAAATCTAGATAGATCATCATCGGAGGATTTTTTTTCTTTTTTTTTTTACATGCTCCTAATAACAATGCAGACTAAAAATGCAAATAAACTAAAAAAAAGAAAGAAACTAAAATACAACCTAGAATGAAAAGAAAACTAAATGCACTACTAAACAAAACTAAATCCAAAACACAACAAAAACTACCACTAACTACATATACAAAGCAGAATCACACCAAATCGAAAATAGGCATCAGACGCCAAATATAACAACTAACTAATTGCCCCATGCTTGAATCACACATTGCCGTCAATGTGGGTGCGAAATAGAAAAAGGGAAGGGGAGTAGCATATAACAATTAGAAAGGAGGTGGTGGTGGTGGAGGATGGGATGGTTGGCTATAAGAGATATGCCAATCCTGTCAGGTCTCTAGACATGCCCTATAGTCTTGGAAATATTGTGTCTAGGAAGTAACCAACCCACGAGACTTATCATGGCGCTCTTAGACGTCCCGAAGAGCGGCGCTCTCAGAAGTAACAAATGCTCAGAGGGAAACTTGCTCCTCTTGAATGGATCTAAGAGTGCCTTGGATGTCAAAATAGTCAGGAGGGGGTGTTTGAGAAGAAGAACTAGGTTCGGCTTGACTATGGGCTGGATGATGGGGTGCAAGTCGAACAACCTCATTGTCATTAAGAACCCAATAAAGGTTAGCTCGATGAAGAAGGGTGGTGCGATCAACATTAGGAGGCGGCAAAAGCCGGTCCTCAGAGTAAATCCAACACAAATGGCCAGCATCAACTTTACAAAAGTTCATAATTTCAAAAGCAACTTGATTAAGCCACTCAGACCCAAAAACTCCTCAGGATTAGGCTTAACACCCAAGAATCTAGCAATAGTAGTTATAATCCCACCTATGACTATCCTACCTTTAGGGCTAACAGTAACACTATGTAATTGTTTAGCTCAAAATGAACCTGGGTCAAGCTGGGCTCCATCAATCATGCAGGACAAAAAGTACAACTCAGAAAGTCTCGAGACATTCAAACTATCGCCCCAAGCAAACAGAGAACAGGCCAAGGTACGTTGAGCTACTCTAATGCAGGGGTTCCTAATATGTGTGCTTTTTGATGAACTAGTACTATACCTAACACTCCCCGAAAGTTCACCCCAAAATGTATTCGGGTTGAATTTGTGGGGGACTTGGCAGTTCGATAAATCCATGCCAGGTGGAAAATCGAAAATACTGTTGAAGGTATATAAGTTCTGTTCATACAATTGTCCCTACAAATAAAACGATATATATCGGGCTTAACGTTGAGGTCCTCTAGTAACCTTGATGTAGAGTGTACCAAGGAATTCTAGGGTTAGGGCTCGATATGTATGCTCTTTAAGTTCTAAAAAGTGTCCCATACCACCTCTTGTGAACAACCATCTAATATCATCCAACATTCCCAACCGGGCCAACAAATCCTTATTATAATATCATGTTGCCATAACCACATGTTCATTTAAACAATTGTACCTAGCAACATAATCGGGATGCATTAAACCAAGAGAGTGATGAATGTTACCTCTAGCACGCACCGTTCGGGATGTCCTTTGAGGTTAAGGTGGTGCTTGACTTGAAGACCTAACCTCCTTGGTGCTCCTTTGTCTCTTGGTTGGTGCCATGGTTGCAAACTCTAACCAAAAACAAAACTAAATCCAAAATAAGAACTAGAACCCAGAAAATTGAAGAAATTAAGTAAAAATATGAAAAATAGGAGAGAGAAAAGGATGGGTATGGTGGATAAGTGAAGGTGGGATGAATTTGAAGAAGAAGAAGAAGAAGAAGAAAAGAGATGATATTTATGAAGAAAATGGGAAGATTGAGTGAAAGGAAATGATTTGGCGTGAAAATGATTAAAAATAGTGAAGAAATGAAGGAGATTGAAGTTGTGAAGTATGGAGAGTTGAGAGAGAAAATGGACGTAGAGAGAGAGACAGTCAAGGCTGAAGAGAAGAAGAAGTGAGGGAGAGGAAAAGGCTCTGCAGTTAAAAACCTAGACCGCAAACTGTAGCGGTCCATTACAGACCGTAGGCTTCACCACGGTCTGACCGTGGTGTCTACTGGTCCGCTATATTTTCATTATTTTTTATTTTTTATTTTTTTTTGGATGGCACCCCACGGCCGTGGTTCGGGGGATATGGTCGTGGTGGCTAACATTCTACGTATATTATTTTTTTTGTTTTCTCTCTCTCTTTTTTTTTCTTTTCGACAAACTACAAAAATAGTAAAAATAAAGGCTAAGAAAAAAGAAAGGAAACAAACTTGGATTACCTCCCAAGAAGCACTCTTTTAAGGTCAAGAGGTTGACCCTTCTTATATGCTTGGTCAGGATCAAGAACTGTGTGGATATTAGCTTTTTCCCGGACCACAAAATCAAATTTCTTCAAGTGAACGTACCATCTTAAAAGTTCGGGCTACTGGTCCTTTGTCTTCATAACTTAGTGCCATAATACATTATCTGCATACAAAACAAATCACTCTTATAGCCCATCAGATGGGCTACCATCAACTTGTTCAACCCCTGAATCAAAATCTACATCAAAACTATGCATATGAGGCATAAAGAGAACAGTTTGTGCAAACCTGCAATAATCAGCCATGGAAGACTCATTAGGAATAGGGGCCTCAACCTCGGGCTTATTAGGTAGCATAGGAGCAGAAAACTCCACCTTAACATACCCTTGGTCGAGTTCCTCATAAGAATTCCAGTCAGAATCAGGAGGATCTTCACAATTCAAGACATCCTCCATATCAATCTCAGGGGAAAGGGGTAATGCATCCAATAAAAAAGAATGAGGAGAAACCACGTCCTCTATTCTATGACTAAACACAGCAAAGTGCCCTTCTACCTCTAAAGATACACGATCCTCTCCTACATTAATGTGGCAACCAGCTGTTGCCGAAATGGGCCGACCTAGGATAATTTGAGCATCATCAGTTTCTGATATATCAACTACAATGAAGTCCTCTAACACCCAAATGTCTCCTATATTGACTAGCACATTATCTAATTTGCCTATAGGTTACGTCACATAACCATAAGCCAATTGTAGTGAAAAAGGTGCGGCTAGTAATGGTCCTAGGGGCAGCTTATGAAACAAAGAATAGGCTATTGTGCTGACACTAGCACTTAGATTGCATAAACCTCTCTCAATTTCCACCTTTTCCACAATGCATGGGATAGAAAAACTACCTAGGTCAGGAAGCTCAGGTGGGAAAATGGTGGGGATCTCAACAGTGTCATTCTCTTTGAATGTGGCAGTCTTGCTATCATTATTTCTCTCCTTATTGCCAGCCATGATTATTTCCCTACCCTTTTCTATTGGTGTATGCTTAGGGTTAGTTATGTCCTCTTATTCTTCCTTCATGGTAACACAGTTACAGTGCTCACGAGGATTGGGTTCGGGATTGCTAGGAAGTCCATCTGGGGGCATAGATGAGAAAGTAGCTTTTTGTACAATTTAAGCTTCCAACATCCTATTATGAGTTGTAAGCACATCAACCTTTAATGCTAATTGCTTAATATGCTCATCCTGTTTTTATTATGCCATAAGCTTGCTTTCCATCATCAACTCTATATTAGACTTTTGGGGCATCTGAGAAGGGAATGAGGTTCTTTGAAAACTAGGGGGTGGTCTAGCATTCATAGGGGCTAAATTTGATGGGTTTGGATTAGACTTATAAGAAAAAATTGGATGATTCTTCCAATCCGGATTATAGGTATTAGAGTAAGGGTCATTGGTCGATCTTAGGTTGAAATTTTGAACATAATTAACTTCATTAGAATCTTGGGGAAAATGACTCCCAACTTAACAATTCAAAGCCACATTGCTTAACAAAACCACAAATTTCATAAGGGGAAGGGGCACTAGAATTCAAAACATTAATATTCATTCGGTCAGTCTTTGAGTCATAGCATCTAGTTTAACAAAAAGTAAAGTAAGTGCATCAACTTCAAGCTTACCTCCAACCTGTTTGGGTTGGCCTCATTCAGTGGACCATTGAAAATTGTTTAGTGCCATCTCCTCGATTAGATTATAGGCTTCATCCTCAATCTTGCTCTTCAAGGTTCCTCCTACTGCCGCATCAATAGTGGACCTTACAGATTGGGTCACACCATTATAAAAGGCTTGGATAATCATCTAACGCTGAATACCATGACGGGAGCATAAATGCAGTAGATCTTTAAAATGCTCCTAGGCTTCATAAAGCGTCTCATCATCTTTTTGTATGAAGTTAGTGATCTGATTCCTTAGGCTTGCTATTTTCCTTGGAGGAAAAAACTGGGCAAGGAATGCTCTTATCAATTCATCCCAGGTGGTAATGCATCCAGATGGCAAGGAGTGTAACCAAGCCCTTGTCTTATCCCTCAATGAGAAAGGAAATAAGCACAGGCGAATCGCATCATTGGAGACTCTATTGAGCTTTAATGTGTCGCGCACCTCTAAAATGACTGAGAGGTGTAGATTCGGATCTTCTAAAGGAGCTCCCCCAAATAGGGATTTCTACACCATGGAAATGAGTGCCGGTTTGAGCTTGAAATTATTGGCATCTACTGCAAGTTGAGCGATGCTTGAGGCGATCCCTTGGACTTCAGGCGTAACAAACTCTCAAACAGTCCTTCTTTGGTCACCTCCTCCTCCTGCCTTGTTTGAATTCCTTCTTGCCTCGTGCCTTTGTTCTTCAATCCTTTGCTTTTTCCTCCTTAAGCGGAAAGTCCTCTCAATCTCAAGATCAGGTTCGTACGAGATTGGACTTCGCATAAACTAGGAAAAATTCCTGAAAGCACCTTCACTAACACTGCCAGCATAGTTAAATAAGAAAAGAAAATAACAAAAAAAAGAAGGAACAATAAAATACTTAGTCACTTTCGTAAGATAACTCAATAGTTAACAGTTTAGTTCCCAGCAACGGCGCCAAAAACTTGATTGAGACTACCGCAAGCGCATAGGTAGCAGCAGTATATCGTTCCTTAACTTACTAAGTCTTGCCTGTCAGAAGTTGCTAAGCAAAATTCTAATTTAACTGGTTTTGATTTAACTATTTCTAATTCACTATTTTGAATCAATCAAAGAGAAACTATATCTAGGAATTCTTGTAGTTATGAAAGAGTATTGGATCAAAACAACAACCATGTGCTTTTCTCTAATCGGTTAATCTCGAGGAATTGTTATCTGTTCAGAAATTTGATCTATCGTTTCAAAATCAGTCAAATTTGCCTAAACTAAACAAAAGTCATTGTTTCAAACTAATTTACCTTAATTCAAGTTTAATATATTTGATTACTCTCTAGTGCTCATAACTTGCAAATCTCTCTTTCGGGAGGACTCCACGCTAGGTTTAATCAGGCAGTCCGACAACCAAATGTCACCTTTCAGTTTTCATTCATTTGTTTCAAGTGAGCAAGGAAACTTTGGCCAAAAATCTAGTCACAACATGAATAACACTTGATAAAGGAAATCAAACCACTCATGAAAATAAGCACAATTCTACAAATTAAGACATAATCTAACTACACTTCCACAAACTACAAAATCTCTAGACAAAAGAAAACTACTCAGACATGATTAAGAAATAAACAAAACTAACTAACAATTTGGCGAAATCTGAGAGAAAGGCTTGACTGAGATGGCCTTCAACCCAGGGTTTCAAATTGCCTCAGAAAACTAAACACATACACTTAAGATTTCTCACCAAAACTAAAAATCAAACTAGAAACCTACAAAATTTGAGAAAGAAAGAAGCTAGGCTAAAGCACTAATCTATGCTTTTGTATTGTTCAAGGGATTATCTTCTACTGCTGCAGAACGAAGCTATCTATAGTAGAGCTTGCTTGATCTCAGCCACACAGCCGAATAAAGATGCAGAGGCAGCAGTTACAAGCTCACTACAGTCCTTGGCAGGTACCACGGTCTGACCGTGGTCTGGGCTGGAATCGGCTTTGTACTCTTTTCTTGCTCCACGGGCATAGCAACACATGGGTGTCCATTGGAGAGGCCAAAATACATCTATTTATGGTCAAATACTGGGTAAAAAGACTAAAAATCCTGCAATACGCAAGCATAAATCGAGAATAGGAGTATAAATAATAACATTAAGCACATAATTCTCCTAAAAATTAACATAAATAGCCTTAAAATGATGTATACATTAAGCACTTACCATAGAGGCATGCTTATCATCTAACTTTTAGATGAAAGATATAGGTAAAGTAGCACATGTTCTTAGAGTAAAGGTTTAGAGAGACCATTAAAAGAAATTGTTATCTCTTTCTGAGGAGAATTACATCAAAAATGTTCATGAACAAGTCAACATGCTAAGTTGTAAGCCCGTTGTTAGTACTACTATTAGTAAATTCGAAGCCTTAAGTAATATAAGTGTCCAGAAACTCCATAACAAAAAGCACAAATGAGTGGAATCCCTTATGCCAGTACGGGTGGTAGTCTAATGTATGCCACATTATGTACTAGGGCACATATCTATTTCACCGTTGGCTTGGTTAGTAGGTAGTAGTGTGACCCATGATGGGTACATTAGAAGGCAGTAAACAGGATCATGAGCTGCATGAAGGAAACTACTGATTTATGCATGTGTTATTAAGGAAATCATTTGCTCTTGAAGGGATACATAGACGTTGACTATGGAGAAGATTTGGATGATAGAAAACCTACCTTGGGATATGTCTTCTCACTTAACACTAGTGCGGTATCATGGAGTAGCAAGAACCAATCATGTGTAGCCTTATCCATGATTGAGGCTGAATTTGTGGCTTTCTCGATAATAGTGCAAGAAGTTGTTTGGTTGAAGAGGTTCTTAAATCATCTACTAGGTGAGGTGGGCAACACCAGTCTAGTATTAGTTTACTGTGATAGTCAAGCTGCAAGTGCATACATAAAGGACCCTAAGTATCATAGAAAGACCAAACACATTGCCATTAAGTTCAAGTTTGTCAAAAACATGTTAGCATACGTGATGATGTATCTTAAAGGGAGGAAAAGATATTCGAGCATTAAAGTTTAAGAAAAAATGTAAAGAGAAGAAAGAAAAGCAAAGAAACTGAAACTAGCTTAAATAGAGCTATGTTGTAAGCAAGAAAAAAGAGGATAAACTAGCTTGCCCAAGGATAAGACACACCACCTTTAGAAAACTAAGGACTCTAATCATACTTGGGGATAAGAGACACCACCGTAAGTAAGATTAAGACTTACTTAACCACCACTTTGATTAGCCAAATCAAAGATAAGTAAGAGAGAGTTTAAAAGTGAAGGATTTAAAACTCAACTTTCATTTCAACGTCAAATCTGCCTTTACATACAGCATAAACATGTAAAAAAAGCAGCTAATGGAATGGGAGAGATCAAAAAGTAGAAAAGTAGAAAAGCTGAGAAGTGCAGTCCACCAATTGCTTTTCAGTGGACAACCCCCCAATTCAAACAGCCATAACTTCCAATGTAGTTGCCCAAATTGGATGAAACAAGAGTCTATGGAAATCTTGGGATCTCTATTTTCAGGTAACTAAATTTAGGTAAATTTGGAGCTAACATAAATGCCAAAATGTACAAGTGGTCCAAACTGGATTACTTTCTGCTACTTTTTAAATTTGCTCCCATTTGACTTAACTTCTACAAGACTTAACCTAGAACTATTTTTATTTGCTTAATGCTAACATAGAAAGGTTCTTAAGAAGTGTAATTAAAGCTCCACAAACTCATTTTAGTCTTGAATAATCTAGCTTACAAAACTGGGTTCGTGCAAGCCTTCTTGGATAGTTTGGGCGCCAAAAATGTCTTTGAGGACTTGAGCTATTCCTTAAGCATATGGAGCTTTCCCTTGACTTTCTTAGACTAATAGGACACTGAATTAATACTTTGTGGCTTCATCCCTTTTATTCTCCTCTTATTGCGAAGAATTTGCCCTCAAATTCCCCAAAGTGCCATATGAGGTGACATATTAGCTACATTGAAGGTGGCAGATACCCCATAATCTTCAGGCAAGTTGAGCTTCTTCGCATTGTTGTTGATCCCCTCCTATACCTCAAAGGGACCTTGACCCTATGAATACGCTTGGACTTACATTTAGAGGGGAAACATTCTTTTCTTAAGTGCACCCAAACGTGATCTTCGGGGTTGAAGATGAATTCTTTCCTATGTTTGTTGGTTTGGGCTGGATAAGAGGCATTAGATTGTTCAATATTTCCCTTAATCATCTTATGAAGCTATTGAATCTCTTGCACTCTCTTGGATACTTCCCCATTTGGTTTTAAGTTGATAGGTCGAGATCGAGAGGGAAGAGTGGCTTAACTCTATAGACTGCCTTAAAAGGAGACATCCATGTGGTCTTACTAGGGGCCTTATTCCATGCAAACTTAGCATGAGACAGGAATTGAACCCATTACTTGAGATTAGACTTGATCAAAGTCCTTAGGAGCACTCCCAGCATTCTATTGGTAACCTTGGTTTGCCCATCTATTTATGGGTGGCAAGTGGTACTATACTTAAGCTTAGTACCCAACGTTTCCATAAAGTCATGCAAAAGTGACTCAACAACTTATTGTCACGATCTGACACTGTGGACCTTGGAATGCCATGGAGCCTAACCACTTCTTTAAAGTATAAGTTGGCTAGATGGGTTGGTCTTATTACATGGAATGAAGTGTTCCATCTTTGAGAATCGATCAACAACTACAAGGATGGAATCCTTGTTCCTATGAGTTCTTGGAAACCCAAGAATGAAATTCATGCTTACGTCCTCTCATGGGAAGTTTGGAATGGGCAAGGAAGTGTAGAGGCCTTGGGGAAGAGTGTGACTATTTGTCATTTAACACGTGGTACATCTTTTGATCATATCTTGAACATCCTTATCCATCAAGGCCAAAAGTAATGCTCTGTAAGCATCATAAGGGTCTTTTTCTCATAAAAAATGGCCAGCTAGGGAACCACCATGGACCTCACGGATTAGGAGCTCCCTTGTACCACAATGAGGGATATAAATCCATATGCCCTTGAATAAGTAAGCCTCTTAGATGAGAAACTCTCCCTTGGGGTGCCTTTAACGTTCCTTGAACTACTCCACAAAGCCTTTGTCTTCATCATAAAGTGACTTCAAATGCTTAAATCCAAGTACACAAGCATCAAGTTGGAATACGAGGAGATACCTCCTTGAAAGAGCATCGACTCCTTTATTGAGCTTCCTGAACTTGTGCTTGGTGGTGAAGTGAAAATTTTATAAGTACTTAACCATTTGGCATGGTGAGTATTGATCTTGTGTTAGCCTTGAATATACTTAAGTGCCTTATGGTTATAGTGGAGAATGAACTTGTTTGTCACCAAATAAGGACTCCAATGCTCAAGTGATCGAATAATGGCATAGAATTCCTTATCATAGGTGGAATACTC